>PPXN03000044.1:0-89224 GCA_003708445.3 Grigorovia transvaalensis | reverse complement strand
AATAAATAAATAAATAAATAAATAAATAAATAAATAAATAAATAAATAAATAAATAAATAAATAAATAAATAAATAAATAAATAAATAAATAAATAAATAAAAATCATGTAACTTCATAATTCTTGTTCTTGTATAACGACAGTATATAAATGGATCAACTATCTTCTACTATATTCATATAACAGATACAGATTAATCATTATATAAATACATATTTGTGTGTTTCATTTTGTTTGCTTTTTTCCTATGTTACAATTAATGCGTATATGATATCGAAAGAGGTTCTCTTTTTTACCTTTTATTTTTTTTTTTAACTGCTATGAGCCATTTTGGATTATATATTATTACCTGTCTTCTTGTAATACTTCTCTATTGGATCCGTATCCAGTGTGTATTCATCCAGGTTATTTATATCATCATATGATATAATATCTTTCAATTTCCTATCGTTTTTATACCATTCTTTGATCAACCATGTCATTTCTTGGTTCATTATCTTATCGGTAGTAATCGATGTTTCTATCAAATCCTTTAAAATATAATACAATTTATTATAGGAAATTCTAGCTGAAATGAAAATTGATATGATAGATCCTGGTTTAATATGATCAGCTGGTATGTTTTCATGGAAAATGTGACAAATTTTTGGAAATAATTCAGATACGGGGAACACAAATTCTGAAGTACTAACTTTCCTACCAACTTTAATAACAACACTAGATAATAATTTAATGAAATTTACAGAGTCTTCTAATTTACCACTACCGTCTAATTCTTCTTTCAATGAGTTAAATAGTTCATCCCATTTGGACATTATTTCTTCTTGATCTCTAAAATCTGAAATCTTAAAGATTGTTAGAGCAATCTCATGATATCCTAAAGGTACTGCATAATCATTAAATAATTCACTAACAGGTAGAATTTTACCATTCAAATTTTTTACTAATTCTTCACGTGTTGTGTCGTCAATTCTAGTATCAGTGGAAACAAGATTTAATGTATCATCTTGTACACCAGTAATGTCAAATAATTCCTGAATGGTGCTGGTTAATTCCACCATAGCTTGTCTTTGACTTGGTGGGCAATCACTATTACAAAAACCATTTGCACGAGATAAACATTCGATTCTATCACTCAATTTAATTTCAAAATTTGAAATGGCTAAATTGTAAAGTATTTCAGCAGCTTTACCAAAATTAGATTTCCTAGAGTGATAAACCCATAATAAGTTAGTAATCTTTAAAGAATCTTGGGATTTTTCATTCAAATATGGTAAAATATATTTAGTGTCTAATTCTAATAGTTTATCCTCATTGTTTTCAGCAACTAACCAATCATACATATGATAATGGAATAATTTATCATCATAATGTAAAATAATCATATAACTTTCATCCTTAACCAAGATTGCATCATTGTTGTTTAGTGTTGGGATAGTTTTAGCATTAGTGATAATAGATTGAGAAGCTAATTTATCAACTTTAACTAAAGCATCTAAAATAATATCATATATTACAATACGTTTATCATAAAATTCCTTTCTTTCATCATTAGCCAAAGAACCATTAGCAACATATTGATAAGCTAAATTACCTTTATCAAGAGATCCAGCAATATTAAGTAAAAATTCAATTGCCTTGGGATAATAATTTAATTCTAACATTATGGAAACAGCTTCTTTCAATTTTTCTATGGAAAGATCATCGACAATATTTTGAAATAATCGAATAGCGCTATCTAAATGATAACATAATGTATCGTAGTCCTTTGATCCAATTTCTTTGGCCTTTCTTAAATGTTCTAACGCTCTAAAACTTAAAATATCATTAGTGGAGCAGAACGAACCACAACGTTCTTGTAAAGTTGTTGCAGTGGATTCGATAGATGACCCTCTATTAATACTTCTATTAATAATGCATAACAAAATTTCTCTAATTGATGATTTAGTCGTTAAATTGGGTGCAAAAATATCCTTGAATCTAAGCTTGGCTAAATCTTTTTGAATATCAATCTTTAAGAATCTGAAAATATTTTCGAATGCTAAAAACTGATGATCAAAACCATCCACTTCACTTTCTTCATATAAAACATTTAAAAATGATAGTGCCTCTTTGATGGATTCCACTAATTTGATTAAAGAATTGATTGCAATATTTTCAGCTTGGTTTGCTACTTCTTCTGATTTATCGGTTGGTTTTTCAGCACCAATTAAAGGCATAGATAATCTTGTGATGGAGTCACCATAATTAGCAAAGAATTCATTAAGTACTACAATGGATGATAGATAATAATCAACGTCATTTTTAGATACCGAGACACCACTAATAATATTTTCCTGTTCCTTTATTGGATGAGATTTTAATAAAGTGTGAGTGAAATCTGGTTTTGTCTGTGGATTAATGATGAAAATTGGCTTTTCCCAAATATCTCTCAAAAGTCTTGTTATTAATAATGCAATACCATAAAACCTTGGTGATAGAATAACATCATCAAGATTAAAGTTTGTATTGCTAGTATTATTCTTAGTTGCAAATGATGTATTTGGAGCCATGGAAGAACCCAAAGTTGTTTTGTTCCATAACGATGATACCGATGACACATAACTATTATATCTTGGTTTAATATCAAGCACACCTGGAATACCTAAAGTTAAGAAAGTTAATGCATTAGATCTTATGGTATCGGATTTATTAAATTTACAAGTCACGTATAAAGCTGATGAACAAGCTTCCGATAAACCATAATTTAAGGCAAATGGTAGTAAATTATCAATCAATGATTCGAAAACTTCATCTGGTGTACGATATTTATAGATCTCCACTGAGTTATTTGTGAGTACAGCGACTTGTAAATTATCTGTAGTGTATTGCGTTGCAAATGCGTTAGCATAACCCGATGGCTTGTTAGTTGCATTGAATAATGGAGTTAAAGGTACAATTTCCTTAACAATTCCTGTTGTATCCAAAAAAGTAGCATTTTCCACGTATTTACCATGATTCTTTAAGATACCATAATCAGGTACAGAAACAAATAAACGATGAGAAATAATTGGTTCCTTTTGAATATCTTCATTATTATTGATATTTGAATTAGCATTCTTATTAGTATGTTGTTGGGAAATTTTTTTCACTGCTGAGAAAAATATACCTGGTGAGATAATTGTGCTTGCCCTAGTTGTTTCTAAAAGTATTGATGATTTTTTTTGTACTTTTAATAATATGGATTCAGAAAGGGATAAACTAGAATAAAATGGCAAGTTCTTCTTTTGTTGTTCTAGTTGTTGTTGTTGAATTTCTTGTTGTAATATATCTGATGTCATTGTACTTGGTGGAAATTTGATTGATTCTAATCTAATTGCTTCAATGTTAAATCTACCAATAGATCCATTAAAATATAAACGAACACCACCTACTGTTAATGCAACGAAAAATAAATTACTATTTTCATTCTGTGAGACAAATATTACTTTAGAAATTTTCAAAAATCTTTTAGCTAAGATCGGAGCACCTCTGGCGGTAGTAGTACCAATAATTCTACTAATATAAGATGGTTCGATCACTGCGGGACTCTCTAGTTTGTTTTTAGATATTAGATAAGCTCTAATGATAGATCTTGATGATAAAGAATAAATGATACCTCTAGATTGATCGATTGTTAATTGAGTAATTGTTTCCTGTGATGATTCTTCAAAAAATGAATGAATCTTGTTACCACCTGGGATCATGGACATAATATTACCAGGTAATAAACTTGACCATGACGATTCAGTCAAACAAATTTTATTACATTTACTATTAAACCAGTCATCGGACCCAGTATATTGTAATTCCCAAATATTTAAACTATTTGATTTACTTGCAAAGAAAATTCTACCCGTTTTATCCTCTGATACAATTTCTAAATTACCCATACCATTTATTGATACACTCATACCTGTATTGAAAACTGTAATTTCATCTGTAATATTTGAATACGAGATAGCTAATAAATAAATATCGAAAGGTGTAACGATGATTAATAAATTTTTAATTTCATCGACAAAAGTACCAGGTTTAGCCTTTACTAAAGCTACATTTAAGATAGTATGTTTAATTTCATCAATTGTTTGGAAATCTTTTGTATCATTAATATTCCAAAGAATTAATTTATTATCTATAATTATCCAACATCTATTTAACTCAGGAAATAATCCAATATCACTTTTAATTTCTGTTCGGGATGCCTCGTTCAATAAGGCATCCGGTATATTAATAACTTTTTGTCTTTCAAAAGGTGTAAAAGCACCTAATCCACCTACGTCTTTACTAAAATTATAATTAACACCATTGTTGTAGTATGATCTTTCATCTAATAGTGGTGTATTATTATCCTTACGGTTTAAATAATCAATATATTCACTAGCCAATTCTAATGGCGCCTTGTTAGCTAAATTACTAACTTTCACATGTTCGTTAACCGATGTCAAATCAGTGGAAATGTTACCTGCCGTAGTATTGGCATTGAAAGGTTGTATAAAATTGTTATCTGGATTAGTGGATACTTGTCTTGTGGACAAATTAGTATTACTGAGAGCATCAATTTGATACAAGTTATTGTTATTGGTTTGAATTGGAGACGCAGTACCTTTACCACCAGCGTTAGTGTTGGAGTTGAGACCACTGTTGTTGTTCAGTGCGGCAGGGTTAGTGTCAATGATACCGCCATTGTAGCCTGTTCTGTTCCGCAAGGGTGTCGAAAACATTACTGTGTAAGGTAATGGGCGTTTATTTACAAATACCAAATCTTAACATTTTCAACTTCTTTTTTTTTTTGAACTAAAAATTGTTACTTAGATGTCACTCCCTACGAAACCCAAATTGTAATTCAAAGGCCGCTCATCGCAAAATTAGATCTCCGCAATCGATTTCAATCTGTGAATCAATCTCCGCAAATTATTGACACCACGATGTGGCGTGCACATATAACTCCTGTGACACTAGTAAATGGTGGTGGGAAACGAGGCTACAGCCAGCAGGCTCATCGCCTCGTCTGTGGGCTGGAGATACACACACAGCTCGCCACACAGCGTAAACTGTTCTCTCTTTCCCGTAACAACCCTTTCCAACAGAGACGCAACCCGAACTCTAACGTAAGCTATTTTGATGCTGCTCTGCCGGGCTCAAGACCCCGTATCAACTACCAGTGTGTTCTGTACGCCTTGCAGTTAGCACTAGCTCTGAACTGCAAGATCAACTTGAAATCTCAGTTCGATAGGAAACATTACTTCTATGCTGATCAACCCATGGGTTACCAAATTACACAACATTATAATCCAATTGCTACCACTGGACAGCTTCTTCTATTTGGTAAATATGACGATATTGATGAACCTGTAAAGAAGATTAATATCATTCAATTACAATTAGAACAAGATACGGCTATGTCACATAAATCTGCCCTCGTAGAAGAAAATATATTAGTTGATTTAAATAGAACTAATGTACCGCTGATAGAATTGGTGACTAAACCGGATTTCACTAGTATAAGACAAGTAATTGCATTTATCAAGAAATATCAAGATTTGGTAAGACATTTGGGTATATGTACTGGTGATATGGAATCAAGTGCCTTAAGAGTGGATGTTAATGTTTCAGTGGATGATTATCAAAACCGTGTAGAATTGAAAAATTTACCAAATACTTCTTCGATTGCTAAAGCTATAGAGTTTGAATTCAAACGTCAATGTAATTTGATTAATTCAGGTCAACTTCACCTTCTCACAAATGAAACAAGAGGTTGGGATGGGTTACAAACTTTTAAATTGAGAGATAAGGAAACTTCTATGGATTATAGATATATACCTGATCCAGAGTTACCTATCTTAAATTTAGATAATGATATTATTGATAGTATTAAAAAATCATTACCTGAATCTACGGATTCCCAAATTGGAAAGTTTCTTGATCCACCATACAATTTATCCCTAAAAGATGCAAAGATTTTATCTATTCATAGAAACTTTAATGATCTTTACACTAATGAACAGATCAAATCTTATTATCTAGAAACATTCCGTCTTTTCAACCAAGATTCCAATACCATTGTTGCAAAGTCAAAAAATCTTAATAAACATATAATAAATTGGATTTTGCATGATTTTATAGGTAATTTGAATAAATACAACTTACCATTTCTTGAAATAGTGACTTTCTTACCACCGAGGGAAATGTCAAATTTTTTATTACTTATCTATACTGACAAAATATCGTCAAACAATGGTAAACTACTTTTGAAAAATGTTATTCAGGGCATTAAGGAGAACGGTTACCAAGACTCCAAGATAAACTGGGATGAATTAATTGATGAATTTAATATTAGAAATTTAGATACTTTAGAGAATGACAAATTGATTCTTACATGCAATCAAATTATCGAAGAACTTAATGATCCAAAATTAATTGAATCTATCAAAAATGGTACAAAGCAAAATTCGTTTAAATTTTTGATCGGCTTAGGTATGAAAAAATTTAAAGGAAAAGTTCCAGTCAATGATATTATTGCTACATTTGAAAAAATATTACAACTAAAATGAGGATACCATTTGAACACCAAGCTGAAAATAAAAAGTAAAAAGCTCAAAAATTAAATCGTATATATATATATGTCTCTATATTCATCTTTCAAAATTGAAAAAGTTACGCAATTTTATAAATGCCATTAATTCTTGTACAGATAAAGATGTTGTCACCGATGTTGTATATAACCAACTAAACTTTTGTACTTCTATAAAAACCCAATTAAACCCATTAACCAATTAACCCTTTTGTAGAATTAGAGAGAAAGAAAAAAATTTATAACCTTAGTTTGATATAAAAATTGAAGAGATGAGAACCAAATGTTGATGAAAACCAAAGTTTGATCAAGATAACTTTTGCAAAATATGCCAATGTAGGTAGCGTAAAAGAAACAAGTGAGAATGGAAATTTTTAAAATTGTACGACTTCAACTCCAAACTTCCATATTATTGTTATTCCAAATGTCCGCCGGATTTCTATTACTTTTAGTAGAAAAATAAGTAGTGGAAACGTTACTTGGCCAGTTCATCAAGCCAATATTACTATTGTTGTTATTACTATTATTATGATTTGCATCAGTGGCATGATAACCATGATGAATATTACCATTCAAAACAGATGTACCAGCAGAGTTAAAATTGTTATGTAAATTGCTACTATCGTATCCACTTCTATTGAATGTCATAGTATTTGTCATAGTATTCAAGTATTTGTTAGTAGCTGCAATGTTTTTAGAATTATTTTTGGAATTATTAGCATGGGACAAATTAGAAAATCTCATGAAGATACTATTAGCAACATCGCTCGCTTTACTAGTACTACCTGAGTTATTGGTACTATATGTATCATTTTCTGTCGCCTTACTATTAATTGTTAAATTAACTGTACTGTTTGATGGATTGTTTGGATCTTCATAACTAGTAGCAGGAGTCAAAGTACCTGAAGTAGTAGTGCTATTAGTATCTAAATAATTAGAAAAAGTTGGTTTATTCAAATGACCGACGTTAAAACTACCATTGTGACATGACAAACTAGAACCATTCTGATTTGATTGTGATAAAAGCATATCCTCAGTGATATTGAAAATGTCATTTTTAGTGTTATGTAGTTTATTGCCGTCATTGACATAACTGTTCTTGTTTAAAAATGGGTAAATTTCACTTAACGTATTGTATAAACCGTCAGCTGACGATTTAGATGGTAAACTGTCATGTTTAGTATCAATAGTGGAAAAGTTTTTCACATCTCTCCTATTGTCCATTGAAAAACTTGAATAAGTTTGCTTAAGTTGGCGTGCTGCGATGTTATTTTGGAAAGCATCACCATAATTGAAAGTTTGTTCACTTGTTGATGAAGTACTGTTCATACTATTACTGGTATTTTGATGATGTTGATTAGATCTATTAGTATGAGTGAATTGTTTGTAATTAGTGTTGCCTATTTGCATGCTGTAATGGTCATTCCTAATCTGATTGTTATAGTAATCTAAAACATATGAATCGCTATTCGGATTAATCCTATTCCTACTACTATTTAAATAGGGTGATCCGCTATTATGCGTATAAACATTTGGGGAATTTGTATTGTGATATTGATTGTCCTTAGGAAATAGATTATTGTTACTATTATAGTAGTTCTTGTAATGATTAGCAGATCTTTGATAATAGGATTTTTGGCTTGAATAGTTATTCATATACGATTTATTCTGATTATTTACCTGACTATTATGATCATAAAAATGAGAATTCTTGATATTTTGTATATTATGAAACCTATTATAAGTGGGATCTAAATCATTAGTGTTTGCTTTCTTTATTTGAATTGGATCATTTCCACCTTTGAATTTACCTAGATAATAGTTAATAGTTGCAATTTGTGAAGCAAATGCTACATTTTCTTGTGGGATAGTCATAATGTAAGTATCGCTTTTGGATCGAGATAGTTGATTAATATTTTCTGAAGTCTCTAAAAAAATAGCTTTAACGAGTGTATTAATATATTACGTATTAGGATTTTAAATCGGCTTTATAATGCTGCTTGTGACAAAAGTTTAACTGAAACAAAACGGTTGAAGGGCAGAAGCGAATGACAGCGGCTACGAATCTTCAAGTAAGAAATTGAGCGATGAAATCCTGTAAAAAAATGCCAAAAAGAAGAAAATAGAAAGAGTCAACCAGCAGTAGATTTAATACTTCACTAAAGTACAATCCTTGTTTCTTGACTACTAGGGAATCGTAGCGCCGTTATGCACAATATCAGCTATAATATCAAATGATACACGAAAATATCAAAAACTCATCTCATCGCTTTTTCAACATATGAAAAATGCGTGGCTCGTTACCCGAAGATGTTGAAAGAAGTGTCACAAATTTGAAACTTCCTATTACTTTTATTAATGCCTTGAAATGTTTATTAATGCCAAATATATACATATATGATTACAATGCAGCCCAACACAGTTAAGTTGGGTATACTAATAAATAATACAGCTTTGTCGTGACTTGTGCTCTTCTTCGTCTGTTTCCTGATCTTTTTGGGAAAGCTTTTATGGGAAGTCAAATGTAAAATTGTCTGGATCTTCTTGCTCAAGACTGTTCGTGTTTTTACTTTTCTCATCCCGATTATCAGAGAACCACAATGACAGATCTTTACCGTTTATGAAACTATCCATAAATTCATTCAATGAATTAGAGTCATTATCCACATGGTTGATAACATTTTCAACTTGATTTTCTCCATTTATCAAAGTGTTCTTTTTAGTGAGTTCAGTAGTCCCCATTATTTCACCAGTATTTTGAGTATTATTTAGAATCTTTTTATTACCACTATGCGTAGCTTCGAAAGGATGCAAAACTTCCCCACTATAAGAGCTTTCGGCTCTGGTTGTGAGTTTATTGAAATGGGTTGGCTCACTTACCATTGTTGTTGATGCATGGTTAGAGAAGCTAAGATATGTTTGGCCTGAATAGTCTGTCAGCTTGGATATTCTATTGAATGGAATGCCATTCACTGGCGTAATTGTTGAGTCTGAATCGTTAACTTCCAATATAGGGTTTAGATCAGCAAAACGTTTTAGTAAGCTTGTAGGAGTGGTCATGGAAGTTGACCGTACCATTTCTTCTTGCAAAATCACGTTATTATTTTGGTTGTTATTCTTGTTAGTACTGGTGGTGTTAACAAAAATGTTTCTTCTTATTGCAGCATTCGCACCTTTGCTATCACTTTTTGTAGTATCTACTTTAGCTGCATCAGCTTTAGTAGCTACAAATTTTCTAGAAAGTACAGTGTCGCTTTTCGCTCTTTTTCTCTCTGTTAATGATGCAACCTTTGCAGAACTAGTAGACATCACCCTATTCAATTTTTCTAGTGATTTAAATTTTGATGCATAATCTTGTTCAGCACTTGTATCTGAACCTTTCTTAGTGTCACCTTTCTTTTCCTTATCGGATTTATTCTTTGCATTTTTCTTAGCAGGTAACTTTGATTTTGCAGGTTTCTTTTTCGTAGCAGTGGCCTTCTCTTTTTTTGCAGTGCTGTAGACTTTAGATTTCGTTGGCAGCTTTACTGTCTTCTTACCTTTCTTAGTTGCTTTATCCATCCCATCCTTCTTGCTGCTTTTACTTTCTGCCTTTTTCGATCTGGGTTTCGTGGACTTGATTTTAGCCTTTGAAGAAGCTTTGGTCATAGTTTTATCCATGTTAATCTTTATTCCAGTGCCTTCCAAATAAGTTGAATCATTATTGTTGGTCAAATTAGTCGCATTCATGTTTGAACTTGTTCCAAAATTTGGTGGAAAGTTGGGTACTTGTGCTTGTTTCTCTACAAAGTTGTTATGGGTCCAAATTTTGCTGACATGTTGCTGATAATTATGTGGTATAGAAATGTTATTGATACCAATATCAGTAGTGCTTATTTGTGGACTTATGTTATTTCCAATATTGTTAAATGCTAGACCATTTACGTTATTATTATGGTTAATAATGGGTGCCATACTTGTATTTACAGATGCTTGATTCTCGATGAAAGCTGTGCTGCCATTGCTATTATTTTCGTTGAATTGATAAGAGTTTTGTGGATACTTATATGTTTTGTTGAGGTTGGAGCTTGTAGGAAAAGGTTTAAAATTAAACCGACTGTTTGTATGCTCGAGTTCAGAAGCTTTCAAATTATATTTTGAATCATAAACGCTTTCATTTATTTCTGGAATGTTATGCAATGGGGTTGTGCTGTTTAATGTTAGAAATGTACCATTTTTTCTATTGAGTGAAGATTGCAGAGAAACGGGTGAGGGTCCCATTTCAGGGCTAGACTTCTGGACCGAAGAATTATAATTCGTACTATCATTGAAGTAACCATGAACTTTATTAATGTTTCCATTATTGTTATTATTAGAGCTACTGTCTAGACCATTGTTTTCTTTAATTTCATCATTAGTAATTACTTGTTCGGAGAAATTGCTGAACAGCTGTGAAGTTTTTGAATTGCTTTGAAATTGTTGAAGCCAATTTAAGACATTATTTGAATCGAAGGATTCGAGATAGTTGGTATTTCTCGAGAAATTATTTATTACATTACTGTTGAGGTCACTGCTACTTTCACTGGAAGAATGTATACCCTCTTCAAGCAAGAGTTGCTTCACGGCTATTTTGAAAGCATTTTTATAATAATTTTGTGAAACAGTTCTCTCCTGCAAAAGGATTTGATAATAATCTCGAACAACTTGAGAGCCGGTTTTATTTGATTTAATGTTAAATAGATCCCAGAAAATATCCCACCATTCGAAAAGAGAGCTATTTGGAGTGTCATGAAATGGTTTGAAAACAGGTAGATAAAGTTCTTTGATATTCTGGTTATGAGTTGTGTAACCAGTATTATTGCTATTATGAATATTATCATCGATGTTGTTGCTGTTGTTGACAGCATTGTTAGTAGAGTTATTATAAGTAGGTATGTTGCCATTTTCATTAATGTCAGCTTCTCTCGAAAAAGCAGAAGCACTTATATTCAATGAATTTTTCACCATAAAATCATAGATATAGCCATTTAAAATTTGTTTCATTTTTAGCAAGTCATTCTCTTCTATCTCAGTAGACTCAAAATGATCTTGAGTAGAATTATTTTGAGGAGAGCTACGTGCTTGATGGTTTAAGTCATTTGCAAAAGTCTTTGATTTTGGTGTAAAACTTTTAGAATAACTATTTTCGTAAAAAATACTGTCACCAGTATTTGTTTCTTGCTTTTGAAAAGTATCACTCTGCGAATAATCATCTGTTGTTATGTCAATATTAATGGTTTCAGTATTATTGCTATTGCAGTTATTTTCTGTTAATTTATCATTTTCTATATCATCATAATTGGATTGTAAATTATCTTGCATCTTCCCAACTGCATCAAATTCTTCATAAATCCAGTGTACACAAACAAATTAAATATAATACAGGACAATGGAAATACAGAATGAAGTATTTGAGTTAACTTATTCTCGTCTTTGTGTTTTTTTTTGTTCCCCAGTCTAATCCCGGTACTGTATACTTAAACTAAACTTAGATATTGTAAGTTGATTGAAGAACCTGCCGGGAAAGAAACAAAGAAAAAAGATTAAGATAATTTGCAGTATGGGTTAATTTATATGAACTACTAGAAGACAAAATTAGTCTAAAGATAGAATGGTTGTAGGCAACAGAAAATAAATGATAAACTGATGCAACTTAATTTAAACAATATTTTGAGTAAAACTACACCAAATCCCAAAATTTAATATATATATAATAAATATGACAAAGTTTTAGTCTTTATGTAAATAAAGAAATGTCAAACTGGCATGAAGATAGGTAAATGATTTATGAAAACCTTATAAAATTGACAAGAGAAAAAAGTTAATGACGATAGAGGCTTACATGAAGGGAATCATTGATTTTACGATAGTTTGTCAGTAATTTGTAATTTTGCATCAATTTGAACCTTAGTATAAATAAGCTTTATTTTAGTAAAATGAAGAAAATTTTTCCATTGTTCTGTTGAACATTGTAGAGAAAAAGCCGTACAAAATCTTTCATGTACTCCAATGAAAGAGATAGAGAATTTTTCAAAAAAAGACGAGAAAAAAAACTAGGCAAGCACAAAACGAATTTGGAAAAATCTCAAAGAGTCAATAAGGTTTTTCAAATAGTAAAAGTTCTAAAAGCTTCATATTGATTAACTTTTTCGAAAAAATGCTTCCAACGCAATAAGGTACCATCTGAAGTAGAATTTGGAAAAAATGAAGATAATTAAGCAAAAAAACTAAAAACAGTTAAACACACGTACAAAGGGTTTGAAGAAAAGAAGAAAATTTACGCAACAGAAAAAGAAAAGGGAGGAAGACAAAAATTCATTCAAGAAATTTTTTCTGTCACCTTTCTTTTTCCAGTCTTGATTCAAGCCTCTTGAAGGGTTTTTTATAGATTTTAAAATTTGTAAAAGCTGCGTATTCGTGTGTACTAGAGTTCTACACAAGAATGAAGAACAGTTCAAGTTGCCCTGTTCGAACAATAAAGTAGAAACAGTTATTCTTGTAAGCAGTCTCGATTCTTTCCTTATTCGAAGTTACTATTAGAGAAAGAGTGCTAAAAGACCAAAAACCGGTATTATTAGTAATTAAGGTTTTCAATAATGTGGAGGACATCTATGTAGTTAAAAATTGAACTAAGTTTTTAGTGTAACAGATAAAGTTTTATCAATAACACCTAAGAAAAAAAAGTTGATACTGTGTAAAAATCATCCTTCAGGTTGCTATAGAGAGTAATAACTGCACCATCTTTTGAAGTAACCGAACAGAAACACAAAGCGGTGTGCAGTAAAGAACTATTTGGACAATTATTGTGAAACAAGACGCTTTACGTAAAACAAGATCAACAGCGGTGCTTGCTTATTTCAAATTCGTGTAACTGATATTCACTTAGCGTTTCGTAGATAATGCTTCCGTAGAATGTTCTGCAAGAAATGATAAAAAAATGGCTATTTTAAGGTTTCTTGAAAAAACAAGGAAAGTTAGGTTCAAATTCGGACCTTCCTACTTTCGAGCTTGACGGGGCAGATGCGTACAAAAGAAATTTTCTAGTATTAAATTTCTTCTTCTAGTAAAAATACGTTATTTGAAAGTAAAGAAACTTTATTGCTACGGAGCCACGGAATAATTCGCTTCCGCAAAACTACACATTTTTCTCTCTGCAACTTTATGGACCATTTGTTTAAATTCTTTTTAGCAAAGTGAAGTTTTATCAAAAAATTTCCGGTTTCAAAATATTATGAAGATTTTTAGTAATCTTTCCAGTAATAATCGTATAATCGTCAATTTTATGGAGATTTCTCCAGGTATTGTCTTTCTGTTTCAATGCCTAGTTGAGCAAAATGAAACTTTTTTAAATATAACTTTTGAGTTATGCAAAGCAAAATCTTAATAATGTTCAAATTTGGAACTTCCAAACACGGTATTACAGTTTTAAAAATAAAGCCTTCTTAAATGAAAAAACACCGCAAAAGGAAATATTACCGTAATAATCATCAATAACGAAAGAATCTTTATTTGTAATTTCCTATATCGTGTATTTTTCAATAATAAAATTATCTTTTCTACAGGGTTTATCTAGCAACAAAATTTGGGTTTCCATTTTTATGCTGCCTTGTTATATATAACTACATTCATTTGTTTTTCATTTGTTTGTTTTTTCTTGTGAACTAGCAGAATTTCAGTCCCAGACTTATTTTTTCTATATAATTTCCTTTAGTTGGTTCTGAGCTAGAATTTCCACCCTGGAACTTCCAAATCCCGAGACTTTCTTAGTCTATGCCATAGATTCTACGGGAAGAACAAGTTGCTGTTACTCTTGCCTTATATTACCTTATTGCCAAATTTTTACATAATCTTTCGCTCCAGTAAGAACTATTAATCTTCTCTAAAGGTACACAACCACATGATACTTTTTCACCTACATTTCGATAAAATTAAAAAAATTACTAACATTTCGTAATAAGTAAACATTTTGCATCGCGGTAAATGATATCCTTCCTAAAGCTTAGTTTTCATAGATACATTTCTGGAAAAGCTTATTTCATATTCAGTTTTTTTTTTTTCTTCCATTAAGGCTTTATTTTTTTCGCTACTACAATCTTCAACAATTAATTCTGTCAGCTTTGTTTCTTTTTTCATAGCATGAAACCTTTAGCACTTAGTTCATTTTCTGAAATGATTTTTGTGTTGTTTGTGCGGTATAGTTGCTTTCAGTATTCTCCAGAAATTCTATTGGCGATTTTTGTCTTGCTTTTGAAAGTTTTATTTTATTACTTTGTTGTAATACCTTGGTAACATTCTTGTTCCTCTTTGTAAATAATATCATATTTCAATTTGATAAATAAGCATCATAACAATTCAATAAATCCTAACATGTCCATCCAACCTCTAAAATCTTAACTAGATTACTTATCACTTTTACAAATCTCGATATTTTCACAAGAAATATTGTGCACCTATCTAAAGTCGTTGATTTGCTTTTGTGATGAACATAATCGAGAAATTGAATTTGTACGCATTAATAAATGATTGGAGTAGTCATAAGCAGACCTTGAACGAGAAACAAATAGCCATGATTGGAAATAAAATATCTTTGGAATCACGAATATTTCATTTTTGTCCTCTCTAACCATAAAGTAGAATGCAGTTGTTTTGTAGGAAGTTTGAAACTAACAAAGAAGAGAAATATTGTCCATGATATTCTCTATGGGATCATAGTTTAAGGCTGATCGATGTATTGCTTTGAGAGTTCTCATCAACAAAAACAGACTGTTTGGCTAAAGAAACAGAATAACCAAAGATAAGCACAATAGAATAATATTGATGGTGTAAAGTGATACAAAAAATCATGACCTCTTTTTTTCTATGAAATCCTGAGTTTTAATTCTACTACTTGTATTATTTCGTTCTCCAAAATTACTCAAGTTACGCGTTACAAGAGAATGAATGACCGAAAGTAAAATGATACTATTCACAAAAACAAACAATGCACTGGAGTGTGGATTTGGTGGATAGACATTCCAGCAGTATTCATTCAATACAAATAATACTAAGCAAACAACTGTATTTAATTGAGACCAGTGAAGTAGAGCCGGGATTGTCCAATGGTACCATGATAAAAACTGATAGTGTAGGGATCTAGCAAATAAGATACCAACGAAATTAGTTAATATTAACAAAAGCGGTATTGAAGCCTTCTGTAACTTCTGCTGTTGCTCTGCATATATATTGGAGAGCTCTTCATCATTTGTTGTATGATTGACTGGGACAACGTTGTCTAAATCAGGTGTTGAATTCTCATGAACCAATAGAATGTCAGTCATTGGGTGTTTAAGTGATTGCAAAGCATCTTCAAGTAAACGACCTGGGTAAGCTACAAAAATGATCATAATAATAATTAGCATCTGTGAGAGCAATAAACTTTTCTGGAATAATGAGTCTTGAAAACCCATCTCGCCGATGAACTGCCAATTAATGCTCCATTGAAACATAAATTGTCTTTTAAAATTAAATGCACAATGTAAGTACTCCCATGGATAAGTTGATAAAAACGGTAAAGCAACACTTACTTGCCATAAGACCATTGATAAAATACAAAACGAGCTCTTTAATAGATTACCATTGCATGATAAGTAAATAGCAAGTAAAATTGCTGGTAAATATAGCAAGGCATTCATCTTAACACTTACAGCAAAAGAATAGGTCACTGAACCTAGCAAAGCACATAAATAACGATAAGATGAACGTAATGGTAAGCGCGTGCCTGCAGTAAATAATAAAACAGTCCAAACAATAAAAAAGGTAGTAAAAGAGTCATTAAATAATCTTAATACGTAAATAGAATGTAACCTTTTTGACAAGCTTGCTAAAACCACGAAAATTGGTGGTAGTTGTAAATAATTATAAATAATTAATTGCAAAAATAAAGTTGAAAGATACAGGTACCTGAAGGCAACTTGACCATAGTATAGATTGTTCATACCGCTAGTTATCCAGTACATAAATTTGTAAATAAGCACATGGCCAGCAGGATAGACTAACGGACCAGTACCGCCTTCAATTTGAGAATAATCAAAACACTTATCGATTTTAATCATTTCAATTTGTTCCATATAAGCTTTATAATCAATTTCTGTATATGCAACT
The DNA here is from genome assembly GCA_003708445.3 of Grigorovia transvaalensis. NCBI lineage: Eukaryota > Fungi > Ascomycota > Saccharomycetes > Saccharomycetales > Saccharomycetaceae > Grigorovia > Grigorovia transvaalensis. The sequence goes on along the minus strand of PPXN03000044.1, from coordinate 72,474 downwards.
CTCTTAGTAATAACCTTCAAAGCAGCAGATTCAAGCAACAACATCAAAGGTCCGACAATAAGCAACCCATCTGGGTTGAAAACAACAAAATTGAAAGCATCTTTGATGTCTTGAAGCCAATTCATCTTTCCAGCTGAAGCCTTCTTGCTCAATTCAGTTTTTTCATGGTTGTTACTGTCTGAAGAATAATTCTTGCTTGTAGCAGATTCATGAATGACACCCATTATACCAGTACAAATATTGTTCTTTTGACTTTACTGCTTCCCAAATATGGAATTTTTCAGTCTACACAACATTGAAAAATTAAATTTACCAAGAAATTTCAAAGCGGTAGGACCATTCCCGGAAGAGATTCACTGGAATAGAATGTGAATGGCATCCTTAATGATTCGGGCTACAAACTCTGTCAATCCCGCATTAATTGATTAAGTGTGGTTTTTAACGATAGAATGTACATAAATATGTTTTGTTCTTAGTAGCAAAATTGAGAATGCTCTTTCTCAAACTCTTAAGAAAGCATATGTGACGCATATCTCTGATTGTTCAAAGTTGCTGGTTACTGTTTATTACTGTTTATAAGACGCTCAGTTTAGTAATATATACACGTAATATATATTTGGATCGTTATTTTTTGTATGCAAGAATAGTAATATTAATTATGAGATTTCTTTAATGGAAATGTTATTCAAAAAGTACTAGCTTGTAATTCAGCTTCTATCTCATCTAATTTTGTGTCGATATTTTCAAATGCAGTGCCAATCAACTGCTTGTATTTCTTAATCTTATCATTAAGCGAGTATTCCATCAAGGTATCGCTTAGTCTCTTTAACCACATCTTTCTTTTGAACTGCAGAACGGTTAAAGTAACTGCATTTTTCAGAGTTTCCTCATCCGCTAAGTTATCGGTTTCCTCGTCTTCTTTTTTGATAGCTTGTTTTTCTTCTTCAGCTTGAACAAACGTTGCTAACTTCAGTGCTTGCGACTTTTCCATGCTTCTCAAATATTCATCAACACCGCTCTTTAAACGCTCTTCTGCTTCGTCTAATTTTGTTTGCAACTCCTCGATACTAGTTACATTAGCCTGGCGACAAATATTATTATATTGTGAAGTAACTTTTGAAACATTATTTCTGATGGTATTCAAATTCTCTTCGTTCGTTTCGACTGCAGTGTGTAAATTATCCATATCTTCATTGATTGCATTTACCAATTTTTGTGAAAAGACTGCAATTCGATCCCCAAGTTTGGAACTCTGTTTGCTACGTGGTTTGGCAATTTTCTTCGGTGACGGCGATTGAAGCATATTAAAAATTTCTTTCTTGTTAGACTCATGAGTATCTCCAATATCGTCAACTCTAATGTTTGTGTTTCGGATGTCCACGTCAAGAGAAGTATCAAAATTGTTGACAACCATACTATTATTACCGTTTGATTTCATTTGGATCATAGGTGAATGGGACAATGTAGGTAGAACTTTTGTGTTTTTCATCACTGATGATGTTACAATATCATCCAGAGTAGATAACTCTTCAGAAGTTAGGTTGATGGTATTCGTAGAAGCTTTACTAGCTGTTTGTAAGTCATTAGTTGAAACATACCGACTTGATAAAATTTTTCGCGGTGTTTCAAGTATCTGCTTATCGCTTTTAGGTAAGTTGGGTTTTAGATGTTCATTTGAAGATATATTCTCTTTATCATTGATGTTCTGAGTAAAATTTTCATTTTTGATATTACCTGTCGTTTCATACATTTTATCGTTTCTTGGTTGTTTCAACATAAAATTTGGATCATTATCTAGTTCGTTTACCGTTAATAGCTTATTTTTCGACAGAAGCATAGGGTTTTGTGATAGAATATCAAGAGCTGTTTTCTTTTCTAAGTTTAAGATGTCAGTTGATGCTCCCAATAAATAAAATCTATTGAATAGCGCAATATTGGAATTCAACGCACAAAGATGTAAGACTGTATTGCCTAAGTTATCTTGTTGATTCAATACCATTTGAATAACTTTAGGGCCATTTTTAGATAATTCATGTAAAATTAGTTCCGAGTATGTCGAAATGACGGTAGGATTCTTGGAAGTGTTTGCGCTCAACTCCACTAAATAATGCAAAGGCAAACGGCCATTATTATCTGGTGTAACTAAGCATACATTCAATAGCGAAAGCAACTGCGGGAATGTGTTTGATTTGAAATTGTTATTATAAAAAACGGCTTTCGTTACACAAGTAAATCCTTCTTCATTACAGTACAGAGGATTAGCATTTAACGCTAACAGAACTTTAATTAATGACATGTTAGCCATTGCAGCAGCCCAATGTAATGCAGTATGACCTTGGCCATCAATTTCAAAATTGACGTTAAAGTTTGGTGGCGGTTGATAAATTTCGTTGGGCATTTCGCAGCACCCTGTTGAATCTACTTCAGTAGTCAATATATCCAACAACAGCTGTTTGTATTTTTCTATACTCTCAGGCGATGGTTGTTGTACCATGGCATTATTATCTGTATTTGAGAATTGAGGATCTTGAAGTGTCTGAAGATTTTGTGCTTCGTTTTGCATATGGTAAGAATGTGACTGCATCGTATTAAGGGTAGGAATTTTATTGATAGAAGTAGTAGTATCTTGTAATGGGATCTTCTCTTGATTTTTTTCATTAATAAATTCTGTATCTATAGGTTTTGCATTTGAAGTTGAATTATGCTGTTGGCACATGTGTGTAAAATTTTTCGATTTATACGTTATTCTATCCTTTGGATTTATTGGTATATTATTATTATTGTTATTATTAATATTGTTATGTTCAGGAATTTTAGCTAACAGGCTAGAATTTGCAAATTTTTTGCTATTTATTAGATTATTTTCGGTATTTGTACTACTATTAATATTGCTGATATTAGTTGGCACTGGGTAGAACCTTAAAGGTTTCTGCGATGATGAATATCCAGCTGCTAATGGTGTATCATTTGAACTTAATCTTGATATTGTTGAATTTGAACTTTTTTCATTGGAGCTAGGGTTTTGTTTAACAGAGTCAGCAATATCGAATGTATCCGTAGACGTATGTTGATTGAACAAATAATGTTGAGGAGTTTGAAACGCAACATTTTGTAAGGGACTTGGATCAGGTTGTGCTACACTTTTTTTCTTACCAGTGTAGAGATTACCTGTCGACGCGCTTGTTGTTGCAGCATTCAATAATTCGTTAGTCTTTTTCTTTCTCGGTGTTCTCTTATAACTTGAAGGTGATGATATCCTTTTACCTGGTGAAGTCCTTCTTAAGATACTGTTTTTGGTTCTTCTATTTGGTGGATTATTTGGGTCTAGTACAAAGTTAACTAATGTTGTTACCACCAAATCATTGATTCTATATTTAATGATTAAACCTTTGGTATCAGCTAATGAGATCCAAGTACCTTGAAATCTACCGTAACCACCTTGAACTTTTTCATGTTTCATTAAGGCTACTTCTCTTTCTAAAATTTTGGAACGTTGAGTCTTGGGAAATTTAGCCAATTTAAGTACTTGTGTAATATTGACAAAATCGTCTTTCACTCTTCGCATTACAATATTGGATTCTAAACCTTTTAAATAACATTCGTAGACATCTGTCTCTGCGTAAGTTGCGATTTCCAAAGTAGGATTCACGTTCAGCATGTTTGTTGGAGCAGTGCTTGTTGTTGTGTTACCTGTTGTATTGTTATTAGTTAAAATTTCGATCTTATCTTGATCCTCCATATGGAAAGACATTTCATTCGTAGTATTAGTTGACTCACTATTGCTGACATAAGATGTTGTTGTTATTTTTGGTAAGTTTACCGCCATTGATAGCTGTCCATCATATTCATCAATATTATCTTTTTCCTTGTTGAAGTTTGCAATGGTCATAGTTTTATATGACATTTTAATTTCGGTTGTGAAATCTTCAGATTGGAAAATAAATAGTCTGGTTGAATCTATAATGACTTCTTTGGGTCAAATTTGTCTATTTTGAACCAAAATTTTTTGAATAATTGCAAAGCCAAAAGCGAATACGCAAAAAATTCTTTAGCAATTATGATATTAAGGAGTGAATTAACACTGCTGTTTTTATTTTTTTTATTAGTTAATTATTGCAGTTATGATGGAGAAATGAATTGTGGGTAATAGATATTATCTATACGTAAACAGGCCAGTATAAGATCTTGTTGAGTATCTACCCAGATGTGGAAAAAAAAATTAATCGAAAGATAGAAATTGTAACTCCTAGTTAGCTTGAAGAAAATATTTCAAGATATCGAAAGGTAGTATCAAAATAAATAAGGTGCGTAATCAGCCTCTTAGTTCACTTATCTAAAAATTAAACTCGAAATATTCAAAATTGATTGTCTGATTGGAATTGGAACTAAAACGCCCAATGGAAAAAAATACACTTTCCCGAAAAGGATATTTAATTGGAAGAGATTTGGTTGCAATCTCCAATTTTCTGAAACGCGTGAAGAATTTATTTATTCGAGTTTACGTGTTCGGTTATCTAGGTGTCCTCGGTTCGAATCTGGGCGTGGTCTTTTGAATCTCGAATTTTATCTTTCTGATTTCAAAAACGCAAGAGTTCGAAGCCTGGCCGCTTCATTTTTACTTAATGACTCTCAGAATAAAGAAGTTAAACAAACATATAGTGGTATCCACGTAAACACATGGCTACTCTCATGTAATCTCTCGAGGCTGCTTTCATAGTGTGTGCTTGAGTATCTACTGCCTCAGTGTATATTTTCCACTATGCGACAATTCACATGTACAAACGTTTTTTAAAAAATAATTGAACTGAAATAAAAACAAAAGTGAATATTGAAGAACACTTTGTCTAAACAGTATGCTGTTCTCCTCTCAGTCCAGTAAGGAAAAACTTACCAGAGGGAATACTAGCATCATGAATGCAAATAATCACTCCAATAATGAACCGAAATATGGGAATTTACAAGATAAAAGGACAAATGCTTTAAATCACACAGTAACGATGGATGATCCTCATAGCAAGATGAACAGTTACGATAGCGTAGAAGTATTTCATGAATTGAAAATAGTTATTGAACAATCAATAAATGATTTGAATCTTTCCACAGCTTGTTTTTTAGCAGAGTTATTGTTTTCTATAACAAATGATTTGCCAATATCAAATATTTCAAGAATCGAAACAATTTATTTATATTCATTAGCATTATATTTGAACAATGATTACATAACGGCATTTGAAATTACTTCCAAATTTAAAAGTGGGCATATAATATTGACTTATCTTCATGCTCGTTGTGCCCTAAAATTGAACAAGAATGAAGAAAATGCATGTTTATACTTAACTAAGAAACTAAATGAATATGACAGTTTTGCTGCAAATCATCAGTTTTTGATGATGCCCAGCTTGGCAACCATTCACTGTGTTATTGGTCAGCTAAATGATAATATTTATAATTCAAAGGCATGCATTAATCATTATTTGGAAGCACTCAAAATGAATCCATATATTTGGGAAATTTATTCAACTTTGTTGAAGAAAGATATTTTCGTTGACTTGAAACAACTAATTTTAGGTGTGAAACACCCGAATAATAATATCTGTAATAGAAATAATGATAACATGAATGGATCAAATAACCAAGATGGTAAAATAGTGAAAAAGAAAGCGCAGCCGGATTCAAATATAACCAGTATATCGAATAAATTTTCAAATAAGCTAACTTCACCAATACGATTTGGCAACAATTTCTATAATAACAAAATCAATTCAAACAACCATATTAATAATAAAAATAACAATAATGCTAATGCTACTAATAATACTGACACTAGCGGCATCACTAAAACTGGCAATGGCAAGAATGGGGGTTCAGGTGGTTTCAGCATCTCCAAACTCATTCATCATTCTGAAGAGAAATTAAGCCCATCTAAAAATACCGCCAGAAATCTATTAATCAATAACCCAACATCACCGACGCTTAACGGTAATACAGTAGGTACATTCAAAAAAAATGGTACTCAAAATAACGATAATAACGGCATCAATAGCTATCATCAGATGATTTCCACTCCATCTAAAAATTTGCCTAATAATGAATCAAATAACCAATATGGCAATGGTAAAATAAGCAGTTTCAAATCACCACGAACTATGATCAATTCTAACAGGATCGGAAATACGATGAGGAGGAAAAATTCAGGTAGTAATGGTAACAACATGCATAATTTCGCAAATCACAATATCACTAATTCCAATATACATCCCATGAATAAATCTAAAATATCAGGTGCCACTAGGGTTAATATGGCGTTCAATAAATCACAATTGAATTTATTTGATGAGTCCTCCATTCTATCAAAAAGTGTTAATCGTTTAAGATCCGAGAGTGACCAATTAAATATGTTATTCTACACGTTTGTAAAGGTTCTGAAACTTACGGTTCAGTTTAATTGTCATAACGCTATTAGAGTGATTAATGCACAGATTCCAAAAACGATTACTGATAATATGCCTTGGTGTCAAGCACAACTAGGTAAATTGCATTACGAGATTTCAAATTATGATATGTCATACAAATACTTTGAAAATTTGCGGAAACTGCAGAGAACAAGAATAAATGATTTGGAAATATTTTCTACTTTATTATGGCATTTGAAAGATAGTTATGGTCTTTATAACCTATCTGATGAGCTGTTTAGCGAATTTCCCAACGCTCCAGAGACATGGTGTGTTACCGGTAACTATTACTCATTAGTTAAAAAACACGATGAAGCAATCAATTCATTTAAAAAGGCAACTTTATTAAATCCTAAATTTGAATATGCTTATACATTGCAAGCACATGAATATGCAGCAAATGAGTCCTTCGATACTGCCAAAGAATATTATAGAAAAGCTTTAGCTTGTGATCCGCAACATTATAACGCTTATTATGGTTTAGGTGATTGCGCTTTGAGATTAGGTAAGTATGAAGAGGCAATACTTTACTTTGAAAAAGCAAGAACTATAAATCCAACTAATGTAATCTTAATCTGTTGTTGTGCGCATGTATTAGAAAAGATTTCGATGCAGGAAAAAGCTCTTGAGTATTATAATCTGGCTTGTAAGTTACAACCAGATTTGACACTCCCAAAATATAAGAAATCTCAATTATTATTTTCTATGGGAAGATATAGTTTAGCTTTGCAGTACTTTGAAGAATTGGTTAAGATAATTCCTGATGAAGCAACCATCCATTTTATGTTGGGTCAAATTTATCAGACAATGGGTAGAAAGAAAGATGCCATCAAGGAATATACAATTGCATTAAATCTGGACCCACTGGGCAATCAAGTTATCATTGATGCTCTTGAAAAATGTCATCTACAAGAATAAATATGGTTGGACAGTAAATGCCAATGTTTAAGCGATAATTTTCATAACAAACAGCTTTTAGGTTGAAATTAATATAATCACAAAGTATATATTTTCATGAATTGTAACATTATTTTGATTCTCATTGCATGCTTGGTATATCTGATCGATATAGATAGGTTTAATTCTTGTGTAATTCTATATCAAGTAGATTGAGTACTCTCAAATATCAGTAAGGTTATTCTAAAAAATTTAAGTTGTAAAAAATAACAGAATGAAAATTTCAAACAAAACATTGAAATTACTAATTATAGAGGCTTTAGTATGTAAATTAAGGTATATAAAATTAGAAATTATTAGAATAAGTAATGATACATAAAAGCAAAAAAAACCATATGGAGGTGTAACAAAAGGTTAGAAAATAACAGGTAATTCTATAGTACGTTGGCCCCTAAATATTGTGGTTCAGTATGCTCAGTTTCTTCCCACATACGCTTGTCTTCATCGATTTCCGAAATGAGACGTTCTTGTTCTCTTTGCATCATTTCTTGCTTGGCATTTTCTAACATCTTCTTAGCATCTTCCAAGGAAACTGTTGGCATCATGTAAGAGCTTACTATAGGAACACTACTATCAATGTCGATACTAGCTTTAATAAGTGCGCCTAACCAATGCCTCATTTCCTCTTTAGTATCGACTGCAAAATAGTGAACTTGAGGTTGAGTGAAGGTTAGTCCCTTTCTTGAGCCCGGTTGAGGGGGTAATAGTTTGAAGATGTACTTACCCTTACCTGTATTAGCAGCATACATTGCAACTAACTTATCTTCATCTTTCACAGGAACAACCCTATGACCTGTAATATCAATCAGACCCTTTTCTCTATGGGATTCAGTATTACTAAAGTAAGATAACCTGGTGCCATGTAAAGTGAAGAATCTTCTCTTCCAAGTTCCCATTTTACCACTACCTTTTTTATTCATCCAACCAGAGCAATCTGCAGTGTTTGCAGATTCCTTCACGGACACAGATTGAATACCTTCCAAAAATGCCGAGGTTTGTTTCTTTTTCGGTGTTTTGTTGAACTTCACCTTCGACTTGGATGGAGTTAAAATAGTTGGGATCTCACTGATAGGGCGTGCGGTGTTCATGTTCGATTTCTTTTTCCTCAGCTTTACGGCATCTGTAGTTCTTACTGTTGGTGAACTTTCAGCAGTAACGGATGATTTACTAGAATCAAGAACATGCATAGAATGTCTATAGTTCTTTTGTTTTGGAGTAACTTCATGTTTTTGACGAAGAGGGATTTCAAGATTTTCTTGCTTTAATGGACTAGATATCGAGGAATTCTTTCTGGAATGGGTAAATGTATTAGTTGAACGTGCAAAAGGTGAATTTGGAGAGGATTCTACCTTTGGAGGATCGAATTTGTTTTGTGAAAAAAAGGACAGAACTGAAGAGTTTCTTCTATGTTGTCTGTAATCCATTGTTGGGCTTGAAATTTTTGTAGATGATAAATTGTAAGTTGATGAAGATCTTGAATGATTGTAAAACCTCGATTTAGGTCTGGCTAATATAGTGGCATCGTCTTCAATCTGAAATTCGTTTGATTTAGTCTTCCCAGGTGACATGGATGAGATTCGATTGTATAAATCAACAAATGATCCACCGCTTGTTGATTTCCTGTGACCAGTGTAAATAACGGAGTTTCTCTTAATATTTGAATGAGATGAAATTTCTGTTGCTGCCGTTTGAATGGTATTCGTTGTGGGATTTCTTCCAGAATTATTCGTTGAAGTTGAAGACATTGCCGATGAAGATCTGCTACCTGAATTGTCATTTTTATTGGCACTATGTATATCGCTATCGTGATGTCTTTTCTCTAAACCATATGAGCTATCTTCTTCTGTGATTGTGGAGGTTATATGTGGAGACAAACTGGAGTACTTGAATCTTGAATTTGAGTTGGAATCCACAGAATAAGAAGACACCGTGGTTTTTTCATCGTTTAGATATGATTTAAAGCCAGTATCATCATGCTGATATGAATATTGTGGTATAATTGGGCTTGAAGACAGTAACTTCTTATTAGCAACAGGTGACATTTGAGGTTGAACAGGGCTTCTAAATGGAGGTGGTTTAGGAGCAACACCTGGAGATTCAAATATGTTCTTATCGGAGGCAATTTCAGCTAATTTATCTGACTCTATGATAGAGAATTGTTCATCTTGTGAAATACTACTTGTTTGCCTGGAATGTCTCCCCTTATATGATCTTGTATTAACTTTATCATTCTTCCAATATTTATAAGTTTGAGGGTGAAGAGTCTGTTGAAAAGATGCTGCAGGTAAAAGTTCAGATTTAAGATTTTTTGATCCAATTGAGGTTGCAACGCTGTTGCCAGAAGCTTGTCTTAGCTTAATATTTTTTGCGTTACATTTCCTGTTTGCTTCCTTAATTTTTTGAATCTCTTTTGAAATTTCAAATCTGTGACCAAATGAAGCGATATCCATCTCTTTCAAATGTGACAGTTCCAATTGAATCAAAATAGAACCCGAAATTTGATGCTCTTCAAATTTATCTGCGAGTTTTTTATCGAAATTTTTACTCAAAAAGTAATTTCTTACATCTTTTGGTGTCCAGTCATTAACAGTTAGTATATCTTTAATATGTTCTTCGCTCTTTTGATCCTGTGCTAAAGATGACGTGGAGCTTATATTGAAAGACTGTGATGATTGAGCTGGTGCAAGTTTGGGAAACTGGAAGTCAGCACTATTATCACTCATTATAGTAGAGTTGGGATTTAAAAGATTGGAAGTCTGAAGTGAAGAAGAGATATTATTAACAAAACTACTTTCGGCAAGAATCTCCAATGATTCAGTTTTCAAATCAGCTAATGCTTTATCAATATCATCAATAGTATGGATAACCATTTCATGTTTTTGAGGAACATTTTCTTTCTTGTTGTTATCACTAGAATCTACTATCTTTTTATCAAAATCTTTATCTCTTCTCTTCGACTTCTTCTCAACTTCGAGTCCAATAACTTCTGTAAAATTTTTTGGGAATAAACCTTTATAGCCAGTACTCAAATTGCAACCATAATACCAACCGTCGTTGTATTCACCATCATCTGTAATGACTTGAATCTTATCACCTGCCTTCATATCCAGCTCATCGTCCATACGTTTTCGATAATCGCTGATGACTCTTCTTTGTGGGTATTTCATCATGGTGTTTTTGTCTTAGCTTTGGATTGTGTAAAATGAATAAGTGCTTCCAAAAATAGAAACGACCTTGTAAATGTTGAGCAAGCACAAAAATGTAACCTAAGAAACAACGAGCCTACAAGTTCTATAACAAACTGTATCAGTACGCGATATCCTCGGAGTACACAGGTGTTGACACAGCACAAAATAAGTGTAAAAGCTTGTTGCTTACCTCCAGGAATAACAATTGCAGAATTGAAATTTTGATAATACGGGAAAAAAATTAATATTGGATTCCAGTCTGAAAGCAAATTACGTTTTCGGAAGACTCCTTTTTAAGACTCACCATTGGAAAATTTGCAATAAAGGGAAGTAACAGCTGTGGCGTGACGACTGCAACGATAATTTTTGACTCTTCTGCTTCTTCCGTATAACATTCACTCTACTGCATTACACAGTTAAGAGACACACGAGTATCATTCTAGAGCTATGCGCGCTTTCAGTACAAAGAACAAGAACAAAAGGCCTAAATTTTTATTCAATTTACAAATCAACGAACTAGTGAATGTGCCTCAATCCTCTGGTAACTGTTTTGTGAAATGGAAATTCAAAGACAGTGCTGGGGTTTCTAATAAAAGAATTTCATCTGAAGTGAATATTGAAACATCCAGACAAACAAATGGAGCTACTCCTCGTGTACCAGTTAAACATCATAAGGCACAATGGAATTATTCACTGGGCAAACCCATTCAAATCAAATTCGAAGTAAATAAAAATGACTTCATTGTACCAAATTATGTCGATTTTGAAGTTTATTTGGAAGCGGTAAACTCAAATGCTAATAATTTTACTAATGAGAATACCAATAATAGTACGCCGCCATCAACGCCAAGAAAGAGTGGGCTCTTTCGTTCCCCGACTTTGAGAACAAGTAATACTTCAGTAAGTTTCAGTAGTTTGGGATCTACCATCAGTTCTGAAAGAAAGGTAATCATGCCAAACAAATCAACGGGGAAGATATTTTTAGGTCATGTACTAGTGAACATTACAGAATATATAAATCCAAAAGAGGAACCGATGTCTAACAAATTTTTGTTGAAAGACTCCAAAATTAACTCTATTCTTAGTATGAGTTTCCAACTGAAACTGATTAGGGGCTCATATGAAGAATTCAAACTATCTGATAAATATTCAATTGGTCAACTTTCAAGTGCTTACCAACCTGGTATTGCTAGCTTCTTGGATAACAGTAATGTTAATGATAGTACTGAAAATGTCTCATCTAATTTTTCATCTTCACAATCCAATCGTATATTTAACGAGGATATCAAATCTTCATCAAATGCACCACCGAATTGTCGCTTCAGTACCAGTAAATTTAATACAAGTAGATCATCTAAGGATATTCCTAGTCCATCAAATACAATGGGTCCTATAATCAAAACTTTATATGAAAAAACCTTCCAATTACCGTGGGATGAAAGACCAAATGAATTCACTCCACGGGAGTGTATTGATGATATATTGAAAGGCGGTAACGGTTGGGCTAAAAATGAGAATGGTATCAATTTGATTGATTTGCAAGCCCTAAGATTAGCAAATCTTGAGGAGAATCGTAATGTCAAGGAGAGTCACGAGTATTCCATGGATAGTGGTAAGAGTATGAAATTTACTGATTTTCAAGATGATGATAATTATTGGAACAATATGAACAAAAGAGAATTCCTGGAGAAAAAACATCAACAAGTGTGGAGTCAAATGTATGACGCTTCTTCTGCCAAGGTTAGTAGAACAGACGTTAATAATCCATATTCTACATACAGTCAATATGATAATCCTGATGCCAGTGCGCTTGTTGAAGATGCAAAATCTTGGACAATTAAGAAAAACTTAGCGTAAATACTTTAATTGACAAGAAAATGCATAGATATATAATATATTTTTGTAGTTTTATTTATTCTTAATATAGTAATAATCAGCTTACTCCTAAGCTCTAACCACATCCTATGTTGTGATGTCCACATAGTTGAATCAACTTTGTAAGTTTGAAAATGCATTTATTGAAAATTTAGTTGGCGGCAAGAAAAAATTCAAAGTTTTGAAATTATTCAGAATACTTTAAATAAATAAACTGCAGATAAAGAAAATCGACTGAATGCACTAAATAACTTATGAATAAGGATAATGTTTTACTGATACTGTCTTCTTTATCATCCACAAAGCAAAGAGAAAGGAAACAGGCCTTAGATGATTTGTCAACGATTTTGAAGGAGCAACCTGAAATTTTACCAAAAAATTTGCTGCAATCATTATCGGAAACTTTGATTGAACAAATAGATCTGGAATATAGGAAGTACTCAAGACTAATAGATTCAGATGAAACCCGTAGTAAGATCAACCTTAGTGAAGATAAGTTGTCAGACTTGTCTTATGTGCTAAGATTACTCATAGAGAAAAGTAACAATAGAATAAGATTGAAAACTGTTAATTTTTTGTTGGTTGCTTTGCCAGCATGTATGTTGAGCGCTGACTGTGCAAACATTGTCAGGCCAGTAGCGAATCATTTAAGCTTTGCCACATTGTCGTTAGTCAGTACTGAAATCTTTAAGAATAAATTTAATGAAGTTAACTGGATCGATTTGATGGAGCAAATGCTCAAAATCTTCGATTTACAGATAAAATCTAATATTTCTGATAAAACTACAATGAACATCATTTCAATCATTCAACTATTGCTTCAATTCGATACAGTAGCTTTTAATGAAATTACTAGAGCTGTATTGTCCACATTCATTCGTTTTGTTGAATGCAACAAAATAGAGTATGCTCATACAAGGCTACTGTTAAGTTCTATCAATGACATCATTGTAAAGATGCACCTCTTTAATATAAAAGATGTTTTATGTTTATGTAACAGTACCTGTAGGTATGTTCTACTAATCGGAACTTCTAATAACGAAGGTGCACAACTTGAATTAGCGAAATTCGATTATTTTTTCAGTGATTTAATAGATCATAAATTACCTGATATGATTGGAGATGAATACATTGATGCTTATAAATCCATCAAAAAAGAGTCTTTTTGTTCCTTGCTTTCAGAATACCTAATCTTGAAAATCAATTACTACAAACCTTTCTTATTGTCAAGTTCATATTTTCAATTCGATTGTCGTAGAGCAGAAACAAGAGATTTCTTTACATTAGGAAAATGCCAATTTAATGAAGATGGAAAAGACTTAAACTGGCTAAACCTTCTCTCTTTGACAAAATTGCTGATTGCATATTTTGCTATCTCATTGAAAAGTGAAGATAACTTATTGTCATTCAAGAAGCAAAAGAATAATAATGATTTTGAATCCATTTTGAGATCTTCGGATACTCTAATATCTTTTATTTTGAATTGTTTATCGAACACAAATCAGGCTGCCACGCAACTTTTGGGTTTACAAGTTTTATTTACATACTCTCTTTTAACATCAATAGATACTAAAAACTTTGACATTATACTACAAACTCTGTATAAATTTTTAGATAACGATCAACTAAAAGAATGGTGTATGCTCTCTTTTATATCATTAGTATCTCAAAACAATCTAATACCAACTCAAGAAATTATTATTAATGTTCTACGATTCTGCTTACCTTTGGTTAAATACGCTAATAGCTGTAAATTGACATGTTCACTTATCACCGAAGTCATCAGAAATTCAGACTTTTTAGTCGATGACCTTAAGGTCAAAAATGAAATCCATGATATTTTGGAATATCCAGAACTCCACGGGCCAGCTATTTCCTGTAATGAAGCATACCTTTTTTGGCAATATTTATACCATTATGGCATAATGACTGAATTATCAAGTAATATACCCTCCATCAAATCTGTCATGAAATGGCTAATCGTCAAGTATCAGGAAATCGATGATTTTGAGGCATCTTCAAATAGATTCAGCACGTTTGTCGCCTGGTTGTGCGGTCAGAATGTCAATAATTATTATAATACGAATGAACGAACTAGTAATGATTATTGTTATGTTGGTATATCGGACTCAAAATTGAATAGTATCTATTCGGAATGGAACAAATTCGAAAAAAGTAGGAAATTTCTTCTTCAGGTTGATAATTATGCCAAAAAAGACATCCCAGAAAAATTATATTCACATGTACCTGTTGTACAATTAGATAGTATTGAATCGAATTCTTTCTTATCGTTGCTACTAGACAAGGTTGATAATGAGAAGACGACTTCTTCTAAAAAAAAATTAGACGGTATCTTCGAGTTGATAATGGTGACGGACAAACTCGCTGGAAATTCTTTCTTTGTTGAATTTTCAATGAGATGTAGGGATTTCATCAGAGTATCAATTAGCAATCTTTCTTTCGAGAGCGAAATATCTTTTACAGACATCTTACGAAAAACTGCACTTTTACAAGTATATGATACGAAGTCAACGATGCCAGACCTCGTTTCAGCCGATCTACTGCTGAATTCTTTAGAAAATGAACTTGAAAAATGTCAAATGACAGCTGACGGCAACCTTTCAGGAAGCCGTATTTTCGAAACCATTAGTGAGCAAAAAGATAGCGTAAACAAAAGGCGTGAAATATTAATTCGACTAAGTATTGAAGCAATTTTGAAAATTTATACAGGTTCCCATGCCTCAAATGGTTTACTATCTTTGGTAAAACTGTTAGAAGTTTGTGATTCTGAAACGTTGATTTGCTGTTTCCCTTCAATTTTGTGTTGGATAAACTCAAATAACTTTTGTTCAGACAAACAAATTAAAAACTTGGAGGTATTCACTCAGCTTCTCGGAGAGAAATTTCTCACTCCCAATTTAAACTCGTCAAATACCACTATTTCGTTTTTGATTTTGTATCTAAATGCAGTCAGATCACAATGGATTAATTTTATTGGTAGTCCCCTGTATGAAGACTGTATCGACATATTAGAATGGATAATATCCGGGTTTGAGTCTTCATCATATTCTGGAGAAAACACGATTGTCAAGCTGTCCGTTTTACTGTTAAATTTGTTGCATTCACACCAACTATCAAATGAAACAATTAAAGGAGGTAGACAAAGGATTTTCAGCCTGCTAATTAGTTGTTTAACACGTCTCTCTCCCCATTATCGGTTACTATTCACTGATAGTATCAAGCAATATATGAAAACACTCGGTTTTAAAAACCAGTTAATCTTTTTCACCGAAGTTCAAAACATATACCAAGTACCTCAACAAAGTATAGAACTGACTTCGTTATATTCTCTATTTTTATTCAGGATTCAAGAGTCTTCCTATTTGGTTCTAATAAATGCCCTAAGCAGGCTTCTAGAGTTTTCAAAATATCAACACACTCGTATATATGTCGAAAGTGTTGTGAAAAAAATTACAAAGAGTTTGAATTTCAGTAGTCCTATTGACCTGTTTGAAAGCTGTAAATATGACTTACTAACTGACTGGTGTGAAAAGATGACATTACCCGAAAGTACTCTTGAAGGCTGGGATGAAGAATTATTCGGCTTTTCATCTAAACAGGAGTTTTTTGAGAGATACTTGTTAGAGCTATATTCTTTCAAAGTTAGCTTCAGTCTCGAATCCAAAGAATTTTCCAAAATGATATCTGCTGGTTATACAAGAGACGAGAAAGTCTTACTTATGAAGTCTAGTATATTTTGCATACCATTTTCCTATTCTGAAAATGGTGCAGGAGATGACATTTTTGACCTTTACCAAAAAATTCTGGGTTCCGATACCAAATTCTATCTTAGAGATTATAGAATAATAATTTCTAGAAACATGTTGCGCTTTATTGACTTAAGCTCCATAATAGATATAGCAGCAGCTTTTCAGACAAAGCAATCATCCTTTAAATTCATTTCAAAATTGCTTAAATGCAAGAATGCTTCAAAGCAGTATCAGAATGTCTTAAGAATTGATGTAAATGTGGGAATAAAAGTTATTAATGAACACTGTATTACCGCAGAAGATTCGCTTTCAAATTTCTCATTTTTGATTTTTTGGATATTAAAGGACTTAACATCAGCCGCCTTCACAGTAGAAAAAGTCCATCTCGTTCGAGAAATAAAGCTACTACTTACCATATATGAACATAAACTGAGTGATTTTTCAGCTTTGAACCATATCATTTTCTATTTGGCACCGTTTGTACAAGATTTAGACCTACATCATGAAGTAGCTCCATTATTTGTGACACTAATTCAAAGTTTTTCTATTGAGCATGTTTTACCAAAGGCCAATCTATCCTGTATCTTCCTTAACTTGCTAATCTTCAAGAATCTCAGACAAGGGGATATTGATGCTTCACTATTAAAGCTTCTAAAATACTTAGAGAATTTTGACATCCCAGAAATATCATTTTGGAAAATGTGTACAACTGTCTTAGCAGATTTACCCGTTTCCTGTGAGATTTATCAGGTGTTGAGCCTTCTGGACTTCAGCTCTTTTGATATTAACTTTCTGTCACTAATTTCGCTTGTGCTTGACCATGCACCAGCTTTGGATCACAAACCCTCTTTTACAGAAACCCAGCTGCTAAATTTGATGCCCATTATAAATTTTGATATTCTACAAGAGTGTAAAACAGTAAATTATGAGATATGGATTTCATACATTGCTAAGTGTGTCTTCACCATGGAAAGCCATGGTGCCCAATTCAAATCGCGCTTTTCTTCTATTGTAGAAAAGTATGAGATCTGGACAAATGTGAAGGATCCAGTGAGGTCATTATTTACAACTTTCGTGAAGTACGCCAAAGAATTTAACGTACATAAGACTAGCGCAGAAGTATTTTTATCACAATGCCTGGCATCGTATATCTATTCTTCCATGAGTACAACCAGTTTATTGAAAAGACTTGCTGATGATGATATAAGATTTCTGGAAACGCATGCTACAATACTGTCAAAAGATTCATTCAAATTCATTTCAAACTTTTCCAGCTCTCACGATTTAGTTACATTTTCTCAAAGAGTAAACGCCTCCGATTTGTCGTCTATGTTCAATGCAAATGTAACGTATGAAAAATGGCTCGTAGCGTTGATCGAAGTTTTCATGAAGCTTCTAATGACTGATTTTGAAGATATTGACATCTTCTTGCCTCTATGTGACTCATCGCAATATTTTTCTGAACAGATACTATTTGATTTATTTCCTGCTGCTATGGTGCAAAATTCAGCTGATGTAGGTAATCTATTTATTAACTTGACTGATAATATATCCACCTTGCTAGAGACAAAATGTGGTAAACAAAAAGTTAAAGTTGTCTCGGACATTCTGTTATTTCTGAGGATAGGCAGCAGAAAGGGCGAAGTTTTATCAGCGAAAATGTATAACAGGATAAACAATTTTCAAGATATTTGCAGATATTCGCTGAAATGTGAGCAGACATACTTAGCATATATGCTTTTCGAAGAAATAACTATGATGAAACAGTCTTCAGTTGATTACAATTTTTTGAGAAACATTTATTATGAAATCAAAGATTATGATTTACTCTCGGGTTTACCTTCAGCCAGGTCGTTTTTGGACGCTTATGATTCAATCAATCTATTATCGAACGATATTCAAAAGCAGTATTTGTTCAATAATGCAAAGTTTGACTCTACTGATAAGCTTAAGAATGGAAATGATATCTTCACTTTGGCTAAATCAACCGCTGCAAGTGGATTTTATAGTCTCGCCACGATTTTAGACAAAAACTCTGCATCTGTCGAACACTCTTACGAATGGAAGCTTCAATTAGGGGAATGGAATTTACCTTCCAGTGGTAAACTCGACACAAAATCGAAATGTCTGTATAAAACAATCAAAGATGTGCAATTTAGTGGTCCCAATATAATGGGAACACTACATGCTTCATTAATTTCTATTTTCGGTAACAAGAATAATTTTGAGTCTTTTAGTGATTGGTTATCCACTATTTCAGAAGTCAATAATTATCTTGATATTATTTCTTTTATTGAAAATCCAGATGCAAATATTATTGATCTTTTCAATACTCAGCATGATGCTGATAAGAGAATTTTGCAAGATGTAGATTTTGGTAGTTATAAATTGAATCTAGATAGCAGGTCTCGATTTGTTGATGTTATTTCAAAGAATGCGAATTTGAGTTCAAAATATGATGAAAGTTTCTTGAAGCTTATCTTATTTACTCAAAGTTCACTCGATTTAGAGTTTGTACTAGCTAACAATTGTACACAAGATGCCTTACGAAACTCCTTTATGCTAGAGAGTGTTCTCCATTCCACTCCCAAGGTTTTGCAAGAGGATAATTTATTTGATATCATGAAAAGGAAAAGCTCATATCTTAATGCTAGAACATTGTGGATGGTTGGGGAAGAAAGTACAGCAGTGAATATGCTAAATGATATACTTGGGAATCAGAAAACATTGAGAAAGAGCAGTGGTTCGAAGTGGGTGAACTTTATGAACTACTTTTCCGTTTCTGATGATGAAATAAAGAGTACGTTGATTAAATGGTTGTCGACATCGAAATTAGAATCTAGTTTTGATATTTATGAGAAATACATTGCAAATTATAGCGTGACTACTGATAATTATGAGATACTAGCGGAAGTGTTCAATGTCATGGCTAATTTTTTAAATGAGCAAGTTGAAAAGCTTCAGAATAATGGAGAAATTACTGAAAGAGAAAAAAGATGTTATATTGGTTCTACTGAAATGGAAACTCTTTTAAATGTGTATAATAGTGGTAATCTTTCGAGTATTGATAAGAAAGAACTTAAAAGGCAATACCGCAGGACTGAATTGCAATTGGCAAGTGATAAAGAAGTATTGAATGAGTTGATTAAACAGAAAAATCAATTTATCTCCAAGGCGTTAGATTTTTATTTACAAGTATTGATATTTACTAATAGTTATGACGATGACGTAATCGATAAATTTTGTAATCTATGGTTTGAATTTGACGAACACATTGAAGTCAATGAAATGTTACAAAAAAAATTGAAAACTGTACCAAGTTGGAAGTTTCTTCCCTGGGTGAATCAAATGGTTTCGAAACTTTCCAATGATAATAGTGATTTTCAAAAATGTTTACAAGCTATTATTACTAATGTTGTTTATAAACTACCCTATGATTCTATTTATTCATTAATGGGTATATTATATTATAAGAGGTATCCAATTAATTCAGATGAATCAATAAGTCAAAAAGTGATTGTTGTCGAGAGTATCTTGACCAAATTAAGTTCTACAGATAAGGGTCAGTTTTATATCAATTATATCAAACCAGTACAAAACTTTTGTGATCATTGTTTTGAATTAGCCAATGTTCGATTTAATTCTAACGTTAAAGAAATAAACTTGAAGAATCAAAAATTTGGTAAATATTGGTTAACTTTGCTATTGAATGATAAATTACCATCACCTACCGCGTATACGAATATTACATGTTCCAATGATGGACGGTTACCAAGACCATATATCACTAAGATTCAAGACACTGTTAATGTTACTTCAACTGGACTATCGTTACCTAAAGTGTTAACATTTTATTTATCTGATGGTTCCAAGAATAAGATGTTGTTGAAAGGTGGGAATGATGATTTAAGACAAGATGCGATTATGGAACAAGTGTTTATGCAAGTGAATAAGATTTTACAAAACAATAAAGAATTACGGAATCACGAACTGAGAATTAAGACATATAAAGTTATACCGTTGGGTCCCAAGACAGGTATTATTGAATTTGTGGCGAATTCCGTGTCGCTTCATAATATCTTGGTTAAATTACATAGTAATGATAGTATAAGGTTTGATCAAGCAAGAAGATTAATGAAGCAAGTGCAAAATAAATCCAAAGAGGAAAGGTTAAAGATTTTCTTAGATTTAACTGAACGGATCAAACCACAATTTAGAAATTTTTTCTTTGATTCATTCGTAGAACCGTCTAGTTGGTTTAATGCGAAGAAGACTTATGTTAAAGGTGTGGCCACTACTTCCATTGTGGGTCATATCTTAGGGTTAGGTGATAGACATTTAAATAATATTTTGATTGATTGCTATACGGGAGAACCGATTCATATTGATTTGGGTATTGCATTTGATCAAGGAAAATTATTACCTATACCAGAATTAGTTCCGTTCCGATTAACCAATGATATAGTTGATGCGTTTGGAGTCACTGGTGTGGATGGAATGTTTAGAAAAAATTGTGAAAGAGTCTATTCTGTGTTAAGAGAGAATCATGATCAAGTCATGTGTGTGTTGAATATATTGAAATGGGATCCCCTATATTCGTGGGTAATGTCGCCAATTCGGAAACACAGAAACTTGATTGAAGAAGATACGACAAGTTTTACCATAGATGATGCTGAAACGATGAAGGATAAAGTGGGGATGAGTAAAAGAAGGGTCAATGGCGGTGGTTTTAGTAGTAGTGGTGGTAGTAGTGGAGGATTAAAATTAAGTGAAGATAATGAGAATATTGAGTCATATAGAGCACTAAAGGGAGTTGAAGAGAAATTGTTAGGTGATGGGTTAAGTGTAC
This sequence comes from Grigorovia transvaalensis, assembly GCA_003708445.3. NCBI lineage: Eukaryota > Fungi > Ascomycota > Saccharomycetes > Saccharomycetales > Saccharomycetaceae > Grigorovia > Grigorovia transvaalensis. The sequence goes on along the minus strand of PPXN03000044.1, from coordinate 51,383 downwards.
AAGCCACAGTGCAAGAATTAATTCAACAAGCTAGTGATCCACAAAACCTAGCGGTGATATTTTTAGGTTGGACACCATTTTATTAAGATATATATATATATATATATATATATATATAAAAGATATATAAAAGCAAAAGGAAAAGAACTTATAAGGTATTGTTTTTTTTTTTAATGAGAAGTATCACCCATAAATAAAGTAGTGAATAAAGAAGTAATCATCACTAGGACCCCCCAAATTGCCAACGCGAGACCAGAATATTTAAAAAATCTTAGATGTAAAGGCATTGAATCCGCATAATCCTTACCGATTAATTTGAAACCAAATATACCGGGCAATATGAATGCAATTGAAGTGGAACCCGTGGCCCCTACTATAGATAAGACAAAAGCCAATGAATGAATTGATATTGCCACTAAATAGGAAAAGATTAAGATGGAAACAGTGATCAATTTGAATCTTTTATCCGATAATGGTGTAATTTGTGGTTGGTTATTTGAGTCTTCTTCAATCAATTGATCTACCAATAAGATGTCATCTTCTGTGGTAAGGTTTGGAGTAAGGGAAGAAGAAATGGTGGTAGTATGAGTATTCTTTGTCCATTTCTGCAAGATGAAGTGGATAATATGATGAATAGAGGCTCTTGCCGGATGACATTGTAAAGGAAACGCCAAGGTCACCAAGCAGACAATAGCAATTCTACCTATGGTACTTGACACAGTCTTTGGGTACAACATAATGATATTACCTGTGATATTACTACCAAAGGTAAAATAACCTGCATTACCTATACAGAAATAGAGAGCGTAGGCCATTAACATGGACCAAAACGCTATAAATTTGGTCACATTGAAATTTGTGTCCACTTGTTCGTTTATGATAGAGAACATATTATGGTGACAAGTGAATGCGAAGATGAAGATGGGTAAAGTGGTCAAAATAGAATTGTCATTATGCGGTAAAGACCATGACACAGTCCCTTTCAAATCTTGGATCTGTTCATTGGGTATTAAGAAGTGGAATATGACCAATATGCACAGGTATACCACGGCAGAGATAGCGATCAAAGAGGCGTACTTTAAAGAGGTCAATTTCTTCATGAAGCACAATGGGGTCACTATCAAGGACATTATGAGCGTGATGTGTAGATTCCTGCTTAGCAACCACGCATGTTCAGTGAATATGTGACATATTTGAGGCATCAGATCCCCGACAACAATCATGTACGAGATCCCGACCCCCAGACATTTCACCGCGATGGCCACGTCAAACAGGACACTGAGGTCCTTGTTGATCAGACTAGCAAGCACGAAGAAGGAGGACTGGTGTGGTTGTGGTGAGTACTTCACCACGTATGCCTGCAGCAACAACCCGAGCATAGCACACAGGGCACACCACCCGAGTGTGACGTTGCCAGCCCACACCCCAAAGGGCTGGAAGGCAAAGGGCATGGCCAGGATCCCAGCCCCGCAGGCGGTGTGCAGCAGCGTCAGACAGCCGAACTTGACGGAGGAGCTCATATCGACGTGGTGGTGTTTCTTTCTGTTGGCGAAAACGTCGCTGCGTTGTATTTGCAGTGCGTCCCAGACACAGGCGACTACTGCACCATGCCGCTGACGATACACCCGGACACGCTGCGCTTCCACACCGCTGCACAGGTGGGGACGGCCACCACCAAGGAGTGGGCTCAGGCCGTGGACCACCTCCAGCTGACCAACTGCACGGACACACCCGTGGCCTTCAAGGTGAAGACCACCGCGCCCAGACGCTACTGCGTGAGGCCCAACTGCGCAGTGGTGGCGCCCGGGGTGACACAACAGGTCTCTGTGGTCTGCCTGGGCAGCCACCACCAACAACACCAACACCAACACGAGACACCTCCACAGGCCGCGGGGGTGTCCCGCGACAAGTTCCTTGTCCTGGCAGTGCCCGCACAGGGCCACAAGGGTGGCGAACACATTGCTCCGGACGTGTGGAACACACTAGAGAAAGAGCACCACGCACAACTGCAGTCCAAGAAGATCAAGGTGGTATACCTTCAACAAGAACAACATCAACAAGAACAAGACCGCACGGCAGAACACAGCAAGACAGACACACCAAAGCAGACAGCAAGAGACCTGGACCCTCCGTTGGTCAACACAGCTGCCAACCAGCACGTCTCCAGCAAGACGCTGCTTCTGTGCACAGTCGTCGCGCTGTTGCTGAGTTGGTTGTACTACTGATGCGTCCTATATAATTTACTATTTCATATAACAATTTCTTACAATACCCACAACAACACACCAAACACACCATGTCCAGCTTTGCCAACAGCGTACAGAACCACTACCAGCACCTGAACTCCGTATGTACCTACGTGTCTGTCTCTCACATGCCATTTGTATTTGTATCATGTACTAACAACTTGCCAAGAACTTAAACCAATTCCCTCTATTCCAAACACTGGAGAACAAGACTTCTTTGAAGAAGAACCACTGGGTCCAACTATCCCTAGGAGCTTACCTTCTACTAACTGCTTTGAACCCGAGTGGGTTGGGTCAGTTGTTATGTAACATTGTAGGTTTCATTATTCCCACTTTGAACTCCATAAGGGCCCTAAAGACAACAAATAAAGATGATGACTCACGTTGGTTAGCTTACTGGATCATTTTCGGTGCTTTGAACATAATTGAATATTGGTCCGGTGCTATCTTGTATTTGATACCCTTTTATTGGGTCATGAAATTGATATTTTTGTCTTATATCAGTTTGAATTCAACTAATGGGGCCATGTTGGTCTTTAGATTAATTATTGAACCTTTATATGATCAATTAGTCGTTTTGATCAATTCTTATTCCAAGAAAAATGATACTACTACTACTACTACTACTACTGCTAATAGTTCAAATCCGATCAATTCACATTCTTCTCATGCTTCTGGGTTTGATTCTACCAATTTTTCAAGACATAGATGATTTATTATAATTTATCTTATTAGTTTAGTTTATCTATTTAGTATATATACTCTACATAGTCTTTAACCAGTTTCTTTCCTTCTTTCTTTCTTTATTTATTTATATCGTTTCATCTAATTTAAATTCAAATTGATTCTCTTTCACTTCATTAAATACAGTAAATGCCAATTTAACTCTAAATTTTAATTTACCACTACCACTTACCTTCAAGATTTGTCTCTTGATACCATTAACTTCCAAATTATTATCCTTTACGGGTTGTAATTGACCCATCACTAACTTTTGCGTCTTGGGTACTGCACACATTACATGTATATCACTAATGCTGTTCATCGCATCCTTATTCTCATAGTATAATTCCATCGTGGCGTTACCATCCACTACACTAATGACATTAGTGTACATTCTTAAACTTTCATTATCGAAAACAAGTTTACTACTACTTGGTACAGTAATAACATTCAATCCATCTCTAGTCGTGGTTTGGTTATCACTAGTATTAATATCACTTAACAAATCTAATAGTAAATCTCCACCCTTGTTTGTATTGTTCGCATTTTTTGGTTCAATAATGTCATTATCTAAATTAACCTCTTTCTTAACAAATTTGGGCATACAACTTAACAATTTCCTCTTGACTTCCACAGGTTGCATGAATATTGTTTCATATTGTCTACATTTAATCTGTGTAATTAAATGTGAATCCCTACTATGTTCCAATATAATTTGTCTCAACGCTTCAATACAACTGGTATCATTTATCTTACATGATATCTTCAATACACTGGTCAAGATATACTGAATCATATACTGATTATCGTAATATTTCTTATCTAAGTCCATCAGCTTCTTAGTAATGCTTCTATCATTCAATACATTCTTATCCACACTACCAACATTCAAAATTAAATCCGTATATTCACCAAGGCACCAAATAATAATTAAATCAAATCCAATGTTTTCATTGGGATTCGTATCTTGGAAACTTGTCATCAAAAATTCATTTATAATCTTGATCTTATCATTCCAATTCTCAATATTATTGATAATGATTAAAAAGTCATTTATCTTATCAATGGAAATAATATTACCGACAATTTGCACCACTTGTAACATATTCTTCAATTTTACAGATTCTTCCTTCATGGAATATAATATCTCCTTGGCAATTAAATTATTCACTGTATAGAAAATCAATTCTTTCACATCATCTAAATCAATATATGATGAATACGTATACTCCACATTCTTAGTGGATATCTTATTCAAGAAATTTAATAAATCATTAGTTAAATCAATTAAATTTTCATCATTCATGATGGCAAAGGTTAACTCTAATGCTCTAAATTTAATTGATATATCATTATCATATAAACAATATGATATAAATTTCTTATGTTTATCAATAGCCGTGGGTTCTACATCGGCCACTTTAATTAATGTATCTAGCGCCACATATTTGATGTTGTTATTAATTTTCCTCTTACTATTGGAACTAACACTATTAACTTTTAAAAAATTGGCCAAAAGATTAATACCCAGGACTCTTAATGATTGGTTCAAATTTAATTCAAAAATTGTTCTGGTAATTTCGTATAGGATGGCATTGGATGCATTTTTATTTAAATCTGCATTAGAATTAGTGGCCACTTGTGTTAATAAATCATTAAACTTATCTAGATATTTTGCCACTATATTATCAAATCTTGTAAAAGATATCTTGAAGATCCATTTCAAAGTGTTAATTAATTCACATTGTAAAAATGGATCTTGAATACCTTGAACATCATAGTTAGGTTCTAAATTTTTCAAATTTAATTGTGACAATTTATTCAACAAATTTGGTATAATTTTCAAAATATTTTCATTGATATTGGTTATAAATTCTAAATTAATTTCTTTATCGTTATCATTCTTATTATCATTCAATGTGAAAAATTCATTTAAATTAATCATAATAGATTGAACAAGTTTACATATACCAAACCATATACCATGATTATTGGTACTTAAATTGAAAACATTCCTATTATTTAAAAATTTATCTAATATGATCTCTAATGGGAAAATTTCTAAAAGTGTAAAATCTGTATCTTTAATGATCAATTTAGCTAAACATTGTAAAGTTTTCTTTAGGATAAATGGATCAGTGGAATTTTGTAGAAGATTAACTACATCTGGATATAAATCTCTAGCTAAATCAATAGAACTTAATGAACCTAATGTGGATAATGCCATGGAAACAATAAATTTATTGGGATGTACTAAATCATTACTTAATAAATTTGTCAACAAGGTTAATAAATCTTGCTTTTCATCTAATAATAACATTGTGGCCAAATAACCTAATCTTTTATCAATGAAATTATCAGAAGCGATTAAATTGATACATTCCACTTGACCAAAATGTGTCTTTTCACCTAAGATATAAAGATATAACATTTTTTGGATATTGACACGTCTCTTAGATGAAGAAATATGATCATCTCTTAATTTAGTTCTTATCTTAGCAGATTGTTTAGTGATAAGTGTTCTCTCTTCAGATAATGTCTTGGCATTTCTAACATCTTTAATGAACGATCTTAAAGAAGAACCCATTATGTGATGATTTTGATATGAAGAAGTTAATTGACTAAGATTAAGAAAAATTAAAGAAAGAAGAAAGAAATTGGTCAATTATTACTCTCCATAAACACCAATAGAAAAGTTGAAAAAACCGGCTCTCCTCTGAATGAATATCTTAAAAGTGAATAACTTCTTCATATTGAAATCTTCAAAAACCAGCGAAAAAGCTCTAACTGAGTTTGGTTACCGTGGAAAAAAAAAAATTGAAAATGAAGCACGTGAAAGACCACGTGAGTTTATTAAATTCACGTGTAAGTCACGCCCCCAGTATTTATAACACCGATGCCCGGTTTTGATAAACTTTATATAACCGAGATGTATCATGTTTTCAAAGCTCGGATAATCGGATGTACTCGGCAAAAAGTGCGGAAGGATCAAGTTTGTAAATTTCCAAAATTTTCTACACACAAAAAAGTATCCACCTTACCGCAAAAGGAATCCAAATGGGGAAGATTTACCGAGTCTCGGCATTTTTCAAAAACTACAATAATAGTTTGTACGGCTTTTTCACGCTGACTATCCCACTATAGGTAAAGATCTTGGCCACCCCCCTTAAAGTATGAAAGTCCGGACTTCTCATTCCAAAAGTGGTATCTTGTCGCATTGTCATATAAAATAATAATAAAAATAATAATAAAAAATAATTAATGCAATGGAATGGGGAAAGAAAAATGCTATTTGTGGTACTTCCCTAGAATTTAGAGATTAAAAAAAATCACTCAGATTACTCTTTTCTTTGCGAAACAAGATGTCATCCTTACAGGGGTATCTGCAGGAATTGCTAAAACATGTGTCCGCCATGAACTAAAAACTACTAAATTTGGCTACAGCGTTGAAAGTTTTGGGGCTTCTTTCGCTTCCAGTTGCCTCAATTCTTTCCAGTTGCCTACTATTCTACTTCTTTACCCTATAACATTCCGCGTTTACGTAAGGATGAGAATGCACAACTTGAGAAGTTGTCAATAGTTAATTTCTTTTCTTGCAAAGAGGCAAAGTATTCATTTGAAGGCGGCTTAGTGAAATGACTGTACTGCAATTTTATATATATGCCGTTAGTGCTTCTTTTAAATCATACTATTTTTCACTATCTAGTTCAACTCACGAACACTGCTATAGTGTACCCCAAATTACTTTGATAAACAACAATTGCAACCTACAAGCATCACAAACATCAGTAAATATATATATATATATATATAACAGATTTTATATACCTGCACACAGTTTAGCACACACACACCTTTTGTATTTGTAGTCACCGAAAAGTTGTACTTTTCTCCCTTTATATCTGAGTGCCAATCATTTTTAAACATTCAGTGTTCTATTAAATTATCCAAATATAAACAAACATTCTCAAATAGAGCTCCTTTTTTGTGGCTTCCCTTGTGTTTTCTTTATTTTAATTTACCAACTATACTTTTATTTGATAGGTGGTAACCCTATTAGTTGGTGTCTTTTTGCCTTAAGGTTTTCACAAGCGACGAATTAATTTAAACTAAGATTTACCATAGTAGAAGGAAATTTATCAAAGAAACTATATCGTGTTTAGTTCATCGATAAATTTTGAACTCTATATTACATAATCTCATTACTTTTTTTATTTTCGAATCCCTTTACTATATATTTTTTGGGTACACTATCCCTCAAGCTACATCAATTACCTTTTCAAGAAACTCCATTTTTTTTTTGAACACAAGTTGATTTGTTTGTATTTAACTGATTCGATATAATAAATTCAACAAATAATATACGAAGGTATTTTGTGCAAGAGTTATTTAATATTTATTATCAAAATATTTTGATTATAAAACATTTTTTGTCGTTTTCATTTCAAAAGAAGGTTAATCAGATCAGACATTAATAGTTGAAATATTTATAAGAACTGCATTTTTTTTCGTGATCCAATGTTTGGTACTGGATCAGTTAATTCAACAAATGATTTGGACGAAAAACTCAAAGATAACAATATGCCTAAAATTTCGTTTAATAACCCTTGGTACAAGGGTAATACTTTAAATATGGAGGTTACTACAATAGAAATGAATGATCCCAAAGTTAATAATCCTGTAGAATATAACTGTAACGAAAATTATACTACCTCTAATTCAACTAATTCCAACAATGCCAAGTTTAATTCTACAAGACGAAGAAGTGATAGTAATCCATTTAGAAAAGCTGTCAATGATCAAGATTACAATTGTAGTCATCCAATTAAACCTCATATTTTAAATACTAATATTGCTACAAGAAATTCTAACGGTAAAATTAATTTGAATGTTTTAAATGATTATAGTAGCAAAACCAATAGTATCATCAATTATAATAGCAATGTGTCCTTGTATAATACTGGCAGAAGAAGAAGTAGCGGCTCTTCAATAAGAACTAACAATACTACTTTAACTTATAATAATAATAATAATTCCACTGCCTTATCCCCCCTTACAAGGATCAATCCGAGTAATACAAGTACCCACAGCAATAGTACATATAATACTACTAATATTTTGAGTAGAAGCAACACAACTTCTACGACTACTATTAGCAGTGATATTACCAATGACAATGACATCCTTATCAAAAATGCTAAGAATACTAATAACAGCATTTTATTAAATAAGAAAGAAAATACACTCTTGACAATTCCAAATATTACTAATATTCCTACCCCATTCAAAAGATCTCTTTCAGCCACTAGCATGTCTCATTTAATGGTTCCAAACAATATTGATAGTACCAATACTAAAACTAATTTAAGCATATTAAATAGGTCCAGAAGAGGTACAAATGCATCGTTGATATCAAATCAGGATTGCGTAGCCCCAACGTATACGATACTAAATTCTATATTCAATGACAGTGACATTTTTGATACAACAATTACCACCACGCAAACAATTGGAGATGATTCCACCATTTCTTCACAAAATTCTTCATATTTACCTAATGGTAGTACGAGAACGCTAAGCAATGACTCGACCAGTTTATCAAATAGCGATGTAACATCACTAAAAATTATTAAACAAAGAATTATTGAAAAATATTTAAAAGCATCAGGGTTTTTACCAGGAATCGAACTTATCAATTATGATAATGGCAACAAGATAAATAAGGATGGTAATAATAAGCATACCAAGAAACATCATTCTAAGGATCAACATGGCCGTTTAAATAGGTCAATTCACAACAGAGGAATAAAAATTTCCTTGGTAAAGGCAGCAAACCATATTTTTTTACCTAGTATTTCAAGTATGGAAGAAGAATATTTACAACGAATTAATAGATCAAATAGGAACAATAACAGGAATAGAAGTGATAGTTTAGGTAGTACAAATAGCAGTAACGCTAATTATAATAATTCTTTTTTTGATGATGCAAATATTGAAGAAAACGAGAGTTTCTTCAGCACCAATAATAGCAATTTTGAGAATGATTTGGCTGCTTTATCAAGTATATCATCCATCAGCAATAGTAACGTAGATTTTCCTGACGCTTCATTAGACATTAACAGTATCGATAATGCCTTAAATGGATATGATAACAGTAATATTGATAGCAATGCTAGAAACAGGTCAGCATCGATGTGGAGCTATGGTAGTATGCTTAGTAGCAATACTGACGTCTATCAACAACAGCATAGTATCAATAACAGTTTGAAGTTCAATTTTGATCAAAATTCTATGAGTTTTTTCAAGTTTGCAGTTGTTATTTCATTAGAAGAAGATTGTGAGTTGTCGTCTATCCATTTAGAGTTGTCCTCGTTAGTAAATACCTGCTATAATGATAATTTGAAAACGAAGAGTGGTGATAAATCAACAAAGAAATCTCATTCCAAAAACACCAAAAATGTAACTTCTAATATTACAACTGAGAATAGTGATGAGTTTTATAAGATGGGCTCATTGGATTGGAATTTAAATAATAAAAATTTCAATTTATTCATCCCATTAGAATTGAATTCAAAAGATCAAATTATAGAAAACTTTAGTAATTTAAGACAGCCAAAAATATTCAAGAATAATGCTAAATCAAAAAGAACTTCTTTGGATGCAAGTGATGAGTCCTCTTTGAAAAATGATCTTTTTGAAAAAATTGATAAAGCACAAAATAAAATACTCAACTCAACTGCCCCTGATGATTCTGTTCTAAAACCAGGTGACTATATTTTTATTATTCCAGTCGTATTTAGTAATAATATTCCAGAAACCTTGAAGTATCCTTCAATTAAAGTAGATTATTTAGTCAGAATAGCGACAAACTCTTTGGAAAGGTTAGATAACGACAAAATCATATCATCTATAAGTCCTGAGAAGAATAGTAAGACCAGTGGTGAATATGAGAATGAGAAATATTTTCTCCCCAACACTCAAAGCCCACTAAGCAAAAATACTCAAAGCAGAAAGAGTGAAGATAATAGAATGCGGAATGTTAATTCTATGACTATGCATGATTGTAATGATATGGAAAATGTTGGTACCAATGTTACTTTATTCAAAAAGATGAAAGATCGTTTCCAATCCAAGCAATTACTTAATAGTGGATATAACGATAGTAATTCAACCTTAAAAGTTCCCTGTAATAAAAACTGTAACACTAGCAGCAATATCGGTAGCAGAACTATTAGACCCGGTGGAAATGAAGGCTATAATCCTAGTCCTTCTGCTACTATGTATGACGATTATACCACATCAACTGCTTTACCAATTTTGACTCGAACTGATAGTTCGTACAGTAAACAAAGTTCAGTTGATATTACAGACCCAATGTTTCCAATAAGCTCAGTCAAATCAAAATCAAGTAAAAGAAATAGTGCCGGGAACAATAGCATTACTGTTAAGAAGAATGACATTTATCTAGAGCATCCATTGAGCGTCGTCAGGATTCCACCGCTAGCTTCTGTGTCTACGATAAATAGACCAGTTTTTATTGATAGAGTCTGGGATGATACACTTTCCTATCAATTTTCGTTTCCTCAGAAATTTGTCACTTTAGGGAGCAAGATACCTGTCAATATTAAAGTCACTCCCTTGATAAAGAATGTGTCCATTAAAAAGATTTCTATTGGTATTACAGAGAAAATTGCCTACGCTAGTAAGGATGGTAAAAAGGTCTTTAAAGAAACTGATAAATTATTGAGAGATAGGTTTAGTCCGTATTTTCATACTTTCAATAATAAGAAGAAAAAGGAAAGATTACTACTATTATATGAATTACGAGCAACTAAGGCAGGTCCAAGAGCGCTAAAAGAAGAAATAATAACTAACGCACTAAATGAGAATATTCTTGCTTATTTTAGAACACCACCGGACTCAAAAAATAAAAAAGGCGATAGTATTATTGAACCAATAACAATTGAAACTACTCTCGACTTCCCGGTGCATGATGATAATGCTGAAAAGAAATGTAATGTTCCATATGGTATTGACGATTATGAGTTCATATCAAGTAGAAATGTCACACCAAATGAAAATTTAACTGCTTCAGACACCAGCAATAGCAATACGAGAAAAATGTCTTTCGCTCAGTCATTATTTGGCAATTTATCTAAATCAAACGGTAGCAAATATAGAACTAAGACTAATAGTCAGACATTTCAAGAGCATAGAGATAACATTTTGGAAGATCCAACCAGGACAAAAATAAGCGTTACGGATCAAAGCGATGTTGCCAATTATATCTCTAAGACAAATAAAGCCAAGCGCGGTCTTTATTTGGATAGTTCAAATTTTCACTATATCAAATGTAAACATAAACTAACTTTTATTATGAGAGTAGAAAGAATTTCCAAAGATGGAATTTTAAGACAATTCGAGATTCTAGTCAATACACCAATATTTTTAATGTCTAAGAATTGTACTCAAGATAATTTAACATTACCTAGTTATGAAAGATGTGGTGAGGCCTATTATCAGCCAAAAGAAGAGATTTTACCCACCTTTGAAGAATCAATAAACACTCCAATTATCCCATCATATCTGCCACAAATTGCCTTTAAAAAACCAAGCATGTCATCTGTTCCAAGAACTTTTAAAAGTAATTTCAATATAGACCCATTCACTAATAGTTTCCGTAACTTCAACCAGCAGATGCGCCGAAAATCATCTACAATTTCTGAAGATACCGAAATATCGGATGAAGTCGATGGGGCTACTAAGATACCTCCTGCATCCCCTCCAAATTATAGAGAATTGGCAGTCTTTAAAGACGAATGAAGAAATCTGTGGTAATTTAAGTCATACTAATACCCACCTACATATTACGCATCACCACCTTGCATGTAACCATATAAATAAACTTCTGTATTCTGTATTAACATATATATTTGAATAAGTTGCAATTTGCCATACTAAATTTCGCATACGTCAAATTTTTATGTTTACAAATTTTCAAAAAAATTGACAATGACAAAAAAGGTAAACAAATAACATTGAATAAACATCAAATTGATGAACACACAGGTTCCCAATCATGATGATGGGCCAAAATTAAGAGAGGAACTGAATTACCAAGAATTCTACCCAACTTTAGATATAGAAGACATTTTACCAATATATAACAATAATGAAATACTTTTAAGTAGTGATGAGCTGCGTATGCATAAGGATGTCAATCCAGACAGACCGAAAATAAAGCAAATTATTTTTAATGGGAAGATTACTACAGAGCCACTTGTACTAGATAATAAGGTAAGTAATTTCAAACAAATCGCTATCCCTGTAGAAAAATTAAATCTACAACTTAATCATAGGAACAGGCCGGGTCCCAAACGAAAATATAAAGGGCTATCACAACAGGATATTGGTGATGCTAATGCATATTTGACAAAACTTGATGATACTGCACTGATACGAAAAGGAACGTCAAGTTTGTATCACCATTCTAACGAAAACCAAATGGACCGTGACGACGAACGATACAATGAGATAAAAGAAATTGAACGGTTGAACGAAACATTGAAGAAGATAGTCCCAAACTTTGAATCTATAAGAACATATTATGATATGGATGAACAAGACGCTCTGTATGTGAAATATTTATCTGAAACCTATCCTAATATCAAACTAACTGCATTACAATTTGAATATATTTTCACAATTTTAGAATTACAATTTACAATTTTACAATCACAGATACCAACAAATCCACCGCCACCTGCAACTATCGATCAATTATGTTCAATATGCGATGAAGTAGAAACTACAAATAATACTATTGTATTTTGCGATAGTTGTGACATAGCCGTTCATCAAGAATGCTATGGTATTATATTCATACCACCAGGACCATGGCTATGTAGGGCTTGCCAACAAGGCAATTTTGTGTCGGCAAGACCACATTGTAGCGTTTGTCCACAATTAGGTGGTGCACTGAAGCAAACCACCACTGGTAATTGGGTTCATATATTATGTACAGTATGGATTCGTGAATTGTATTTCGGTAATTGGCACTATTTAGAACCAATTGAAGGTTTGGAGAAGATTCCAAAATCAAGATGGAAATTATTTTGTTATATATGTAAACAGCGAGTTGGTGCATGTGTGCAATGTTCTGCTAAGAACTGCTTTGTTGCATATCATGTAACATGTGCGAAAAGGTTGAAATGTTTCATGACACCATTGAAAACTGGTATTTTAGCAGAGATGTCATTAGGCAACGAACATAGTTTAATTAGCTATTGTCATAAACATACACCGAATGTGAACCATTCAATGCTGAAAGATACTATAATCTCAATAAGACAAGAATACTTGCATAATAAAGAGTTACTTAGTGATAAGTACTTGATCAGAGAAACAATTGAGGTACCCCAACATTTTAACAATATTATATGTAAAAGTATTACTGCAATGACGCACAGCAGAAATTATGCCCTTAACCGCCGTGTTGGAGATGATATTTGCAAATATTGGTCATTAAAAAGAGAACACAATAAGGGAGCACCTTTACTGGATATTTCAAGTGATATCATCAAATATCCATACAACTTGATAGAATTAACTGAAATCGATGACAGATTAGCATATCTTGATGTGTTTGAGCAAGATTTGAAAAAAATAGAGAATTTAGTCCACTTGGTTGATGAGAGAAGTGAAAATCAGATAAAATTGTTTGAAGCGGAGGAAAGAATTCATAACATAGTCTTTAACACAGAGTTATATATGTTGAAAGATAGAATCCTTAACATATTTGTTCAAGATCATGCTTTTAAAGCTATTCGGAGAGGAATTGCTGATGATGAAACCAAGAGTATGATTAATCAATTATTGCATTATGAATTTACTGACATGGTTCAATTCAACCAATTTTTTAATAATTTTTTCCTACATTTAGAAAATTTGCCCGCTTTACCTAGAGCAATCAGTAGTCATTTTGTTAAACTTAAGAAATTGTTGAATAATTTAATTGCAGAAGTTAAATCAGTCAATCCCAAAAAATTGTTATTGCGTGATTTTAAGATTGATGAAAATGATTTATCTTCAATCGAGGAGAGAGAATGGATTGGTCGAATCTTGATGGAAGAAGAAGAATTAAGTGAAGTTGAAGAACTGACGCCTGTGGAAAAAAGAAAACTTGATGATATTATTGAAGAAAGTAAGAATGTTAGCCATGAAGAAGGACATTCCGAAAGTGATAGTGGGGTAGATACAAACATAAAAGTTGCCTCTGCGCCACGTCGCAAGAGAAGAAAACTGGCAAAAACTAAGACAAACAGAACAATTGAACAAATTCCAATAGTTCATGAACCACCAAGACAGAATTTACCTTACAAAGGAAAAAAGCGTGGACGTAAGCCTAAAAACTTTCACGCTCTTAATCAAGTCGAAATTAGGAAACCTGGGAGACCAAAAAGATTAACAAACTCCACTAATTCAACATCAAATAAGAATAGAAGTGCTGAAAACAGTAATACTGAAGTGACAGTAAAGATTCGTAAAAAACCTGGCCCTAAGCCCGGTACCAAGATTGGTAAAAATGGAAAACCCCGTAAGAAACCAGGTCCAAAGCCAGGTACTAAGATAGGTTTAAATGGGTTACCTCGTAAAAAACCTGGTCCCAAGCCACGTTTACATAAACTTGATGAAGAAATATCCAAAGCCAAAATGCTCAAAAAGAAAGCCAAACTGGTTGACTCATCACCACGCCGAAGAAGGGGAAGGAAGCCCAAAAAGCTTCATACACCAAGCTCAAAGTCAGCAAGACAACTCAGGGCTAGAACGAAATGAAATTAAGGAGAAATGGAAGAACTTCACCCAAAATGAATCTGAATACATCAATAGAAGAAGGAACCTCACGCATATGCATGGCATTTTTTTTTTTTTTTTGGGTTATTACACACGAAAGGGCTTTCAAAGGCAACCCTAAACAGGGCAAAACTACCAAACCCTAAAATAGGGGACCGTAATTTACAATGTCTCTGAGAAGAATGTAAGACATACAATTGCCTGTCAACGTTTTAAGTCGTTTGGAAATGTTCTGAAACTGCAAGTAGGCACATCTTAAAGGAGGCACGCCTGGTATCTGAATTTTTTTTTCAAAATCCGGAGTTTGCATTAAAAAGGAGTCAGTATATAGTAAATTTGATACTTCAGTACTTCAACACAGTACACTCATGTATGTCATCGCACATAGTCCTCTCAAACATTCACTATTTAGTTAAGTAAAATGGGCTTTGGTAGAAAGTTCAACCCTTTGAATAAAGTTTTGGAAGTAGGGAAGTTAGCTGATAATGTAAGGGTACCGAAGGTGGATTTATTAGGCACGAGTACTAAAAGTATAGAAAGCTCTTCTTCAAACTCAGATAAGAAACATTACTATAGTGAGACTCAAAACAACTACGGTTTAAAGGGGAAGCCTCTAAAAGTGGCATATTGTGGTATTCAGAGTTTAATGGCAATTGCTACTGACCGTGGTGAGATTCACATATATGGACAAAAGCAAATTGATTGGAAGTTTGATATAGATAGAGATGATTTCAGTAAATACTTACATTTTGTTAAAGGGTTATATCTAGTTGTAGTTACCAAAAGCAACAGAGTAATTACCATCTCATTGAAAACTAAAAGCTTTTTTCATGTGAAAACTATACCACTTGATATTACATGTATGACTTGTGATCCAACGTTGATGTGGTTGCTTTTCGGTTTGGAAGATGGCACTGTAATGGTATATAACGTCGAGACTAACATCATATCCAATTATGTGATAAATGACTTGCAAAAATTACAATTTTTTCACGGTAAACGACATTCAAAAGTCGTTTCTTTAGAATGGAATCCAAAAGATTTAGGTACAGTTTTGGTTGCATATAAATATGTTACCGTTTTATATTCGTTAACAGAAGGAAAGATAAAAAGTTCTTTCTCATATCAATTGGAACCTTACGCACCAGGTGGTGATTTTTCAACTAATATAACAAAGAAGAGAACACCTCCTGTTATTCAAGCGCTGTTCCATCCAAATTCATTATTTGTACTCACAATACATGAAGACAACTCTTTAGTGTTTTGGGATAGTAATACAGGAACATTAATTGAGGCAAGAACTTTATTTAGCAGTGAAATAAATATACCGAATAGAAACTATTGTGGACCCTCACAGATAGATTTACCTCATATCCTCAAAGCTAAGTGGATATGCCAAAGTAATACAGAATACACCACTCTTTTCATTGTCAATAGACCTTCAAATACAGATTTTGAATCTCAAAGTATCGTCGTGATAGAATTTGGTAGGACACCGTTATATACTCTAAACTCTTATGAAAGTGTTGGTCGATATTTCACTGAAGTTAAGCAACAAAAGTTGCTACCTATTCCCAACAGCTCAAACATAAAAGATATCATACCAATTGCAACGGAGACGCCATTTTTTAGTGAGTGTCACAATCCTAAGTTAATTTTGCTCCTTTTGGAAAATGGTGAACTAGAAGGTGTCACATTCCCAATTGCTAATTTCGTATATCAAGGATGTTCATTTCCTCGGGGTATTTCTTGGCTATGGCCAAAATTGTGCATAGTGGAAGGTTTAACGATAGAAAAGCAGATGTGGACACAAATGAATGCAATTATTCAAAAAAATGATAGCTTATTAAGTGGTGGAGCTTTGATGAAAAAAATAATAACGCAAATCTATGAAAATGAACCAACCCTCATGATAACTGGTCATTCAAATGGTATAGTTCGCATATGGAATTCAATACATAAAGACTATGATGTAAATGAAACATTCGAAATCGATATTGCTTCCATATTGAATAGTTCAGCAAAAAATAGTGTGCTCAAGATTTCATTTGCGACGGAAGATTTAACCTTTGCTGCGTCTTTGGCTAATGGCTCAACGCTGCTTTGTAAATTTGAGGCTAATGAATACTTTGCAACAAACAGCAGCAATCGTAATCAACAGATAGAGGCAAAGTTTAAACGATTTTCATTGAGCAATTTTGACTCATTTGTTGTGGACGTGAAAGATCGAGCTCCGGCTCACATTAAGTATGGTTTTATGCCACAGTATACAATCAATTATAAAGGTACTGTAACGGCGTTATATCAAAGTGCAATTGAATTTACTATAGTAGCGTATCAGGATGGAACGCTTTTCATCTTATATTCCAATGCTGATAAAAGTTTGGAAACTGTTCATCATGATAATATCTCAAATTTAAAAGGAACCAAAAGTCATTGTGTAACGGCTGTTAATTTATCCATACAGCAATTTGCATCTGATAGATATTCAAGTATTCTGTTATCATGTGGCACTGATATGGGAGAGTTGATCTACTTTAAGATTGTCACTACCGGAGGATGTTCATATCGCGCTCAATTCACAAATGTAGTCGAATCGGTATGCACTGGATCTGTAAGAAATATTCACTCATTTGATGTTGTATCGTTAAAATCGTGTATTTCTACACCAGAATCTTTGCTCAAGATGAACAAAGGAGAAGTAACGAAGGGACATTTGGTAGTTATAGGTAAGAAAGAACTTCACAGTTTAAAACCTGGTAATCCAAATATAAGTAGAATAAATAGAACAATTTCAACTGCAATTATTTCTAGTGAATTATGCTGTCATAATAACCAAATAACACATCATTGCGAAAACTTTATTACTCTTGTAACACAAATGGGAAGCGTTGTGTGTTTTACCATTCCAGATTTCAGCAATAAAGTTAATATTAGTCTTCCCTTCCAAATAGAAAAAATTGATCATTGCAGTGTTTTACCGACTGGTCATGTTATCGTTAAGGATGGCTCATATCATTGCACTTTGGTCGATATTTTTAATGATAAAAAAGATATTAAAGCAGAAGGAGAAGTTGAGCAGGACGAAATAGAATTATATGACTCAGAGTGTGAATTTTCAAAGAGACCTCAAGTAAATTCATTACAATGGATTCGTGGCACCGGTTATATATATGAAAAAGATATCAATGACATATTTCTGAGCGCTCCACATGATAAACTTAACAAACAAAGAGAGGTTCAGAATATACAGCAAACTAAGCCAAATATTGCTAAACCTTGGTTAAAAAATGCTCAACAGTCAAACAATATCGTCAAAGATCAACTGGTTGAAACCATACAACATCGTCAAACAAATACTGCGAATACTTCCAACTATCAGTTAGTCTCTAACCAAAAGGAAATAGCAGTGCCACGCTCACGCAAGAATTTTTTTGGTAAGATGGTCAAAAAGATGAACAGAAAATTGGATGATGCACAAGATAAGGTAGATGACTGGACAATGTCAATAGGTACCTCGATGAATGATGTTATGCAGGATAACTCTAGAGATCTCTTTTAATGACTAACGGCTCAACTTATATAAGCAATGAAATGACGGAAAACAAATACCTTTTTTAAGTAAGAGCTTGACTTTCTTCGACCTTCTGATTTTGAATTATGATCATGACATGACAATACTGAAAATATCTTTACTGTGAAATATATATACAAACCAGGGAGGTACTGTATACTTTTAGTTAATCAGAAATCTATAAACCTCTTAATAAACGAGTGACATCATTAACTCCATCTTTGTGAGCATCAGCTAATTTAGCTTTAACGACATCAACAACATCCTTCAAGTCAATTAATTCACCATCATCATCAGCAAATTCTGGGCCTAGTCTCTTGATGCGTAACTTATTCTCTAAGTATTCTTCTTTACCTAAAATGACAGCTAAAGGAGCACCACATTTTTCGGCTGCATCAAATTGCTTTCTTGGGTTAGCTTTTGATTTATAGACGTATTCGGTCTCAATACCGGCGTTCCATAATTGTTTGGCAATTTGCATTCTTTCTGGTAAATAACCGGTCCAGTCTTTACCACCACCAAAGGCCATAACGAAAACCTGAGTAGCGGTTGGTTTTATAGAGTTTAATAATTGTGTTCTTTGTTTCACTAAGGAAAAAATTCTTTCAACACCAAAAGAGATACCTACACAAGGAATTTGTTGTGATTTTTTACCTGAAGCTTGAGCAAACATGTTCACCAAATTATCATAACGACCACCTGCTGCAATGGAACCGACACCAACATATTCAGAAGCATCATCTTTATCTTTAGCCTTTTTCTTCAAATCACTGGCATTTTCTGGTGGCTTAGAGGCTTCAGTGACAGCTTCATAAATTAAACCAGTATAATAATCCAAACCTCTAGCTAAAGATAAATCGAAAGAAATAAATTCATCAATTTGGAAAGATGAAGTATAAGACATCAAAGTTTTAATTTCATTTAAACCTTCCATAGCTAACTCATTGTTCAAAATAGCATCATCTTTAACTAAAGTTTCATAAACTTCTTTCAAGGAACCATTTAATTTGACATATTCACCAATCTTATCTGCAGTTTCTTCAGTTTGACCCTTATCGACAGTAATTTCTCTCTTAACTGCATCCCATGGTAATTTATCTAGTTTATCAACAGCAGAAGAAATTTTTCTAACGTCTTCGTCGCTCACACCAGCAATTTTAAAGATACCATCTAAGATCTTTCTATGATTTAATTTAATCTTGAAGTCATTGATTCCTAAAGACGTTAAACCTTCCACTAAAATGGATAAAATTTCAGCATCAGGAACCATAGATTCATAAACACCTGCAATATCAATATCACATTGATAAAACTCTCTCATTCTACCTTTAGTCATTGCTGGTTGATCACGTCTGTAAACCTTAGCAATGTGATATCTCTTAATATTTTGAATATTATTCATAGCTACAAATCTAGCAAATGGTACAGTTAAATCATAACGTAATGATGTTAATTCACCACCTTGATCTTCTAGATTGTAGATTAATTTGGAATCTTCACCGTACTTACCAGCAAGAATATCACGTAATTCAAAAACTGGGGTGTCAATGGTAACACCACCATGACGTTTGAACAAGTTTGATAAAGTGGTGAAAATAGCTTCTCTGATAACCATATCAGTATCAGACCAATCTTTCGTACCCTTTGGTGTCTTCAAAGAGACTTGTAATTTTTTAGATTTAGACTTAGATTCATGTGAATTGATTTTGACGGTGTCAGCTGCAATTGGTGTAGCTTGAGTGGCAGCTTCAGACATCTTTAAGGACTGCTTTAACAAATTTGGAACTATTCTTGTTAAATTTTTGGCAAACATATTTTTTTTTTAATTTCATTTTTTTTTCAATTTTTGTTTTCTCTTCAAGAATTGAAATTTTTCATCATCGCAGTTTGTTTTTCCGTCGGGTTCATGTCATGAACCTCATGAAGATCGGTCAGAGACTTATGTTTTTTGGACATTTATCTTGTCTCAGACAAATTGTCAGTCTGATAATAAGTCTGTAATAAATATGTTATGCCTATGTATTTGTCTATGTTTGTTTATGTCTTTCCAGTTTTTGCGACGCAATGGTTGGGGTGCCAAGGAATAGTGAAATACTATTACTTGGTCATAAATTGATCGGTATTATAGAAAATAACTGCTAATCTTACGTCATCTAAAAATATTTCTGATGCTTACGTAAAATGATGTGTCAACT
The DNA here is from genome assembly GCA_003708445.3 of Grigorovia transvaalensis. Classification (NCBI taxonomy): domain Eukaryota; kingdom Fungi; phylum Ascomycota; class Saccharomycetes; order Saccharomycetales; family Saccharomycetaceae; genus Grigorovia; species Grigorovia transvaalensis. The sequence goes on along the minus strand of PPXN03000044.1, from coordinate 30,792 downwards.
CAAGAATGAAATTTTTGAAAAGGAAACGCTAATAAAAAAAAATAAACATTGAAAAACAAAAAGTATTCGAACTGAAGCATACAACATTAAAAGCATAGACATACTTGAAACAGACCTACATACTCACTTTAATATAGTTTGATAAATGAATTCTACAAGAAGTGTTGTAATTCATATAGATTCACATCGTACAGTAGTTGGTTATAGCGATAGTGAAGTTCCAACATGCATTTTGCCGAGCTCATACATACAAAATAAATCCACCAATGAACAAATATTTGACTATTATGAAATGTTATCATTGCGTGATGAATTGAATTTAGAGCAACTCAAAAGCCAAATTGATGTTTTCACATTGTTAAATGAAAATGGGTTACCATATAATTGGGATATGATTGAGAAACAATGGGATTATATCTTTAAAGAAAAATTACAAATTGATATTACTGATTATCCTTTGGTCATTAATTTACCCATTTTAAATAATGCGGATACAATTAGGTTTATTATGGAAAAATATATGGAATTATGTTTCCATAAATTTCATGTTCCTATGGTACAATTTATTATGGAACCCTTAAGTATGGCTTTAGGTTGTGGTAAAAAGAATGGTATTGTAGTCAAAATGGATATGAATAGCTGTTCAGTGGTACCAATTATAGATGGTAACGTTATTAAGAATGGTATTGTTTCTAACAAATTTGGTATTGAATTTTTAAATTTCATAGTTTTGAATAAAATAGAGCAGTTAGCAGGAAAAAATACAGAAGATAGTAACAATAACTTAAGTTCCTATGAAATGTGGTATAATAGTGAAACATGGGTACAAGAAATGAGAACACAATACTTAAGTATTAGTGATCGTGATTTGAATGAAACAATTAGGTACTATGATGAACAAACAAAGATGTATATAAGGCAACAAGAACAATACGCACAATTAAATAATACAAAGATTAATAGAGAGTTATTAATTTCAAATTATGAAAGTAATAATAACCCATTGGAGATGAGCAAAAATTTCTTGTTGAAAAGGATCAATTACACGCCAAAGACAATCAAATTGAAGCAAAAGGATATTTTTGCCCTTACGGAACCTATTTTCCAGCCCAAATTATTCAGTGAAAAATTCACTAATGCAGAGGGATTAATTGATATTATTGATAAATCATTAAAGAAAACGGTTAATATTATTAATTCACAAGGCATTAATAGACAGACAAATATTAGTACAGTTGGTGCTAGTGTTGTTTTACCATTACAAAAGTCTAAAAACTCGAATGATAAAAAGGAGAATGATACTGACGATATGTTCAATGATTCATCAATGATGTTAAATAATACCACATCAACCACTACAAGCGGTGCAAATTCAACACCTGAACATATTTACAATTCATTATTGAATAATATTATTATTATCGGTGAAGGTGTTTTAATTGATGGGTTAGAAGCACGTATTCATAAAGAACTAGCGATACGCTACCCACAATATAAAGTCAATAATGTTGGAATGACTATACCATTGAAAAGAACATTATACAGTTGGTATAGTATGTGTACGATGGCCCAGATGCCCGGTTGGGAACTGGGTCATTGGTACCTTCCACGTGATCTCCAACAAACCCTGGCAACTATCAGCTAAGTGTTGACTCAAAAATAGTCAAAACCCAGGATCTCTACAAGACTTGGGCTGTGTACCAATCAGGAATTGCATTGCCTTTTTCGCGATACGTATGACGAAATTATATAATTTATAGATCTTTCTTACAATAACTTTACGTGGGAAAGGTATTATATTATAGGACGTACTTTATTCAAGATGTGGAATAATGGAAACAAGTGAACAAGGATGGTATCACTTTTTGGAAGGTAAATGTCAGAATATAAAAATAGAAATATAACAGCTAAATTTGTGGAAATAACGTGACCAAAAGTGATGTGCAGAGAATTCCCGCAGGTGGAATCACAGCTTCGAATGGTGTGCATTGACATCGTTCTGGACGATTATCCGGGGCCGGCCCATGTGACTCAGGCTTCGAAAGTTAGACTTTTCCTTCAAAGCCTGGAATTTTTGATGAATCATAGCTCGTTCGTCGTGATCATGTTGCCTTTGCAACCCGCGAAGAAATCCCGCAGACAGGAAAAAAAAAGCAATTTCGCTTACCGCCGCAAATTTGCGCCGAGGAATTTTAGGACACAGATTCCTCCGTACAAAATCCGGAACTGCACGTGATTAAAATTTCCATGGCACAAATAAAAATTTTTAGCATCACAATGTAAACAAACCGATAAGATAGTCTGTAAATGCCTGCAGCTATTTTTTTGTTATTGTTTGGGGTAGTGTGACCAACCTTCAATTTTGCGATATTTAAAATACGCTATACCGAAAAGTAAATTATAATATTTAAACAAGTATATATTTATAGCATTTTGCTGACATCAACTATTGGTTTAACTTGTTCGTAGTTGTTATTCCACAGCAAAAGCATATATTTTGTAAATATTTTTTATAAAATAAATTTCGAATTGTTAATCAAACTTTTCATATAACAAAAAACCATCAAACACAAATTTTTTTGCACAAATGTCTGAAACACATATCGAAAAGACTATTATTTTACAAAAATATTTAGAATTAGACCAAAGAGGTTCTATTATTGCTGAATATGTTTGGATCGATGGTACTGGTAACCTAAGATCTAAAGGTAGAACTTTAAACAAGAAGATTATCTCTGTTGACCAATTACCTGAATGGAATTTCGATGGTTCCTCCACTAATCAAGCTCCTGGTCATGATTCTGATATTTACTTAAAGCCAGTTGCTTTTTACCCAGATCCATTTAGAAGAGGTGACAATATTGTTGTCTTAGCTGAATGTTACAACAATGATGGTACTCCAAATAAATTCAACCACAGATTTGAGGCTAACAAGTTAATGGAAGCCCACAAAGATGAAGAGATTTGGTTCGGTTTAGAACAAGAATATACTCTTTTTGATCAATATGACAATGTCTACGGTTGGCCAAAGGGTGGTTATCCAGCTCCACAAGGTCCATACTACTGTGGTGTAGGTGCCGGTAAAGTTTACGCTAGAGATGTTATTGAAGCTCATTACAGAGCTTGTTTATATGCTGGTATCAATATTTCTGGTATTAATGCTGAAGTTATGCCATCTCAATGGGAATTTCAAGTTGGTCCATGTACTGGTATTGAAATGGGTGATCAATTATGGATGGCTCGTTATTTCTTACATAGAACAGCTGAAGAATTCGGTGTTAAGATTTCATTCCATCCAAAACCATTAAAGGGTGACTGGAATGGTGCTGGTTGTCATACTAATGTTTCTACTAAGAATATGAGAATACCAGGTGGTATGAAATATATTGATGAAGCTGTTGAAAAATTAGGTAAGAGACATAAGGAACATATCAAATTATATGGTGCTGATAACGAACAAAGATTAACTGGTAGACATGAAACTGCTTCCATGACTTCTTTCTCTGCTGGTGTTGCTAACAGAGGTTGTTCTATCAGAATTCCAAGATCAGTTGCTAAAGAAGGTTATGGTTACTTTGAAGATAGAAGACCAGCCTCTAATATTGATCCATATTTAGTCACTGGTATTATGGTTGAAACCGTCTGTGGTGCCATTGAAGACGCTGATATGTCTAAAGAATTTGACAGAGAATCTTCCTAAGTTTAAATAGAAACGATTGTAATTCTAGGTTTTCTGCCAAAATGAATAAAAGATTTAAATAAACAAAAAAGAACATTTCAGTTGTTTTTAATGACTCAAAACAATTGAATTTGAAATGTACATTATTTTAACTTGATAAACTAACCTGGAAAAATACTTTTTAGTTTTCTTCTCTACTCCATTTTTACAAATTTTTATTCTCTTTCTAATTTAGTTATGTATACAACATTAATTATAACAATAATCATTATATCATTATTTTTAACGATAAGCAAACACTATTTATTTACTATTTATTTATTTATTTATTTATTTATGTAATCTACTTATTTATTATTTATTTATTTATTTAAGGCTATTTTTTGATCTATTCAAAAATCGTCTCAGGATGCGCTTACTTGAGGCTGCAGGAAGCTATTGCGTCAAATTAAGTATTTGTGAATAAAAAAGAGCTACAAAAGTATGGTTCTGAAGAGAAGTTATATTGACAAAGCTATGTTGACAAAGTTATTCAAAAATAGAAAAAACTATCTCAGTTTTTTGAGATCTATTTCAAATCTAACAATCCGGATCACTTTTTCTTTCTTTTTTTTGATATTAACGGATCCATGATCTTGAGGCTAATCAGTATTATTTTTGTTTCGTATTATTTTAATTTCTACCAAGTGTTCTTGCTACTGTTGTAGAGACTTTATTATATATAATTAATATCTTGAAATCATCTGCATATCTTTCACGCATTTTGTTTTATGCAAAAATTGAAAATTTATTAAAATGATATGAAATTCATTAATTTCTAACAATTATTATTTTCAATGAAGATTATAGAAATAGCAAGACCAGAAATACGACTCCTGCAAGAATACCAACGAAAAATATTCAGGGAAGCTTTTATTTTAAGCAACTATTTTCCAATTTACAACCTTAAGACAGTGGCGCTGAATTAGCGACATTTGCTTGTTTTTGTGGCTGAAGAAACGATGGCCTCAGAAAGCATTTCTAGATGCATAACTTGAACATCATATTGATAAAATGCCGTGTAAGATACCCACATGACTGGCATTCAGATCTTGTTAAGTTAGTGATCAAACACAATTCTCAGGCTGTCGTAGATATGGGAAAAAATTACCAAAGAATGACTGAAGGATACTTCACTTTATTCCTCATATGCACTTCTTCTACATCCCTTAACAATACTTAGAAGCCCAGTCTTTTGTTTGCGTTAGGTTGGGGTTAACCTAAAGTTTTATCATGCTAGTTAAACTGTTAAATGGATGAAGATAGTTGAGACGTTGGTTTTAGTACAGAAAAGCCTTCTCAAGCAAATGGTTTCCATTCCGAAAACCTTACCGATTGGTAGAGCCAAGAAAGATAATGAAATATAGCTTTATCTTTTTCTAATATGGCAGCGGTTTTAACAATTTTGTGAATTCCAAATTGCGGGTATTCCTTTATAAGCGTCCTAAATTCGATCCTCGAGGTATCTATTTTTGAGAACTATCAAGTTTGGATGTAATACATTACACTTCTCACACAGTTGTCAATGTATAAAATATTAGATATTTCATATATTTTTATGAGTTGCTAAAAATACATTACGAAAGACAGTGTCTTTACTAAAGAATGTGCTTAATTGTGCTGACTTGAAAAGAAGATTTTATCCTTTTTGTAAATATTAGTGTACATTGTTTTAGTTGTGCTTACGAGTGCTTTCTTTTTGGAACAACAAAAATTAGAAAAAACAGTCAGAATTTGAAGCAAGAAAGTCACCATAAATTTATCTTCTCAAACTAATTCCTACCAAGAACGGAATTCCTAAAAAATGCAGCTAATTTCATGACAAATTGTGACATGGAAAGCAAGCAGGAATTTGTGTTGTCAAACGTCTCTACTTTATGGATTTACTTCAGCCGTCGGAGCAGACAAACTGAAAATCCACAAAATGTGTCTTCGATTCCGCCGGCAAGAAAAAAATTATTTTTCAGAGAGTTTGCCGAATTTTCAAAAATAAAAAAAAAAAGAAGTATTTTGAAAGAAGTAGATAAATTTTCTATAAGGTAAAATAACAACTCTAAGATAAGGACTACATTCTTTATATACCTTTTATAGTAGCACGAAATTGACATGTACAAGAGGATCTTATCAGATAGTACCCATTTTCAAGATATCTGTGAATCTGTTCGCTCAATTAATATTGCATGGGATGCTATTTTAAGAACTAATGAAATAACTGAGTTAGATGCTACTAATTTAAAAATTATTGAATTAGAAATCAAGAGACAAATATCACAGAAGTTGGAAAAGGCCAAGAAGGAAGAAGAGAATCAGGATGAAGATGTTCAAGTTGATAAATTGAACATATCAAGTAGTGTAGTTCAATCAATTGTTCATGTTCTAGGAACGACTGACAATAAAGATGTGAGGAAAGTTGTCTCCTATATTTTAGCTACATTATTATTAAATGATCAATATAATGAAGCTGTTAGCGTTTTTGAGTCAGATCAATCTTTAGTTGAAAAACTATTTGAAAATATTTTACAAGGAAAGGATGATTTACAAACAAATACCATAAATGCATTTAATATAGTTAGTTTATTGGTACAAGATCAATTGGTTGATGCAGATATAGTTGCGAAATTATTAAGTAATGAACAATTTATTTCTATTTTGCAAAACGTTGAACAAATGGATACTTCTTATGTAATTATTCGATTATTACAAGAATTAGCTACAATCAAGAAATATCGTTCCATTATTTGGTTGAACGAAAAACAATTACTACCCACAGTTTTTAATATAATTGAAAAACCAATTAGTAAAGAGAATAGTGGATTGAATAGTAGTAATGGTAATGTAATTGATTCAAATAAAAAATTATTTGTTAATACTAATGTTAATAATTTGGGTATTCAATTACAATATTATTCATTATTATTAATTTGGTTATTAACATTTGATAACAAGATAATTTTTGCATTAGTTGAAAATTATTTAGATAAAATTTTAAATTTATTGAAATTAGTTAAGATAACAATTAAGGAGAAAATATCAAGATTATGTATTTCCATTATTTTACAAATTTGCTTACCAGATGGACAAAAAGAGAATAAAAAATTTATTAAAAATTTAATCCTTTTAAGTAATGGTATATCCACAGTACTTAGTTTAATTGAAAGAAAATATTCTGATGAAGAATTAAGGAATGATTTAATCAAATTAAAGGAAATTTTAGAAAACGAATATACAGAATTAACAACATTTGATGAATATTTAGCTGAATTAGATTCTAAATTATTATGTTGGTCACCACCACATATTAATAATTCCTTTTGGGTTGATAATATTGATAATTTTAAGAAAGATAATTGGAAAATTTTTAAGAAGTTGATTAATTTACTTTTTGAAATTCAAAATGATAGTAAAGATTCCAATAATATAAAAGAAACCAATATTAAATTACAAGTATTATTAAATGATATAACACATATTATTGAATTAATTCCTGATGAAAGTATTAATGTGCTTAATAAATTGAATGGTAAAGTAGTAATCATGGAATTATTGAATCATAATGATTCGCGTGTGAAATTTGAAGCATTAAAGGCAACACAGTCAATCATTGGCTACACATTTAAATAAGAAACAAGAATGGTAGGTCTAATTTTGATATTGTTTGACCATTTTTTTTCTTGTTACGTTTATCCCAAGGTCAGTAATAAATAGATTTTGTATAAAATGTTCTAATTTTTTTTTTATGTATATATGATACAAGAAAGTAACCCAAGAAATACATGATACTAGTAATAGTTACTATGAGAAGATCAAGTATCTGAAAAATTGATTCAATTTGAAATGAAAAATATACTAGTCGCAGATGCTTAAGAATACTTAATAAGTTTGAAATTTTCAAAAGTATTCAAAACACGTAAATAATGAGCATGTAATACTCTATTGCTAGATTCAAATCAATTTTAGCTATTATCTTACCATTACCTCTATTTTTGTTCACATGATAAGACGGCGATTACATCCAGGCTAAAACAGTTCAGGCAAAGTAAATTCAATTTTATGCCAACAAAAGGCGGAGTTCGTTTATAAAAAGAAACGAGGCACAAACCAACTTTCTCTTCTTTCTGTTGCTTTGGTCAAATTTATGTGGAGCTGATTGAGTCAGTCATTCGTATACGGTGAGGCTCAACATTTCAAGGGGCAAATAATATTAGATCATGTTTTGTGGCTGACATAGTTTCTGAGAGGGAGTTTCGTGTGGGACTGATATATCAGCCATCATCTATTCGTCTGTGATGATTCGCGTTTCTCCAAAATTGCTATTGAACAGTTTTTCTCGGTTCAGCGGGATGACGGCAACCGTGGAAAGCTTTTTTTCTTTTTGATTCTTTTTTGGGACGGATATTAATCGCCGACCAGAAAACCCCGTACAGGAAAAATCGATTTCGGTGGAAACTTCCACCAAGTGACAAATTGCGGACAGGCGCGGTTGTGAAAGGAAAATAATGACAAACTTGGCTAACGGAAAATGCACGTTTGTTGAAAATTTATGATGTAACTTTTTTTACATCATGATTGGGGTCATTCAAAATGTTAAGTTTCATGTCATTTGTGTGATAAGCAAATTAATATATAAAGTTCTGTAATGTAGTGGTTTATTTATCGTTGTTCTTCCATTTCCTTTCATCTTAAGAAAATCTACAAAGATAAATCAATACAAAGACACATCAATATACAAGAATCAAAACAATCAAAAATGGCTTTCTTACAATTATTAGGTAACCAAAATAACGATGCATTCGTCATTCCAAATTTATCACCAGTTTCACAACCAAGTACTAGAAAAAACTCAGATGCTAATGTACAAGATTTAGATGCTTTGGATAAAGAGTTTATAATAAACTGTATGATCAATCAAGCTGAACCTGCTCCAAGAGTGAGAAAAGGCTCAATTCAATTATTATAGTTTTCGTTATAGAAACATACATCTGGTTAATAAAAACTAATTATTTTGCATAATATTCAAATAAAAACTAATATTCTCTGGACTTTTAAAAATTCATTTATCAACTCACTATTTTTATTCATAGATAAGAAATATATATACGCATATATTAGCTTATTTAATAAAATAAATAAACATCAAAAGGATTATTTTTTCTTAATTATTAAATATCTTCTTTTTTAGAAAATTTCCAAAAACAATTGATTCATGGAAGTTTCTCTTGATTGCCGCTATTCCGCTAGCCATGGTTTACTTGGACTTGATTGGTCAACACAATTCAGGGAAGTGGCTTTATTTTTGCTATTTTTCCCGAACAAATCAAAATTAGCCCAATTGTTTATCTTCCACTTCCACTGTGACTTTATCTGTCAGTTTCCCATCGGTTGAAATTTCCTCTTCCGTCATGAGCTTGTGACAATTAAATTGTTGCTTTCCTAAAAATTGATTCATTAAATTATGTATATGACAACCCCATTCCTTAGGGATGTAATCATTTGTTTCAATAGAGTGGCACGTGGGAATGGGGTATAGTTTGATTAAATGTTGATAAACTCTAAACGGTTCAACTTCCCCTTCTTCTTGTTTTTCTTCTAGGTCTTCTTCTAGGTTTTCTTCATCGTTTAAAACGTCATCATCTATTTCATTTCTCTTGTCAAAATGATCGGACGCTCCATCTGCCAATTTTTCTTGTTGAACTTCCATTTTATTTGTTTCATTTCCTTCCATTTTGTTATCTAGTTTTTGGATCGGGATAAGATAATAATCGTCATCAAAAGTCTCTAAAAAATTTATCACTTTTTGACATATACTCAATTTATCATTCATTATGCCATGATTATTTGTATTTTCGATATCAATTAATGTAACATTACTCAGAATTTTATGAAATTTTAACCAAGCATCCTTACCTATTTCTATTTGATTCTTATCTTCAAATTTTGTTATCTTACTGTACATATTACTGATATCAACATCAATACTATTATCAATTATATTCTCAGTTGAACTTGGATCCATTCTTGTCGCTCCATTTTCATCATCTTCAGCTTTGCCATCATTTTCAATAGAATCAACAGTAACAGATGATGATACAAGATTCAATCTTTCAATATTTTGTATAGGAATAGAAAGTTCTGATGTAGAAAAATAAAGCCACAGAGTTATACTTATTGATATAAAAATTAATCTTAATATCTGTGTCTTATTTATTAACATTTGGCATATATATTCCACTAATTGTACGTTTGGTTGTCATATAATCTTTAAGATGTCTGTATAATATCTTTAAGATGTCTATATATTTTGTCTTTCCTTTGTTCGAGACTTTTTTTTTCATCATCTTCTTTTTCCTTTCTTATTTTTCTCATTGAAAAATTCAATGATCATTTTACATTAATACATATATATAAAGCATATTGGCAATCAAAAACGATGTACATCAGGTCTCTCATACAAACGTTTATCTGTTAATTTACCAACTTTTGTATATAATAGTTGTGCTCTATGATTATGATGATCTGTAATCCAATACACATATGGTGTACCCATCTTATCTGCTTCAGAATAAACAAATTCAATTAACTTACGCCCAATACCTTGACTTCTAACTTTTTCATTAACATAAAGATCATTTAAATAGATAATATCAGTTAGATCCCATGTAGATAACCTACTTAAAAAATTTACCATACCTAAAACCATCCCTGTATCCTTATCAAATGCTAATGCTGACCACATTGACTCTTTCGGATCCAAAAACCTTTTATAATTAAGTTCCTCTAACCCCTCTGGGATTGGTGCATCATAATGTGATCTGAACTGTTTCCACATTTGAAGCCAATCTTCTTTATCATCTAGGGTAACATATCTAACAAGAACTTCTGTCATTTCCTTCAGTTATAGTTTTAGAGAGTGAGAAATTGGCGAATGTGACAACGTACTTGAACAATTTATCAGATATAGAAAGATAGCTTCCAAAAGGCCAATTTTTAGTAGTCGAACTGTTATATCAAAAAATTCACCTTATTTTTTCTCCGGCATCGCAAAACAAATTGCTCATATTTTTTTCTTATCTCTCCCAAAAATGTGACCTTTTTTGTTGAGTCCTAACAGAAATCTCGTCACAATAGGTGATAACAACCTTCTGCTTCACGAAGCAACTTCAGTTTTTATATTGGCTCTTGAACAATATATATAAGATGAATTACAGAATCAAATGTACCACATTATTTTGAAAATGCATTTCCAAGTCTAAATTTTGCCAAAATCTTCTTAATGATTTATATACTAGTAAAGATCTCTGAACATTCCATTGTCACTAGCCCCCAAAAAATCATCCCAGATGTTTTATTTTCCAATAAGAATAATCAATATTTTTTTTTACCTTTTCCCTCAAAGAATATATTTCAATCTCATTTCGCTTGTCCCACACTTTCAACTAGTGTTGATGGCGAAGAAAGTATATGTTGCTCTCTATCTAATTCAAAGAGTAAACTAGAACGTATCGAATTACTGCTATAGTGTTTTTCATAACTTTTATTTTGGTTATCAAATCCGTTAGTGCGATTAACACTAAAACTTTTGAAAACGCTAGAAGTATTATCAGTCTTCGGAGTACGGAATTTACTAAACGGTTCATATTTGGAATTGTTAGAATCAGCATCAGTACCTTGTGACTCAACAGTATCATAACCGATTGACTCCTTTCTAATCAATTTATGCTGATTATCATCATTTCCAAGTTCAGTAGTTTGGTCTAGTAGCGAGTCTACGTCCATATTACAGTTCTTAATTTGATTATCCTTATGTTCTGTTGGCTCGTTACCATGTGATATGTGCTGGAAACAGAATGGATGCGATATTTTAAATTTAATTTTCTTTTTTGAACCATTTGTATTACTCAATTTTCCCGTCAGTAAGTTTATCGAAAATGTATTTTTGATATTTCTTTTTATTCTGTCACTTAAACTTACGCTTCTAAAAGGCTTTTTAGTCTCCCCAGATAAATTTGTCTCATTCTTTAGTATTATATTATTCTGAACAGTTTGGTTTTGATTCCCAATTGGCATAAAATCAATTGGATTTTTTGAATCAGGGAAAAGATTTAATCTAATAACTGTCTTATTATCTAACTGAGGTTTATCACTATTTAAAATTAATATTTGTGTATGTTCGATCTTTTCTTGTGTCTTCATTGACATCCTGGACATTACTGTATTACTACGTTGAACCTTTCTATTCATCATGTGGTTCATTTGGAAACCATACATCTTTTCCATGAATTGATCTTCGTCAATCCATATCGATTCAATAGGCGGGGAACAAGCTCTCCAATCCATTTTTTCAAATCTTAATTCATTTAAATTTAATTTCAAAAAGTTCTAATGCATGACATATTTTTATCAAAACCTCCAATCATTCGTATATATATATATATATATATTTAAATATGTCTATCTTTAATAAATCTTAATTGATGAAACGCTTTTCGAAAAATTTTGTTTCAAAACAAGAATTAGTTTAACTAGCCAAATTTCATCTAAAATATCTATTATTCCAATTGTCTATTAAATATACTATTGTCTATTTAACGCGAAAAATAATAGCCCTGCTATATTTAACAATAGCATTCTAGCATTATTAGCAATTGTGACACTTCATAAAAATCTTGCTTCCAAAAAAGAGTCTTTCCTCAAACGGAAACTTTTTTCGAAAAAGAAAAATCTGGACCAACTGCGAAACGAATACAATATAAAGAGATGTTCGTTTACAGCTTAAAAGATTGTTGTTAGAGCTCCTGAAATGCAAGGATTTTCGGTCCACAAAAAAATTAAAGAAATGGGGTATCTTAATCTTGAAGACAATTTCTGTAATTTTTAATCTCTTCAAAATACTTATACAAGCTCGTAGGGGCTCTAAACTGTCTTTTTCTGTTTCTCTTTTTCTCCTTTTGATTGCTATTTTTTCTTTTTTTTGTCACATTTCGACTTATATTCTCTACTAATCGATCGAAGATACTCAAATTTCAGGAGCTCTATTGTTGACTACACGCATTTCACTTGTCTCATAAACTTTAATTTTTCTTTCGGTAAATTTCGATGGGGTATATTTCCAGCCTAGGCTCGACTATCCGAAAAGCTCATTTTCTATAAAAAATTTTTAGAAAGACAATAAAAAAAATTGCCAAAAATTCAAGTGTTTTGGAGTTTCTACGAGCTTGTTTTAGAGGTTTGAAAAAACGAAATGATTTTTGAAATTAATATGCCTTTTTCCATTCTTATTGTTTTCTAGAAGCTCTCCAAATTCAGGCCTTTCAGAAGCTCTAGCCTAGAATTACGGAAAGCTGCAGATATTCATAAAAGCTTGCGAAGTTTAAAATGTTTACATTCTCTTATTGCAAGCAAATTTTCTGAAAAAAAATTTTACCGCAGCGTTTTCTGTGTAAGATGAAATTGAAAGAAAAAAAGAGTTGGATTATTGATACTTTCTTTAAGTTAATGATACATAATTATATGATATAATAAAAAAAAATTTTCAATTTTTTGTAGTGTTTTATTTCAAAATCCTATTTTGTCATTGATTAGTTCAAAACAACAATTGGGCTCAGTAGCAGTTTCTATTTACTAACAAAATCAACCACTTTCAACGATTATGTGTTTCACTGCTAATTTCTTTCTTATATTTCAATCAATCAGCCAATCTGTCATGCTTACTGTCAACATCAAGCTCATCAAGCACTAATGTTTTATCTAAAATAGAGACTATATTATCTGCCGTAATTTCAACTCCTAGATCCTCATCATATGAACCGATTATTGGTAGTGGTTTATCTCTTGGAAACATCCATTCTCTCCATTGAGAATCAATATTATCGCATAAATCGTAGAGAATCATTTTCAATAATGTAATATGATTATAGAACCATGAAACTGACCTGTTAATAAAAATTCTATAATTTTCCATCTCTTTTACAGCATGAAACATGGTATATTTCTTAAAATTACGTTTTTCTATGGTTTGATCTCTCCAAAATTCAAACAATGTGAAAAGAGCCCTTCTTCGTTGCCAAGTCCTCTTGGATTCTTTCAATTTCAATCCTAGACTAACTAATTTATTCTCCCAGTAAAATTCCATCAAAAAATATTCTAATGAATTGACATATTTTTCAGTAAGTACAGTTTCTCCTAGCAATTCAAAAGTTTGAGCGGTTTCATTTTCTGTTTGTTCACTTAGTGTTTGAGCAGTGGTACGGTCTTTCTTACCAAGACGTGACTTGTATTTCACTGAAATTGCATACAGCATTGGGTTTGCAATATTATCATCCAAAGCATTAATGTCATAACTAAGGTCATCAAGTTTGCCTGTTTTGACAACTTCCTCATACTTGGATCTTAATTTTAGATCTAAATATTCACCCGCTTTTATTGGCAAATCAGGTTTGTCTCTACGATAAAAGAATCCATCTTTACATAGTAATTCCACGGGGGCTCCGAATAAAATTGAAGAAAACAAATCAGTTTTATTATCAGCTGAAGATTGGCTATCTGCTCGAACGTCAATTTCTTCAATAGATGGTTGTAAATCTTCTGTTTTTGAAACTATAGCGTCACTCTTTGGCTGCTCTATTGGTTGTTCTATTGGTTTTTCTTCTTCAATATCAGGGCTTTTGTCCGACATTTTTACTGGGAGTGGCATCGCTTGAGATATTATATTCGGTTGCTCAGCTGGTTGATCGTCAGCTTTAGGCTTTTTAGTTGTTCTTCTCTTCCTTTTAGGTAAGGCTGGCTCTTCTTCAGATCCACTTAGATCAGAAACGTCTGAAGTAGATCTTGTATGTCTTTTCTTATTTCTTAAATTGTAATGTGATTTGAGTGGTAGAACCACTTGCTTCCTGGGTCTTCTCTTAACAGGAGTTGAGATCTTCTTCGTTGTGGAAACCGTTTCAGCATGCTGGCTCGTAATTTTCTCATCGTTATTCATTACACCCTCAGGAAATTGTGCATCTTTACCATTGCTTGGATTTGTAGCTTGTCCATTTGGCTCAGCTTGGTGTTCTTCATCAATATCATCGGTCTTGGCACTTCCTAAAATTCTGTTGAGTGAATCTGAAGTTTCTGCTTTCTTAGCTTCTGAAGCCTCTAAAGATTTTTCATCACCATCTATATCCGTTTGCTTTTCCCCTCCTGTTTCTTTCTTCTTGATTGAAATAATCTCAATAGAAGCTCTAGAACTCTCAGTATTACCAGCTTTGCTAAGCTGATCAGTTTTTGTAGCAACAGGACTCGATATTTCTTTATTAGAATTTTGAGACGCTTCTCTTGCTGGAGGATTCTCTGTAGCCAATTCTAATTTTTTCTCTCCATCTGTGATTGCAGCAGTGTTCGAATGTAAGTGGGAGCCTTCTAAATTTGCAGAATATCTTTGGGTGTCCTCTGCAATTTTAGAAACAATTGAATCGAAACTACCTGATTTCTTTGTGTCATCCCCCTTTTTCTTTTCAACTTTCGGTCTAAGACTACTAGCGATTTTTTTTCTTCTTTCTTCTTCTTTTAAAGCTAATAACAAATTTCTATTAGATTCCATAAAACTTCTAGTTGTGATTCTATCGTTATATTTCATATTAACAAGCATCTTATCGGTTGGGTCTCTTAGTTTATCTAAGATATCTTGCTTTGGATCTATATCACTTAGTGTAGTACTAACCATATCTTGTCTGTTGGGAGTTTTACCCTTTGAGCTATTACTCCTTTTGCTTAACGAATTATTTAGCGTATCCGCAGTTGAACTTTTATTTATGGAAATATTTGAAAACTTTATATCAGGTTTGCTGGTGGGAGCGCTACCTTTGATTGTTTTATCCTTATCGTTGGTATTTTCATCTTGTGAATCATCAATATCATTAATCGTAGGAGTATTATCTGTATTCTCCATTGGTGACAATGAATTATTAAGAAATGTCTCTACAATCCTCTTTTTTTGTGGGCGACCTCTTCTCCTTTTCATGGTATCAGATATTTGTGGGATATCAAGTTTTCCCCCGTTTTCATTTTTGATTGTTTCTCTATCATCATTATCACTTCTGTCACTGTTATTTTTATCGTCGTTATCCTGAGTCTTTCTATTTCTTGTAGAGTATCTTTTAGTTCTATTGATCTTAAATTTATTGATAAATCCAGTATTCTTATCCTCATTTCCGTTAGTACTAGATCTTCTGGTTACTCTTCTATTTTTAGCTTTCCTTGGTCTACCTTTACCATTATAATGGTAATCTTCATCGTTTTCATCATCATCGTCATCATTTTCGGATTCAGATTCCAGTTCAGAATCTAGTTCAGATTCTAATTCAGCATCAACATCCTCTGAACCGCTTTGATCACTAGTTTCTGACAAATCAGTTTTACTTTCGCTAATTGCAATTGTCTTATTACTAGGTAATTTCTCTTTTTTCAAGTCAATGGATGAAAGTTTGCCAGAGGAGATTGGTGTATAGGTTATAATATTATTATTATCATTATTATTATAATTAGTGGTGAGTTTATTCAAATCATCATCGTCAATTGGGTTAATAAAATATCTTTTAGATTTAGAAATTGGTGTATTACCAGTGGGTAATTTTGATTTCCCCTTAAACAGATCAATATTTTCTGTGGTTCTAGCAGCCAACGATGGGTCCTTTTTGGGTCTACCTGGACCTCTTTTAATATTTTCCTTATTCGGGGTATTTGATTTGGTCTGTATTGTTGGATCCAAAATTGAAATTGCACTATTGATAAGTTTGACAGTCTCATTACTACCATGATTATTGCCGGATTTGGGTCCTTGATCATTAATACCGTCCACTTGCCTTATCAGCATTTTCTTAAAATTTTTATTGCTGAAAAGATTAGTCAAATTATTCAATCTTTGGTTCATGTTATTTACCAACAAATCAGTATTCATTTGATTCTTCAAAGTATCCTCCAATTTATTCTCCAACACATTTTGGTTATGTGACACAATTTTCAATGATTTGATCAAATCTAACATGGAATTATTATTTGTCTCCATGTTTGAAATCACAATCTCTTCAATTTCCTCATACATCTGCTTACATTTGTGCAATTCGTCCACCAGAACACTCATATCTGCCGAGTTTTCTGCTTCAGACATCTCCGTACCGGTTCTTGCTAGCTACGTCGTGTGTGTTGTGGCCACGTCCCGTTGGAACAATTACGGTATTTATTTATTTTGGCCTTTTATTTTCAATGAATTTCTGTCGCGGCCAAATCGTTTTGAACGCACGTGCTTTTCAAACGGTAATGAAAAATTTGCGATGAGTTGAAAAAAAAAAATTGATTGTTTCGTAGTATTGCACTTCGAGGCAGCTGCAAACTATGGCGAAGAGAAGAACCAAGAAGAGAACACATGTGCCGGTTAACCAGGAGACGCTAAAGGGTATTCCCAAGTCCATGGTCATACGTGTGGGCCAAACCTCTTTGTCTAACCATTCATTAAACCAATTGGTGAAAGATTTCCGTCAAATTATGCAACCTCATACTGCAATTAGGTTGAAAGAGAGAAAATCAAATAAATTGAAAGATTTTGTCGTCATGTGCGGTCCCTTAGATGTATCGCATCTATTTATCTTTACACAATCAGAAAAAACTGGTAATGTTTCATTAAAGATTGCCAGAACACCAAAGGGTCCTACCATAACATTTAATGTCTTAGATTTCTCACTAAATAAAGATATCAAGAAATTTCTAAGAAGACCCAAATCTTTGAATAAAGAAGATGTGTTAAATCCACCTTTACTAGTACTTAATGGTTTCAATAAGAAATCTGAAATACAGGGTTCACACGAGGAAAATGTGGAAAAAATTGTCATCTCCATGTTTCAAAACATTTTCCCGCCATTGAATCCAAGTAAGACACAATTAAGTGATATAAAGAGAGTATTCATGATTAACAAAGATCCAAAGACAAAGGAAATCTCGTTACGTCATTATTACATTGATGTGAAAGATGTGGAATTATCAAAAAATTTGAAAAAGTTATACAATGCTAAGAGTCATTTAAATAAAAATTTACCAAATTTACACAGAAAGCAAGATATTTCATCATTGATTTTAGATCATGATTTAAATGCTTACACGTCAGAATCTGAAATGGAAGAAGATGATGAATCAAATATCGTGAGAGTTAATGATATTAAGAAAAATACTAGTAATATAAAGCAAAGGAAACTTGATTTAGAGACAGGATTGGAAAATGATGACGATGAGACCATGGAAAATGGTGATGATGATGAAAAACCTACTCAGAATTTTCATGAAGAAATGGCACCAAGAAAGAAGGCAATTAGGTTAACCGAAGTTGGTCCTAGATTAAATTTAAGATTAGTTAAAATTGAAGATGGTATTTGTTCTGGTAAAATTTTACATCATGAGTTTGTTCATAAGACTGATGAAGAAATAAAGGTTTTAGAGAAGAGACATGCTGCTAAGTTAAGATTAACTGAACAAAGAAGAAAGGAGCAGGAAGCTAATATCGCCAAGAAAAAAGCAGTTAAAGACGCTAAAAAGGAAAGAAAATTAGAAAGAAGAAAACTAAGAAAGGAACAAGAATCTAAGGAAGAGGATGAGGAAAACATCGATGAAGATGTTAGTTCCTCCAATGAAAGTGATGGAGGGAGTAGTGATAATGAAGACGTTTATAAAGATATCCCAGAAGATATCGATAGTGATTTATTCAGCGAAGTGGAAGATTTAGCTATGTAATCCGATAATCATTAGTCATCAAACAATATCTTAAAGAATTTGTACATTAAAATAAACCTAATAATAACAATTATTTATCTTAATATATATCAAACGTATTATGAAGAAAAATAAACAGCAAATATCATTCTTTGTTACTATCCTCATATATTGTATCTAATCGATCTTTGATACCCATCCGGCGTATCAAGGTATGCCACTGTTTCAGACCTTTCCTCTCCTTCTCACTTTCAAATAAACTTGTTGCCCTTGCGTAATCTCGATCATGCAATAAAATTGAATTAATAATTGGGACCACATAACCAGGTTTTTGTTTAAAATCAAAACCACTTACAATATCAAGGTACCTTATCTTATCTTTATTTTTTCTATTATATTCGTTAATCATACTTTTATTATCATTATTACTCGTGTTTATTATAGCAAACCCATCGGGTTTCAGTTTTTCTAGGTAAATTTCAACATGGCCAAAGTTGTTTCGATAAAAATTAACATCTTCAATCTTACATTTCAAACCATTAGCATCTACATATGTAGTTGGCAATGGCGGAGTCTCTGTAGTTTGATCCCACGAATATAATTCCTTAATCTCATATTGTGAATTTATTTGCCACTGTGATTTCTTGCCATGAGGTTTGCTTAAAGGCTTATACTTTTTTGTCTTGATTGGTTGACAATTAGGAATAACATCCCTTCCTAAAATTTTCCAATGCTGTCTACTTTTCAATAGCAAAATTTGACTTTTCCAAAATAATGGTTCTGATTCATTATTGTAGTTCCACAAACATAAGGGCGTTGAATTAGGATTAATATATTCATTTTTCTTCAATAAACTAGGTACAACAAAGTTATTAGATTTTTGTAGCTCTTTAATTGTTTTAGGGAGTGTAATATTTTTCTGTGATAATTCAATCAGAAGGTTTGTATTCTTAGTGAGTTCGTCTTGAGCAACATTCATATTTTTATTGTACTTTGTTAAGCACCGATTAAACCATATGAATAGTTTGAATTGAGCTGAGTATAGTTTTATATTTCTATGCAATCTCAGATCAAAATAACGGTATGATAAATTCTTGATGTATCTAGGTGAAATATCTTTGATCAGTTTGGTTTGGGGATCCATCACAACTACATAAGTAAAATTTTGAGAGGAGATGGAAGGTGGTTGAAAGCATTTTATTGGCTCATTTCTATTACAACAAATCACCAGTTCGTTCTCATTAATATGAGATATAGGATCGATAATATAAATTTTGTCAGATAACCTGCTGCTTGGTTCCAATTCAATCCAAAAGTACGGATGAAGGTAATCTGTATCAAATTTATTCGGTACTTGGAACAAACTACTGAGTTTTACATTATAGTCTATTTCGTAGTTTAAAAGTGGTAATGCAAAGCATAGGGATAATTTGAAATCTTTACTGTCAAGTAAATTTTGCAAAATAATCAAAAAGAAAATAGCTAAATTATCACGATTAGAGGTCTTTTCTCTTGATAACTGGCGAACATTATCAAGTAAGTTTTCATTATCTAGTTTTGGTCTTGATCCATAGTACTTATCTTCTTGGTGCAATAAATTATTGAATTGTTTGATAGCATTTTTTTTCTTATTATTTTTTAAGGTATCTAACGCTAGCAGTCGATATGGATGTTGACGAAAACCATTACTATTAATCTTATAGTTCGCTCTAAACCATAGCACCAATCCGATTAGTAAAGTTTTTAAAGTGGTCTCAAACTTAGGCTCATTTGTTGTATTTAGTGCGATGAATTTTTTCGTTATAAGTTTGGGTACAGACCTTTTCAACCTTCTATTTAATCTCAAATCATCCAGCCAGATACTTCTTTGTCTCAAAATGTTAATGAAAAAAGGCATAGTGATAATATTAAAATTGAAGTATAGTTTTTTCAACTCATTCGTTTGCATCCTTTTCCTTAAGCTTTCATCATCTAGTTTTCTCTTTTTAGGAGCCAAGGAATCTGGTGAATCGATAGTAATTGAAATAATATCATCGTCCTTGCTTATTGGTTGATTACAATTTACCTGCAATGGAACTTCTTCCCATTCAATGTCAGATAAGAAGTCATCTTCTTCATTATTATTATCTCTAGACTCAGTTTCTAACGTGAAACTATTATCATTCCCGTCATGATACTCAAGCTGCTCAGTGACAGACAACAACTCAGAGCCAGTGGTAAAACTAGATTCAGAGATGTTTCTTTTCATAACATATTTTCAAATTTAAAGCTTAAAAATATATGCTTTCTATGAATTATTTAACTGATTTCATAAATACCATATTAGTCAGTAAAATATCTCTATTTTTCATCGTTTTTTGAGTGATACACTTTATTGTTCATGGAATCCAATTTGTGTTGTGTTTGATCCCAATAATTTTTCTTTTCCGCGGGTTTGTAATCAACGTCAATAATGTTAACTCTAGGTAAAAAGTTATTCTTTTGGTTAATTTCTATAAAGCAAGTAAGATCTCTTAAAGTCATCAGTAAAGGTGTATCCCTCCTTGAAAAAGCAGTTTTTTGAGCTTTATATACGACATCCAAGATATTAAAAGGAGCCTCAAAATATTCAATTACTCTAGTTAACCAAAATTGAGGAACAGTGTCAGAGAGTATATCTGCGAGTAATTTCGGATCCTTCCGTATTAATTTATAGCAAAGCTTATCCTTCACATTTTTCAAGAGGTTATGTGTACAGTTCCTACAGTAATCTAATTCGTCGAACAACCACTTGGGTTTGAATTCCATCAAGAAGACCTGCTTCTGTCCGTTCTGGTCTATGAAACATTTAGTGAAATGAGACTGAAACGCTATCTTCAACACAGAAGATTTCAAATTTTGCATCTGTAAGACATGGATTGTCCCAGTGTCGTCTAAATTCTTTACGTATAAACTGTAATCCTCTTTAAACATCGCAATGGGTAAAATCAAATACTGCATGGTTGCAACATATCCCTCCAACAATGGACTCACAACATCAGAGATATATTTAGCATTTTGAGCTGTATACTCATTATTTTCTTGCAAGCAGTCCGCATATCTGACACATAGCCTGTAAACAGTATTGTCAGGACCCTGTACAACGATATTTGCCCTACCCTTAGCCACTACAGTCATGGTAACTCACTATCACACGGTGCTGAATCACAGTTACATCTAGTCAGTTCACCCGGATTTTATTGCGATGAGCTTTGCTACCGCATTGGGAAATTTTCATCAATAAGTGAAAAAAAATTACTCGAAACTTTTCTATTCCTCTTACGATTTATTGAATAAACTTTATTTTGCAGATAACACAATTCTTGTTGTCATTCATTTCTTCTTTTATAGGGTTCATAAGACAATCACTCCTCCAAACACTAGACTCTAACAAAGATGTCATCTTCCATGAATGAAAAATTACCACAGATTTTACAAGACGCTGTCTTGATGCAATCAGTACCTGTTCCTGACGATTTTGTTGAAGTAAAGGGAGTCGATTACTCAAAGGAAAACGCTGTTGATATGCGTGCATCTGATTTAATTGGTGCTATGAAAACTATGGGTTTCCAAGCTTCTTCTTTAGGTAAAGCCTGTGATATCATTGACAATATGAGAGAATGGAGAGGTAAACATGAGGATGAATTAGAAGAACATTTAAGAAAGGGTTCATTTGATGATGAAGGATACCAAAAGACAACAATATTTATGGGTTATACATCAAATTTAATTTCATCTGGTTTAAGAGATACTTTAAGATATTTAGTTCAAAATAAAATGGTGGATGTCTTAGTGACTACTGCAGGTGGTATCGAAGAAGATATTATTAAATGTTTGGCCCCAACATACCTTGGTGATTTTGCTTTAAAGGGTAAAAAATTAAGAGATGAAGGTATGAACAGAATTGGTAATTTATTAGTACCAAATGACAATTACTGTAAATTCGAAGAATGGATTGTACCAATCTTAGATAAGATGTTAGAAGAACAAGACGCCTATGTTAAGGAACATGGTGAAGATTGTTTGGAAGCTTCAACCGATCTAGATGCTCCAATTTGGACTCCATCTAAAATGATTCGTAGATTTGGTAAAGAAATTAATGATGAATCTTCTGTGCTATACTGGGCTTATAAAAATGACATTCCTATTTTCTGTCCAGCTATTACTGATGGTTCAATTGGTGATATGTTATTTTTCCATACTTTCAAAGCTTCACCAAAACAGTTAAGATGTGATATTGTTGCTGATATTAGAAGAATTAATTCCTTATCATTAGAAGCCTCAAGAGCCGGTATGTTAATTCTTGGTGGTGGTTTAATAAAGCATCATATTGCTAATGCTTGTTTAATGAGAAATGGTGCCGATTATGCCGTTTATATTAACACTGCAAATGAATTCGATGGTTCTGATGCAGGTGCTAGACCTGATGAAGCCGTTTCTTGGGGTAAAATCAAGGCAGAAGCAAAACAAGTTAAAGTTTATGCCGATGTTACTGTTGTATTCCCATTAATGGTAGCAGCTACATTTGCTAATGGTAAGAAAGTTATCAAGAAGCAAGATGAATAATTGAAATATTTTTGATGTGATTATCAAATTCCCTAGTTGTATTATTGATGACTTATATTTTATTCATTTTTTGTCTTCTACGATCGAAATGTATTGTGTACTTTGTCCAGAAAAGTTTTTAATGATCTTTGTTTTTTTCATATATATTAATGTATTTTGTAATGAATTTTAATATACTTTTATTATTTTTGAAATATTATCATATTAGCTTAAAAAAAACAGTTCGATAATGCTGAAAAAGAGAAAAAAGAATTCTCCCATAGTGAAAATTACGTACGAGAAAGTACTATTTGATTCATATGAACTAATTGATACGTTGAAGGTCTTGCATCCATATAAGAAGTCTTAAAATCATGTTCAAACTTCTCAGATCCTTGCCAAAAGAAAACCTATCATTTCAAAGACATACCTTCGAAAACAGTTTGCTGTCACCGTACCTTAGAACATCCAGGCAGTGGAATAACAGAAGCTACCATGTAACTAATAGTCAGAAAACTGTCCCAAAATGGGTTCAATGGGGTCTCTTAGCAAGAAATAAAGATTTCCAAAAAAAACTAAATAAGGGTTTAATTGTCTTATATATAGGTTTCTTTATTTATGGTACGACGATATTAAAGAAAATTTATTTTAGAGATGCTGAACTTGGTAAGTTGGAGAAAAAATTACATGAAGGTAAAATTAATGAATTTGAAATGTTAAAGATCAAGGAGATCAAAGGTCAATTAAGAACAAGAGATGAAGAAAAATTGAAAAGATACTATCTGATGCAAAAGGAGCATCATATTGAAAATTTTGATAATATTACGCTGGATGTTCCTGATCAAAATAAAATAAATGAATCTATTCTTCCAGCACGAGATACAACGCCTTTTTATGATTCTAAAGCTGAGAAATATGATAAAGAGATTAATTTTGAAGAGAAAATGATTTGGATGGGTAGAAGAAGGAAATGGTTGGTAAAGAGATGTCAAGGTGATGTTTTGGAGGTTTCATGTGGTACTGGCAGAAATATACCTTATATGAAAATGGAAAAGATAAAATCTATAACTTTCTTAGATTCATCAAACGCAATGATGGAAGTAGCAGTTAAAAAATTCAGAGATAGATTCCCATCTTTTAAAAAAGCAGCTTTTGTTGTGGGGCATGTGGAAGATTTACCTAACTTAGTAGAAAATAAAGAACAAGTTAAATATGATTCGATTATTGAAGCGTTTGGTCTTTGCTCTCATAAAGATCCTGTTGCTGCATTGAAAAACATGGCTCTGTTGCTAAAGCCAAATGGTAGGATATATATGCTAGAACATGGACGTGGTACTAATAAAACTGTGAATAAGTTTATGGATAAAAGAGCAAAGAAAAGATTAGAAACTTGGGGTTGTAGATGGAACTTAGATATCGGCGAAATTCTAGATGATTCTGGTCTTGAAATTGTATCAGAAAAGCGCTATAACATGGGTACAACGTGCTGTATTGTTGCAAAGAAAAGAGGAGATCACATGAAAAAAGAAGAAGGAACTTTCTTTCAAAAGTATATAGGTGATAATTCAGATAAGAGCTTAACAAATAAGAACGACAATGGACAACATGTTAAATCTTAGAACAAGTTTTGTTGAAATTAGATTCTATTAACTTTGAGACCAAACAATATGTCACTTCTTTATTGTTTACAGCTTTTATTGAGAAGAAAGGAGATATTTTTTTCAATAAGCCAGTATCTAGTATCTTTTCATTTTATGTAAAAAATGGATACAGCTACTATGGAGTTATGGGTTTATGTATATATATACTGATTGTTCCTGAGCATTTTGAAAAAAGATAGGTATCTAGAACTGTAGAAGCAGGTCTAGCGATTTTAAGTCTATAATGTCAGAACTCTTTCCAAGGTTTCATCCAATTTTTCTTATTTTTTGTGTCTTGTTTAAGAAGTGTAATTTTTACAATCTGATGATACTTTGTGCTATCATAAACCAAAGTACAAAACATCTAGTTGCCTTAATGTACAATGTTTTCAATGTTAAGTTTCGAATTTCGATATTGTTTTTCAAGAAAAAATTCCAATTTTCAAAAGAATTTTTTTTGAGATGACTTTTAATGTTGACGAAAAGTAAACAGATATTGCTTAGGAAATCAATAACAGCATTTTCCCGATCTTTTTCCATTATGCATCAGAATGTTTCAAAATATGATCCACCAGTGAATCGAAATATGAAAGTATTAGATAGGGCGTTTTTCGTGAAGCAATTACCATTATGTGTAGTTAAATTCCCAAATCCTAAACATATCAGTGAGTTTGCTAAACAATACAAGGAATATATTTTACGTGTACCACGTATTCCACATGTTATTAAACTAGGTAATGCAAAAGAAGATGCCGAATCTGCAAACAATAATGAAACGAATGCAACTCATAATAAGACCATTGAGAAAGGTGTGCTACTAACTGATAGTATTCAAGCGATTGAAGACATACCAAATGTACTAACCAAGGAAGCAATGGATTTTTTGCAAAATGCTAATGCTGAAGTTTTACCATACACATACATCTTGGATTATAATTATTGGAAAGCAGAAGATATCTTGAAAAGTGTTTTACCGGAAGAATTTTTGGATGAAATTCCAACAGGTTTTACCATTACAGGTCATATTGCTCATTTAAATTTACGAAAAGAGTTCAAACCTTATGATTCATTAATCGGACAAGTTATCTTAGATAAAAACACCAAAATTGAATGTGTCGTTGATAAAGTCAGTTCTATTGCCACCCAATTTAGGACTTTTCCAATGAAAATTATTGCAGGTAAATCCGATAATCTCATTGTAGAACAGAAGGAATCAAATTGTACCTTCAAATTTGATTTTAGTAAAGTTTATTGGAATTCTAGGTTACACACAGAGCATGACAGATTAGTTACAACATATTTTCAGCCCAATGAAGTTGTTATGGACGTTATGGCAGGTGTAGGTCCGTTTGCTACTCCAGCTGGGAAGAAAGGAACTATTGTACTTGCGAACGATTTAAATCCAGAAAGTTATAAGTATTTAACTGAAAATATCAGGACAAACAAAGTAGATAAATTTGTCAAATCGTATAACATAGATGGTGCCATTTTCATCAAAAACTGCCATGAAATTTTACAAACTTTCATCTCAGAACATGAAAATGGTGAAATTGTGGTCCCAATTAAGTTATCACATCATGAAAGAAAGAGACAAAAGATGGAAAATCAAAGTAATGATAATGTGGAAACTAGAGAAAGAAGACAGCCTCGATATAAAAAGATAAAAATACCGAATGAAATTAGTCACTTTGTTATGAATTTGCCAGATAGTGCCATTGAGTTTCTTCACAACTTTAATAGTATTTATTCAAAAGTTGCAGATCGAAATAGTATCACTAAGATGCCATGGGTTCATGTTCACTGTTTTGAAAAATATGGTAATGATGAAGAGCCAACAATGGAAGAAATACATAAGAGGGTATACAAGAGAATCCTTGACAATATGAAGTGCACTTCCGAGATTTTACCATTCACAGAATTGCAATTCCACTTGGTGCGTAAAGTCTCACCAACTAAACCGATGTTCTGTGTAAGTTTCCTTTTACCTAGAGAAATTGCATTTCTTAAGAATGCAGACTAAAAGAATATATGTAAATAAAAAAAAGATATAATATAAATAGATCGTTAGCAACGAGTGCTTATTCCAACAAGTTTATGTCTGTTGATATTTAGGTACATGTAATATATCAAAAGAGTAAAATACATCTAAGTCTTTGAGCTGAAAAGAACAGTTTTAGCATCTTATACAACTAGTTTAGTATATCGAACATAATTACTAATAATTCAAGCAAGGAAATACTTACAGTTTAATAGGAGATGGAAAGAGGAAGTGGAGGTAGCCAATAACGTTTAAAGATACGCAATGGGACTAGTCTTCTCCCATGTATGTATTTATTGTGGTTGGACACCAGAAAGGGCAATTTGTGACCAAAGGAGACAATAATTCTGGAGTAATAGTGGCAAAACAATAAGACAATTTTACAGCACAGAATCTTCGAAGTTCCACTGCAACAAGACATATTAAACAAATGACTCCCTTAAAATGTAATGTTCCACTTTTTAGAGCTACGATTATTTTCAAGTTTGTCCATGATAGAGTCACGGTAACTCCACCGCTGAAATTTGTCTCTGTTGTATGGACAATAAAAAACGGGATCCGTTTTGTAAAAAAGCGTCATTGACAAAACAGTTTTCTCGGTCAAATTTACTCGAAAATTTGTCGGCTTTTCAAGAATGCCGGCTTTGTACACGGCAACTATCGCCGGCTTTTCAAGATGATAAAATTATGTGGAATTAGAAATCCGCCTCTATTTTTCGCTATGACTTGCTTTTTTTCGTCATCTCTGAAATTAGTCACCGAACTTTTCCAGCGAAATTTATAAAAGAACAAATTTTACAAATCGAAGGTTCATTTATATTTTCCCTTTCCTAGAAGGACACTATTAGTAGTCGTTGCTTATTTATCTTATTGGTCTTAGACTTTGTAGATTAATAGTGGCAACTATTACCAATCACTTTCAAATCAACCCTATTCCTATTCTTTTTAGCAACTAACTTTCAAATATCATAAGTCGTAATCTAAGCGGTTAATTAATAGACAGTTTAATTTTTTTATTCCACATTCAGCATATCAATCCAATATCATTTGCATTCAACTTTTTTACATTCTTAAGACAAACCTCAAATCTTTGTTTCATTTACCTCATATAGGACAGTTCAATTGTCTAAAATAAATTAAAAAACTCAGAAAAGGAGAGAAGAAAATTTACTTCTTTATAGATACCATTTATTACATATTTTTTAACTTCATTATCGATTTAATTTTTACTCATTTAAAGAAAAAGAAAAAAGAATTTAGCACAATCATATCCAGTATAAAGGTAGAAAATGGTTGGCGTCGTTTACATTTAAATTTTTTTGATTGTACTTTTCTTTACATTCAAAGATTACAATAGATACGGTGGCTGATCACGACATTAACCTTCTTTTTTCAGCTACTTCATTTATTTTAATAATAGAGAACTTATTTTATGAATCTATTTTAAAAAATAAAAAAAGTTAATCAAAATAGCAGATAATACCAAATAACAGATAAGGAATACACAAAACCTTTCTTTGTTTTCTAAATTTTTTAGTTATCAATACCATCAATTTTTTGAAACTCATTCTTTGGGTCACATAACACATATAAAAATGCAAAGTACTCCACAAACAGGTGATTTGAATTTTTTGTCAAACAATAACAATAACATTCAAAATAACAATTCATTATATCAAACTCCACCAAATGATACCAGAAGTTGTAATACAAATACTACTAATAAGATAAAATCATCTCCAAATAATATTATCAGTTTTATCTCTCTATTTTTATCAAGTATGACCTCTTCAACAAGTATCAAAAATTCTAAAATCGACAATTCAGCTGAATCGATCAAAACATTTTTGATTGAAATTTTAAGAAGATCAAAATGTAATATAAACGTTATTATTTTATCAACTTACTATTTTAATAAGTTATTAACTGAAAATGACTACGATATGTTCCCAGTTTTCGCTAAATGTACAAAAAGAATCTACCTAATTTATTTAATTATTGCTCATAAATTTTTGAATGATAACACATTTTCCATGAAGACTTGGTCCAATATTTCTGGTTTGAACCAAAAGACTTTGACTGATATGGAAAGATGGTGTTTGAATAAATTGAATTATAGCTTATTCGTTGATAGCGAAATTTTGAACATTTGGCAACTTAATATGTTGAAACAGGTTAATACTACTATTAACGCGAAATTTGCTGGTCAAGCAAAAGTGAAAAGGACCCGAGAATCTGAGCATCTGATTCACTGTATTGATAGTACTGTAGCGGGAAGAAGTAATGGACCTGATTCAAAGGAAGATATTTTGTCAATAAAGAAAACTAAGGTATGTTAGAATATCGGCATAAAAATCAGACTTTTTTTAGTAGGAGATGTTGCTTCAACCTATATAGACAGATATATATAACCTTTATTTTTTTTTATAGAATTTATAAGCAGGATACTACTTATTATTATTAAGAGCATTTCTCAAAATTTGCGAACATTTTTTAGTTCTTTAACTTGTTACTTCATTCCCTGTTTCGACAATTTGGCGGCTCTATGTTTCGTGGAATGATGACCAAGAAAAAACACAATGCAGTAGGCAGCAGAGATATTTTTTCTTTGATCTTGGGAAAACTTAAGTAAAAGTACTTGAAATTTCCGTAATAGAAACATTTTTGATTCCGAAAATTACATCAAACAAAAATGTACATTGACGAGGAAATTCTTAAAGGACCTGAAAAGCAATATTAGATCTACTGAGAATATAGTTTTTGAATGTGCACATCAACATCACAGTTTGAATCCCGGTTTTATAAAATAAAAGAAAATATTCAAAAGCTTAACTATGGCACAATACATCCAACTGAGCTATTCACTTAGAAAAATGAATATTTAGAATTCTTTTTGATGTATTTTTAATATGCTATAATTGAAAGGTAATTCAATTCAAGTGAACGGGTTTTCTTTTTGCAGATGTACTATTCTCGAGAAGTAAGTAGCTAACTTTGCTATTGTCCTTCCAAGCAATAGTTTCCATCATAGTTCGCGTTATCTAACATACTGAAATTGCTCTGCTTGGTAATAGCAAGTATCCGACAATGTTACTTTAGTAATTGGCAAAAACGTTTAACAGATCTATACTTAACAAAGAGTAAAAACAGGTAACTTCTTGTTATTTAGTAATATTGAACTTTTTCAATAAGAGGTGAGCACTTGCTGTTCATTGTGGGGCTTAGTCGTTTCAAATAAAAATCTTGAGGAATCGAACTTTACGTCTTGTTCACAAAGTTTTATTTCGAGAAAAAACAAAATATTTTCCATTATTTTTTGAGGGTGGCACAGAAGCTTGAAGATACAATATGTTGCATAAAGTGCCTAACCTAGATTACACCAATCTGTAGTTGATGCCAATAATGATTCCTGTAATCGCTTTAATAGCTTTTATTTTTTGTTTGTTATAACGTCATCTGTTGAAGCACAATAACAATAATAGCAATGACAATAGGAGACAACAATAATCAGTACAAATAATTTCCAAGAAGGACTGAGTTCCAAAAGTGTTGTCCACCCCGAAACCCAACCAATATTTCATTACCAAGAAGAAAAATTGGTCTGATGCAAAGAGTAAACCCTTCAATCAATAAAAAAAATAGTTTAAAATATAATCAACTTTTGGTTATGTATAATTCTGATGGTACCTATCATTTTCAACTAATTCATATGTTTGAAGGTGTAGGTGCATGATGAAAATTCAACATAGGTCTTTTCGAATGCTTGATTTTGAAATGATGTTCATTTCAAATAAAAATTTTTAGTGTACTTTATTTAACTTATTTATTTAAATCATCTTGTGCATCAGAAGAAAAAGATAAATACATAGTCTTTATGTTGCTCCTGAATACGTAGATATCCTGACAGATTTCTTCTTTAACTGAGTTTCTTTTTGTTTTCCTATTAGTTGGGAGGTCTTTTTAGACCCTGTTACGGTTGGGATTCTCGCAACTGATATTCAATAACTTTTACTTAATAATCTAGTTAAATTTGACTTCGACTAGCAATACTTAATTTATTCTTAAAACTAACTAATAACTATCTAACTAATTTTCTAGTA
>PPXN03000043.1:0-90362 GCA_003708445.3 Grigorovia transvaalensis | reverse complement strand
TTTCAGAAGTAGCAGATGAAACGAGTTCAACAGAACTACTGGGAACTTCGGTTTGACTGGTCTCAGCAGAGGTGGATTCAGAAGAAACGGAAGTGGCAGAAGAAACTGGCTCAACAGAGCTACTGGAAACTTCAGTTTGACTAGTCTCAGCAGAGGTGGATTCAGAAGAACTGGAAACTTCAGTTTGACTAGTCTCAGCAGAACTGGAAGTAGCAGAAGAAACTGGCTCAACAGAGGAACTGGGATCTACAATCTGACGTGCATGGATTTTCAGAACAACTTCGGGAGTTGTGACCCCATCTGAGTCAATTGTTTTGGTTGTAGAAAGTAATGTTGATGGAACCGTCAAAGAAGAAATAGCAGTGGTAGTGGTGGGTGAAAGAGTCTTAGGAGATGCTTTTTTAATTACAACAATCACTTCAGGAGTAGTAATAATATCTGACCCAACAACGTTGGTTGTAGTAGTAAGTGTTGTTGGAACTGATAAAGTTGGAATAATTGTAGTGGTTGTGGTAAAAACTGGACTAACCGCGGGTTGCATAATTAAAGCAAGAACTCCAAAAGTCTTTGAACCACTAGGAAGAACAATAGTTTCTGAGGAAAGATCAAAAGTGATTGTTTTTTCCAAACCCGTAATTCTTGAATAGCTCGTCGAAGTAACTGAATATATGACATTTTTCTTTTCACTGTTACGCGATTCCAGCGAGACTGGTTCATCAAAAACCTGACCTCTTGAAAGGGAGCTACTAGAGTGGCTCTTTAACGCGAACGTAGGTCGGCAGAGGTTCAAACATAGAAGCAGCCAACAAAGTGTTGTCGCGATCTTGAAGTTATTACTTTTCATTTTTCTTAAAAAAATCAATTTTCCTCTTTTGGTCTTGTTCCTTCGATTTTTCGATATTTCTGGAATTGAAAACTTTTTGGTTTGAAACGAAACAGAAAAGTAGTAAACCTTGTAGGTATTATGAGGCACGAAGTTACAAAAGAAATCTTCAAACAAATCTTGTTCAAAAATTGTACAATTTATATATAAAGATAGTGCTGGAAATTAATGTCCCCTTTTGGATCTTAATGCTTTGGCAACCGCTGAAAAAAATGTCCCTTCATACCCTTGTTACCCTTAATCCTGGAAAAAATCAAGTCACTAGTTGTTACGAACTGGTGAAATTCATTACAATCATTAAGAATGATCATTCAACTCAAGAGGTTACAACGAGTTAGTCCATCGTCACTTCCTCGACCGCAAGCAATCAATTGATTTTATTTTATTCCTTATTACAATTCACTTAGGGTATTCATATTAAATCCAAAGCGTGGACATTTATTATCGAACTCCGGTATGTTATAATTATTTTTACTTTAGTGCATTTATTAAATGACACATTGATTTATATGTTAACTTTGTTTTAGTTTAATTTAATTTTTAAGTTTTATTTACCTTGACTACTCAACCAAAAGTCAAAGCAGTTTCAATGTTCTACTAACAGATACTAATTCTTCAGTTCATGTTCATTTACATCTTCAATCAATACTTCCCTTCATCAATATCGGATTTTACGTATTCGGGAAATGCCGAAATGTGTTTGACCATCGCTCTGACTCATGTTTACAACGTTTTAAGAGAAGCCTGCAATTTACTAGAGCTGTTCCTATCAGACCATCGCTCTGCTGGAAGGTACGGCGTTCTCGAAATCAAGGCTGCGATCATTTCAGTTGTTCCTATTGGACCATCGCTCCGACAGAAGCGTACGGCAATTTACAGTGTTATCTTGTTGGATTTCCTTCAGCACATGACAAGGTGTTATATCAAGCGTTCGGATCCGGTCCGTTCCGCTTTACAATCCTTGGCCCCTTTGAAAAACATGGTTTTCGACGTTGTTTGAAAATTTTGCAGTTTAGATAGATTTATTCGAATCTTAATTCATGTCATTGCAAGAGGGTTTCCGAAAAATAGATTAGTTTGAAGTTCTTTCGAACTCACTTTTTTAAACTTCTCTTTATGTGGCAACTTTTGGAGGTGGAGAAGCATCAATTCACGTGAACGTTTATATATTAATATAGCTCCTGAAATTCACACAGCAATCTTGTATACTATTTATATAACCACCTTTTTATAATAAGAAACCCCCAGATAAAAACCCATAGTAAATATATACTTTTAAATAATAAATACTCGGAAAATTAATATGACAAACATAACCAAAGAAAGTGCTAATATGAATTTAAGCGATCAGAAAGATATACAATCCTTTCCTTGTACCAACTAGAAAGATAAGGGCTCTTTACTATGAAAAAGCCATCACTGAAAACCTTGATACAAAAGAGAAAATTAAATTTTTAAGCATACAATTAGGAACTACAAAACCTTATTGATATGAAAGTGATAGATGTTAATAATGGTATTCCAAAGGAGCAGGTAAATCGAAAGCAAAATATTTCAAATAATACCATATTTTCAGTATAAAGAAACGGTTCATATAAAGCCAGAATAGTTTGCCGTAGTGACCTCCAAGGACCTAACACTTATAATAAAATCAAAACCCAAATCTTAAATTTGGACTCATTGAAAATATTGCTAATTTTAGCCAATAACATACAACTAAGTTGAGAACCTTAAATATCAACCATGCATTTTTGTATGCTGATTCGATGAGGAATTATTTATTTTTCCTCATCCAAAAAATCTAAAAAAGGTTACACCACTAAGGAAAGCTTAGTATGATTTACACCAATGCCCAAAATTATGGACTGATACTCTAAGAGGATTTTTAAGTAAACTAGGACTGTTTGATAGTATGTATTCGCCTAGTTTATTCATGTCATCCGCACAAGACATCATGATTGCCGTGTATGTTGATGACTGTATAGTGGCAGCCAAAACAGATTCACAATTGGATATTTTTATTAGCAAGCTCCAAGACAGATTTTCGTTAGAGATTATTGGTATTATAGAAAACGATATTCTGGACACGGATATTCTAGGAATGGATTTGAGTTACGATTACAATAAAGGTACGATAAAGCTAAAATTGGAATCATATATCGACACACTGAAGGATGAATACCCAAATATTTTGAAAAACCATAAGGGTACAACCTTATCACCTCATAGTAGTCAGTATACCATAAATCCAAAAGCAGAGAAGTTACAACTCACCAATGGGGAGGAAAAGAATTAAATACCTACAAGAGTTGATGTGAAAACTTAACTATATCCGAACCAAGGGACACTTGGACATTGATTTTGCCGTAGGCAAAGTTGCTCGCCTAACTCTTTACCCCATGACCGAGTGATTCATGTTACTGAAAAAATTCTGAAGTATATTTATGATACTAAACGCATAAGCATGGTTTTTACCCGAAACGTTGAAAATAATTCGGATATCACAGTGATGACAGACGCATCATTAGCGACTGAATATGACTTGAAATCCAGAGTTGGTGATTTAATTTGGTTAGGAAAGAATTTCTTTTATGGTTTTTCTAAGAAATCAACCATTGTTTGTGATTCTTCATGTGAATCTGAATTAGATGCACTGAATACCGGGAATAAATTTGGTTTAATTCTACAACTAAAACTCCAAAGTATATTTTAAGGAAAGACACTTACAAGAACGCTGATAACAGACTTCAAAGTTGCCAATGATTGGTTAAAAAAGGATTATGTGAAAGAAACTACAAAGTTCTTAGGTCTGAGACTGCAACGACTTAAAGAACAACTTTTGAAATGTACTGTAAATATTATAGAGATTTCTGGTACAAAAAACCGAGCAGACCAACTAACGAAACCTGTCACCAAGGTCAGATTTTATGAGTTACAAGAACTTTTACAAGGAAAAAAGAAGCTAGAAGAATTACTTAAGCCTGAGTCAAATAGTGATTAGGCAGACTTCGCTTGTAATGACTAAAATATGATCGAATAAAGTTCAGAATAAGTTATAACTTCAGATGCTTTAAGATTCATAAAATCATAAATATACCAATTTTAGAGGTTGTGTTGGAAATTAGCTGCTGCTAATTACTATGTAAATTATTTTTTTTCATGATTTGGAAATATGTATTACCTGATACGTGTTGAGAAATTAAAATGAAAAAATGAGATGTATTTTGAATTGTATATACTTTATATAACCAGTTTAAAATCAAAAAACCAAAAGAATCAAGATTTAAATAGTGTCTTTACACAATAAAATCATGAAGAATATAGCCAATAGCCAAGGAAATACCCTCTTAAGAAAATCAGATTAAGAAGAAATTAAAAAGATCAGAACGATGGTTATTTTTATATTTGTTCCCATAAATAAATTGCGTCGACTGGCCTATTTTATATTACCTCATTTTGTAGAGGAATTGTTTCCAATTGTCTCTTCACGCATTGGAAAAAGGTATTTAGCGTTTTTACCTCTTTATAAAAGTGCATTTGTGAGTAAGGAATACCAAGTATCAAGAGGCAAAAATCTTATTTATGAGCTCTAATTCGGTAGTTTACTAGTTGCTACATTAATTCTTTATGGATATGCCCCATAGGTATAATGATATATGCAGAATTTTGACGTTAAATCAAAATATAAACTCCAGCAAATATAGTGTATCCACTAATTTATTATGAAGATTTAATTCGTTGATACTAAATTTAACTTCGAAGATAGCATAAAGGAATACATAAGATATATACTACTTCATATCGACCCATTCATTATTGCATTGAAAGTAGCTAACAACAAAATCTAAGGTTATGTTATTTCTCATTAAATGAGTGATAATTGAGCTCTTTTGCTTATCTTCAATAGTTCTCTCTATTTTCTTATTTTAAAATCTGAAGGTTAATCTCTGCGGATATGTGCTCTCATAGCTCCAGATCTCTAAGTGGACTATTTTCGAAACAGTTTGGCGGTATTTGGATCTGCTTGAGCAGTATTCTACTATCCTAACTTTGTCCGATGTATTGTCTTTGAATTTTCTTGGGAAGTTTTTCAGTAATGACCTCAAATTGACATCGATTGCTCCGTTATTGTCTAAGTTTGGTAATATTAAATTGCCTGATAACGGTTCATTAATAATCCTCTTCAGCATGGCATTCTCAGACTCATCAACTCACATCATCCTTGTTTAATCCTGCAATATCATCCATTCCAGTATCAGTTTTAAAACGTTAGGTTTTTCTTACTAGAAAGTCTTTTCTAGCAACTATGGCTTCAAAGAGACCTTTTTTGTTACAGCCACACTTGACGCATTTGAAAAAGGCCCCCCCCCCCCCCCATAGCTGATTTCCTGGTTGCTATATTTGACAGACCGTTGGTTACGTTGGGATATACAGGATTTTGACGCATAATCAAAACATAATCTCATGCATTCATTGTGCATCGATTAATTCATCATAAAAGTTGTAGTTCTTTGACAATAAATTAAACTTCGAAGAAAACAGAAAGATATTTATGAGATTTATTCTTCATAATTGACTCGTTGATTACTCAATTGAAACTAGTTAACCAAAAAATTCGAGTTTTTTGTTACATTTTTGATACTCTAAGTAAATAAAAGCAACATAGCAAAAAGCATTTTATTACCTATCATGAGAAATTTAGTTGAAGAGTTAGTATTTTTTCATTTTCAGCTGAGTAACCGTGACCATACAAATCTTGATAATTATATGGCGAACTATTCAAACCGATCTTCACCTTTACCGTAATAATCTCTGTCAGTTTCAACCACTTATATCTGTATCTTGATTGATGTTGAGGACAAGTCAAAATGGGTATCGATAGAGAATGGGAGGACTTACGGCACGGATTCGGCATTTGTCTATGAAAATATATTAAAAATTGACCATGGCTTTCGGTTTGACATTTTTTGTTTCATAGTTCGATTTCTTAGTGATGTTAATTCCTCATCAGAAGAATCTGAATCTTCGGAATACTCATGTACTCTAGCAACTACTTTCTCTTTTTCTTCAGGGACTATTACTTCATTGGCAATTTCGACATATTTTTACAATTTTTGATAATCATTAAGCCTATTTTCTCTTAAGTAAATTAATTCAAGAAGTTTCCGATTGTGTGCGTCAACAGCTGCATGCTTAAGCCAGTACGCATCAATAACATCGACCTCTGGCTTTGTCTCTTCAAGTCTCTTCTTTTGTGACTCCGTATAAACTCGAGGTTTTCCAATTTCCTCCCAACATGGATCATTTGGATTTTCAAAAAACTTTTTCAATTTTGGATAATACTCATCCAACATATTATGTTCTGTATATAACTTTTCTAACCTTTGTTGAGATTCATCGTCTCCCCGCAATATTCTAATCATGTTGTTTTGATAATCTTCATCAGAGATCCCATTTAAAAGTGACTCTCGTAGCTCTTTGCATTTTCTTTTGTTCTCTTCCTCCTCAGAAGCAGCAGTTTGAAAATTGGAGGATATGTTATCGTTGCTTGAAACCGCCTCATTTAAATTTTTAGGTTTACCAGATACTTCCTGATGTTTGCTATTTACAACTGAAGACTCTTGCATGGAGGGTTTATAATTTTTGAGTACAAAATTTTTAGTTAATTTTGTAATCGATGCCTTTGACGATCTTTTATTATGAGTACGAGTATCACTACTAAGATCAGTGTCTTCTTTTTCTTCTTTACTCTTGGCAACTTTGTTTTCGATTAATTTTTGAGTTTCGTTCAGTAAGCCCAATAAATTATTTAGATTTGATATTTGATCAGCTGTTTCAACATTGTCATTCACACAGTCTAAGACATTGTCTATGTTTCGCCTCACTTCCTTCAATGATGATATCAAATTTTGGTCGATATTTATTAATTATCTGGTTTAGTGGTAATGGCGGGGCTGAAACGAGAACTGTGGGTTTTCCACACAGAATTTCCGCAGGCATGTAAAACTATTTATATTCGATTTTGGAAGGAAAAGGGAAAACCTTAATTTAAAAATGGAACAACTTGGGTAGAAAGTGACAAACAATTGTCTAGATTTTGTACACCGAATTTATAGGAAAACCTTTCGGAATTAATCTGTATGTATTCCGTCTTTTTCTACAAGCACTTCTAATGACAAACTTCTTCAACTGCCCTTAACAACATGCTATGTGAACTTCTTGTCTTCTGTGGTCACTTCCTTTTTAACTTTTTAGATTTTTACACTTAATATCATAAAATATGCTTATGTATTCATTAACACGCACCGTACTGAGTGTATAAATTCGAGTCTCCATTTTGTCTGTATAATGTTTGCATTCCTAAATTTTTTCGATGGAATACACTTAAAGGAAAGTGAGCATGACAACATTATTTTCCTTTTCTTCTTTGTTATTAATTTATTTAAATGCACGTTACTGCATATAAAATCTCAAAAATCTCTAGCATTCCCTAAATAAGCAATCATTTTTATCACCAATATTCTACTTCAATTTATTCTTCCCCCAATTTTCAGCTCATTGATATTTTTCTTCCAGTTTCCATTGGCTGGCCAACCTTTTTGTATACATTTAAAAGCTTTTCATTACAGAGATTATACAATATGGTCCAAAATACTAGAAAGAAGTGAAATCTCTCAAATAAAAAATTGAAGCTAATGGTGATTTGAAGCAAAAATGTCTACAAGAGCTGCGTTCTTCAGTTCCGGAAAACTTTAATATCGGGTTCCAGCTAAGTAATGTAAGCCATTTTACCCAGTGTTAAATTCTTTTTTAATATTACTTGAACATCTTATCCAAATGTGCCGAATATGAACTATATGAGTAGTGACTATCTAATAAGGATTTAACTATTTGAATTGAAGACCGATATCAAAAGCAGCTCTAAGAAAGTAATATTTGGAAATCAATGTCTCTTTCATTTTAATCAACCTTCAAAGTATTTTGAATCCTAAAAATTATTAATTTTGAGCAAGGTTTTTGCAAGGACTAGAATTTTTATTGAAGCTTGTTCAAATTGAGATGGAAACAAAAGAACAGTGCAAGTGAGAGAAATCGAAAAGAGAAACCTCAAAATCCGTTATATCAACACGTCACTCCACCATATCCGAGAAAGTTCTTAGATAATGATTTTTGGTTACAGATCTCAGATATGAAACATGGAGATATAGTTTAAGCTAAACGGTTTTTTGAGGAAACATAATATCTCATGATGTGAGATTGCTAGAAAGATTACAAACACAGTTTAGAGGTTTTTGAGCTTATATTTGGCAAAACGTGTATATTTCCTAATCGGGAAATATACACGTTCGATACAATACAACTTGAAACATGAATTATGCCTCTTTTAATAGAATAAACTGAGATAAAATACATATAAAAAGACTTCTTTTACCTCTCATGCCTGCAGAAAGAAAATCTTTCAATTTAAGATAGCCATCATCGAAAAACGATAAAACAAGTTAAGCTTTCAGAATCTCTATTACAAAAACATAATGCAACCAACTAATATTATTACTTCTTCTATTTCCACCTCCGCTGCTGAAAAGACCAAAACAAATGAAAACAAAGATAACTACAAATTACCATTTATCACAGGAAGTTGTGTTATTGCCTAATTTCAATTATCAAATTAATTGGCTATATTCATACAAAAAGCAAATTTGAAATATGCATTTCACTCTTTGCTATAATTTAGAAGTTAGAAGTTATAGTACTATATATATATAGAACTTATTATATCTTTTATATAAAATTTCTTCAATACACAATTTTTAATTAAAAATGATAATATTTTTTTCAAGGTTTTTTTGACTACCTTACGAAACAATACATCAAAGAAGACTCAAGACACTTGAATATGCAAATTAAATAACCTATTACAAGGTATTTATTTTCTTAGAAAAACAAAGCTTCTAGTTGAGACTTGCCCTCTTGTTGCTAACGAAAATGCTAACAAAAAAGAGATTATTATATACTGATAACTCTACTTCAGTTCTGAAGATCCAATTTTGCATTTTTAACTTCTTGCCCCTAAAGCTTAAAGTTTTTTTGATAATATAACCTAGATCAGTTTTCATGCATACACTATACTTTCTTTTCCATTTTTTTGGTGCAGTTGCGATGCACAATTAAGTTAGCTTTTTCAATTTTGATTATTGAAAGGTCATTATGCCTTGATAGTTTAAGTAAGAAAACATAATGAATCGCTTACTTACATATAGTTCGATACATTTTCTGAATAAAGTTAATACTATCAATCTCGATACCTTAGCAAAAGATGCACATATAGATAAAGATTTAAAAAATTGGGTTTAAAGAAGTAAATTATGTCAATAAATTTTCTAATCTTAGAGTAGAAGAAGCTGAAGGCATGAATGACAGTAAATCAATTGTAGCAACTTGGCTTAAAGTGGTTTCAATTTATTTTGAATATGTTGAAGATTCAAAATCATCAAACATCTTGCTGGAACTGTACATGGTATGTTCGGATGGTAATTCGATTGCGAAAACAGCAAAACTTCAAAGATAGAATGTTAAATCTTTAAACAATGATATATAGTGGTTTCTATCCAAAAAATACCATGACTAGTCGGAGAACTATTCAACATAAAGAGTGAAGTGCCCCACTAAGACAAGGTTATTCAAGAATGCTACACAGCAAAATAACAAATGACTAGTAGCAGAGTAATTAAAACAAGAGAAGGAACTCCTGAAAGTAGTTTACTGAAATTCAAAACGGAAACTACAGAATCGTGGTTAACAAAAAAAGCTTATTCAAAAAGAAGGTAAATACGAATTCTACAGAATACTAGAAAGTATATTACAGATGATTATTTTATATCAAAACCAAATAACAACACTAGCAAGGCAAAAAGGTAAGGAAATGAAATCAATAACTAATATCTTTCTTATATAATTTCTATATAGATGCTTTTTAAAGATAATAATAATTTCATAGAAAAAACTGATGCTAATGATAAGAGATATGAAATTTCATGCTACGCAATATAAAAAGAACAAATCACGCTCTTATTTAAATGTAAAAAAATTGGCTTTACCTTTATTTTTCTTCTTCATATTTTTTAAGTAACATTATCAACCTTACAGAAATCTATTTTCTTCAACATTTGAAAATTTTCAGACAACTCAGACAGCTCATTGTTGAAGTCCTTGAGATCGTTTAACAATGTTGAAAGTTTTGTACATTTTGAATCCAAATTGCTGGAAAAAGATTCAACTTATTCTTCATAAACACCTGTACCTTATCAATAAACGCTTTCAAATCTATTGTCTCATTATTGCCATTTCTTGTTTGGAATCCTATATTTCTATATAAAGAAATTCTATTATCTGACATAAAACAGCCATGAAGGTGCAGAAAAAAACAACCCATTTCAAGCTCGATGTATTTGAATAAACGCTCAGGTTCACTTCAGTTAAACTGACCCACATAACAAGGTTTTCACAAGTCCAAAAGTTGGGTATTTTTTCCCCGCTGACATTTTAGTTAACCGATTCAACATTCACCATCTTGTTGAAGTTTCTCAAGGAGAATTTAACTAAAAAAAATATAACAGAACTTTTTGGTTTACTACCCTGTCTTTATTCAGAGTTTTGTGTTTATCGGAGTAGAATAAATAAAACAAGAATACTTTTTGGTGGAAATTTATACAACAATTCAGATATTCGTAAGAAATGCGGGCTATTGATGACTCTGAATGAAATAACCAATCAATCTTGAGAGTGTCAGTAATATATTCGTCCTTATCACAAAAGCAGGTTTCACTTGACGTCAGTTTGTGTTATCAAAACAATTTATTTTCACTTTCCGAAATTTAAGGGTTCAGCAGCGCAATTTGCGACAAAAGAAATCTGGAGCAGCCACGTGATGAAGCCACAGTTTTAATAACATAGGCTTAAATCAGTAAGCCCCAATTATCCTCTTGCCGAAGAAGGAGCAGAGAAAATATTCCTCGTGGTAATTAAGAACGTTTCAAATATTTTTGGCGTTTTGCCAAGGTTTCTTCAAAGTATTTACACAATAGATAAAGTGGTTCTCTCAGCTGTACAATGGTTCTGAACACTAAAGATCCTAAGTTTAACAAAATCTTTATCTAAACTCTATGAGGGTTGTATGTACATTGCTGATATCATCAATTCAAACATATATTACTATCATTGAGCAGTCATATACCAAAGTTGTATTTGTGGTGTAAGTTTATTTGGTAATAAGGTATCTTTATTTTTCATCAAAAAGCTAAGGCCATTGTCCTGTAAGTGCTGCTCTTGACTTACTTTATTTCCCTTTTTGGTCGTAGAAATGAAGAAAAAGTTTAGTTTTTCCGAAAAGTTTTTCGGAAAAATTCGATGCACAAAGCTAAATCATTTTAACCGATGTCATACGCCACGTTCCTGTTCCCACATTCTTATATCCCTTCAGGTTATAAAAATGTGTGTTAGGGGTTTGACATCGCTACTGAAATCAGAAATATAAAGAATCATAAATTCTTATATCCATGGCATCATTAAATACCAGACACAAACAATGACTACATGTCAACTATTGATATCATCATTGAAGGAAGTGAGACAAAACATAGACGATGTCTTAGACTCCGTGGATTGCAATGTTGAAAGAGCTGATCAGATATCAAATCTAAATATTTTGTTGAGCTTGCTGCTTAAAGCCCAAAAATTAATCGAAAACAAAGTTGCCAAGAGTAAAGAAGAAAAAGAAGACACTGAATTTAGTAGTGATACTCGTACTCATGATAAAAGATCGTCAAAGGCATCGATTACAAAATTAACTAAAAATTTTGTACCCAAAAATTATAAACCCTCCATGCAAGAGTCTTCAGTTGTGAATAGCAAACATCAGGAAGTATCTGATAAACCTAAAAATTTAAATGAGGCGGTTTCAAGCAAGGATAACATATCCTCCAATTTTCATACTTCTGAGTCTGAGGAGGAAGAGAACAAAAGAAAATGCAAAAAGCTACTAAAGTTACTTTTAAATGGAATCTCTGCTGAAGATTATCAAAACCACAAGATTAGAATATTGCGGGGGGATGATGAATCTCAACAAAGGTTAGAAAAGTCCTATACAGAACGCAATATGTTGGATAAGTATTATCCAAAATTGAAAAAGTTCTTTAAAAATCCAAATGATCCATGTTGGAAGGAAATTGGAAAACCTCGAGTTTTTACGGAGTCACAAAAGAAGAGACTTGAAGAGACAAAGCCAGAGGTCGATGTTATTGACGCTTGCTGGTTCAAGCATGCAACTGTTGACGCGCACGATCGGAAACTTCTTGAATTAAAGTACTTAAGAGAAAATAGGCTTAATGATTATCAAAAATTGCAAAAATATGTCGAAATTGCCAATGAAGAAATAGTTCCTGAAGAAAAAGAGAAATTAGTTGATAGAGTATATGAGTATTCCGAAGATTCAGATTCTTCTGATGAGGAACTAACATTGCTAAGAAATCGAAATATGGAACAAAAAAAGCCAAACAAAAAGCCATGGCCAGTTTTTAATATATTTTCATAGACTTACATCGAATGGCTTCAATGATACACTCTCATTCTCTATCGATACCCACTTTGACTTGTTTTCAACATCAATCAAGATACATATATAAGTAATGTTGAAATTATTATAGTAAAGGTGGAAAACCAATTTGAATAGTTCACCATATAATATTCAAGATTTGTACCATTGTGGTTGCTCAGGTGGAAGCAACTGAAAGATAAACTATCAAACTTTTCAACTAAAGGTCTGATGATGGGTAATAATCTTTTCGTTATTCTCCTTCTGTTTATTTCTCATGAGCCAGATCAACGAGTGTTTTGTCGTTGTCACTGTGAGGAGTATTTATATTGTTATTGGGAGGGTTTCTATTATGGCGTCCCAGTATGTTTTACGTGACAATCTATAAATACTATGCAAGTTTTAGACATTACATCGTTGTTTTCTATACTTGTTAACAAGTTTCATCCGGTAATCAAAGAGTCAATATGAAATGTGTATCTTATATATTTCTTTATGTTATCTTTGAAATTCAATGTCAAAATTAAAAGCCTTATGATAGATTAATGGATGCGCAATATATGTGATTATTCATCCGGAAATAAGATTGGAAGATAAAGTATTATATCTAGTGTAGATTTCACGCGTTATAATCTCAATATATTATTTGACGGTAGTTTCAACGTTATACGTGAGTACTGTTTCAGGGATATAACAAATCAAGCAATAACATGTTGTTATAACGGTACTTAAGGATAAAACTATAGTGGTTATATAAAGTAGAAGTGAAATAAGATAAAAATGAACAATCTTCTTGTCTTTTGAAAGATGATAGTATTGGAATATTAACATACAACACTAAAATATTGATGCTGCGTATTCTTCTTTCAGCTTAAGACATCAATAAAACAGCAGTAGCGGTGAATATACTCAAATATTGGACTGTTTCGGCTGCCTTTAAGTTTTAGTTTCGACTGTATATTGGGCTTTGTGTAAGTTTCGAGAATGAGCAAAGCGTCGTTTAAATTTCTAATATTTGAAGACTTTGGGTGCCATCATTTCGACCTCCGCACTTGGATATGAAGTATGTTGTGCCAGGATGTTGAGATGATATGATTAATCAAATATATGCTTGTTAGCAACATACGACAAAAAAACAGTAAGCTCCTGTAGAAATCGGGATTTTACATCAAAAATATAACTCTTAGCACTAATATCGAAATGTAGTTCGAATAATTTCAAAGACTTTCAACTCTTTTGCATTTTTGATTTTGATTGGTACATCCACTTTCATTCATTGATACATGCATTAATTGGTATTAAAGATCAACATCGTATATTATCAATATTAAAGAGAACATCTTCATCCCAAGTGTTCATTTCCACTGAGTTGTTCTATCTCTGAATTTCCGCTTGTACTCAGGGTTAGTGTTCATATTTATGGCCTCGTCGTA
Organism: Grigorovia transvaalensis; assembly: GCA_003708445.3. Lineage (NCBI taxonomy): Eukaryota > Fungi > Ascomycota > Saccharomycetes > Saccharomycetales > Saccharomycetaceae > Grigorovia > Grigorovia transvaalensis. The sequence continues at coordinate 76,456 of PPXN03000043.1, read as the reverse complement.
ATTTAGTGACAACTTGTGATCCAGAATATTCATGTTACGAACTGCTGATGAGGATTTCTCATTGATTTCAGCAGTGATAGACATGACATTTGTGTATGAAACTGTGAATTGTGTGTTCTTCGGTGTTGAAAACATTTTATCAATGTTACCTCTAGCACCGCCCATAATGTTGTCACCACTGTTCCTTGGAGTCGTTGACGACAATTCACAAATGTTAAGCTTTTTTTTGGAAGATGGAGTTTCAATAGTAACCACATTAGCAGCCTTTTCAGCCAACTTCTTCAAAGCTAAACGAGTTAATCGCTTGTCGCTAGCAGGGGCCTTGATGATATTTTTCGAAACAATACTAGCATTAATGTCATTTTAGCGGTTACGATCTTCTTCACAACTGGTAAAGTAGTCTTTCGGTTTAACAAAACAGTTAGAATTCAATTTAGATTCTTGTAATTTCGAATTTTTATCTACTACTTTGGTTGACTTTAAGGCATTGTCTTGATTCGTAGTGTCAGTGTTAGTAGTGCCTTGTTAAGCAGTGCTATCAGTTGTGGGAACATCAGAAGATGGAGCGATTAAGGTGCTGAGAAATGTAGAATCAATAAATTCTGGTTCATCATGCATAATATCATCAGATTTATTTTCTTCATTATTATCAAAAACAGTATAGCCATGGGACAAAGCTTCCAGTAATGGGTCAAAAATTGCTGTTTCAGACGAACTCTCAGTCCAGTTCTTGCTAACTCTAACAATACGATAACTACAACACGATGTTCAGATGGTACGTAAATCAAATACCCATGAGAAACCTTAGAGGGACGTCAAGCATAACCAGTGGATCCACATTAGTCCCATTTAGAATTTGTGTTCGTATTTAAAATAACCACTTCATGTGCAGATGGGAGAATCGTACCCGCATCTAATCCTAATAACCCAGTTTTGCATGCAGGTGCAGTGAGAATGAATTTGTAACTGTGTCAGTTTAATCTTCACTCATCATAGAATGAACCCAATAGAACTTTGTATCTTCGCATTGGCATGGGCGAAAAGTCTATGAATCAAGTCCAATGGAAGTGTGTTTTTAACATTTCTATCATATGTTTCCATTTGATGCATATCAAATATCATTAAATTGATTTAAGAAGGGGGAATAATATCGTTCTTAGAAATATATATATATTCCCCACTATATGAGAGTTTACATATCCTATTTCTGTACTTGTCATAGAGGACATTGTCGACCTGATCCAAATAGATACTGGATCTATTGAGATCGTGTACACCGATTACATTTTGAGGACATGCCGGGGAATATAATACTCTAATAGCCTTATTAGTACCATCATCAAACCTGAATCGGATAAACCATTGTCGATCTACCTTCATCTTCTGCTTACTATCATTATACAAGACGATATTGGACACATCTTCTGTAAATTCATGCATTATCTCTTTATCTTTGACTATCGAAATGTCAGCAACACAATCAATAATAAAGTTCGTTTATGAAGTTTTTTTTGCTGTTGAGAGATGATATTTGTTCTTATGAAAAATATACCCCAGGATGCTTCTTACGATACCATTCAGGTTTGCTAAAATAACTAAAAGTGGTCAATACACCTCTAGAGTGGCCTATACAGTCAAATAATGTAACATCGTAATTTAAGGATGCCCTAAATTCATCATCCTTTTCAAGACATTCAACATTGTATCCAAATCTTCCAAGTCTTGCCCGAGTGTACGTTCCAAATCTGCATTGTAATTTGTCTCTGAGTAACCATTGTTCCTAAAATCAAACCTTATAACTGCATATCCCATTCTACTTAGTGGATGAGCCAAAAATGGCTGGAAAGCGCATCTTAGCGACAAATGGCCGTATAACAAAAGTATCACTTTAATAGGCGATTTGCTACTTTCAGCTTTGTCCTTTAGTTTGGGGTGTGTAACAATACTACAAAGACCATCGCCTTTATGACAAATGTTACTCTTGAGGAAATACTCGCTTTTAGCAAGTCCATTGACTTCCTTATTCTGCACAAATTAAAATTGAGTTTGGTTATGGCCCAATATGTATAGACAGCTAATTGTGTTCCTTTGTAACTACAGGGGTTTCCCAAGTAATAACGTAAACCTTTTGTGTTTTTTCCATTTTTAAGCATTTCTTGAAAATTCCAATCAGCCTAAATGTGGAATAAAATATACACATATCACTTTATAAATTCTTAAATCCTCTATGTAATATACAGAATATATCTTTTTAGACGAGCAGGTTCAATCTTCCTCTTCCTCTTCGTCGTTGTCGTCATCATCCTCAGCATCATCATCACTTTCTTCTTCACTTTCTTCTTCACTTTCTTCTTCACTTTCTTCTTCACTTTCTTTATCAGAGGACAGTTCCACCCCAAGTTTTTCCATCTTGCTACGATACTTATTATTCTTTTCATCTAACTCAGTAACTAGCAGCATTGAATCATCTAATTAGGATTTATCATCAATAGTCTTCTTGAATTCTGAGTTTTCTTTGGTTAATTGAGCTATCTTTTCCATCATTTCCTTACGTTCAAGTTCAAATTTTGCTTCAAGAGCCTGAATAGACTTAGCATTTTCATCATCGTTTAAATTTACCTGTACCTTCTGTCTTTCTTCTTTGATTTCAGTTAATTCTGCAAGCAATTTAGCTTGACTTTCACTCAAAACTATGTTTTTCTCTTTGAGATCTTTTTGCTCAGGATCTTTCAATTCTTGTAATAATCTGGTTTCTTCTGAACGCTTGGTCTTTTCAGCCAGTAATACATCTTTCAAAGCTTTAATGTCTTCTTTGGTTTTTCCCTCGAATATTTCAATACATTCTTTAATTGCATCTAGTTCCATTTCCTTAATATTTGGTTTTTCTGTCAACTCTTTGCACTTCGAATTTTGTTCATTGTGTTCTTTTTGAAAAGTATCTAATTTTTTTCTTAGCTTTTCAATTTCTTGATCCTTATCCTCATGCGCACTTTGCATTTTTGCATTGTAACTTGTTAACGTATCCTTTTCCTCTTTCAAAGCTTCTATTTTACTTGCCAGTTGATCCAATTTCAAACTGTCGCTACTTGATTGTTTTGCTGCTTGCTTTTGTTCCATTTCCAACTTTTCAACCTGTTTACGTAACTTCTGGTTAATGTTCTCCCCTTCAGTTACCATTTCTAATTGCTTCTTGATTTTTTCATCTTGATTTTTAATATTCTCATTTAGTTCAGTGAGTGTGTCATTTAGCTTAATCCATTTATTAACTATTTTTTCGATTTTGTATATTTTGAACCCAAGAGTCGAGGTGTGTAAAGTATGCATGAACGCAGATAAAGGTATTTTCCCGACCTCAGTATTGCCATCCACTTCAGGTCTATCAATATCTTCATTCTTCTTTTTTTTTAATGAATCTTTTCGGGTCTTTGCATAGATTATTATCAGTATACAAAGAATATGGAAGCTGACACCAACCCATATCACAGTATTCTTTTCTACAAAAACAACCAAAAATATTTCCTACAACCTCGGAAATTTTTGAATAATCCTTAAGAGCGCCTTTGTTGAACATGTTTTTGAAATTATCGGACCAACGTGCCATTCTACTTAATAAAAAAGATTAAAACTTTCGGAAGATAATAAATCTTTTGGGTTTTCTAATCTGAATCAAAATAGAATAGAATATATTTGATTGAATAAAACTAAAATAAAATATAATAAAATAAAGCACAAAGTTTTTTCTACAGTGGAAAGAGATTTTGTGGCATTTTTCAAATACGGCAATTCAACTTTTCTGTCATTTCTTTAGAAAGGCGAAAATATGTTCATTTTTTATTTTATTGCTTTTGTATACCACTTTCTACACATATAATCATTCAAATTTTACGTATAATTATTGTTACAATAACATATTACTTCTTATTTTCTTATATCACTAAAGCAGAACTCACGTATAACGTTGAAACTACCGTTGAATAATATAAGAATTATAGCACGTGAAATCTACACTAGATATAATACTTTGCCTCCCAACCATGCAGAATAAAATACTACAGTACCAACTATATATATATATATCTATTACTAGAGTTTACTTGTTCTATAGGTTATGGAAGTTATCAACCATGAATTAAACTTAGGATAAATATAAATATATATTTGTCCTATTGCTTTTTCAACCTCCCGAACTTTTGCTCACGTGCTGTATTCATTTGTTTTTAAAAATACCCTAAGGTAAAGTATGGGGTAATCGTTTCTGTAGTGTATTTTAGACCGACTTTTTCTTAAACCTATTTGTTTCAACTTATAGTTTTATCCGGAAATACTCAACTCCTGCTTAATAGGAAAAAAAATAAGTAGAATATTTATTTACATATTTGATTTATTTTTATTATAGAGATGGAAACCCCCTAAACATTAAAAAAGTAAATTACGCCCGGGTAACAGTCATTTTTGTAATTTAAGACCTATTTTTGTTTTTTGCACTGCCACTGCTATTAATCTGAAATATTTACACAATTATTCAAACCTATGCTTAATATAAAAATTATATAAAAATCACAGTGACTGCTTTCCTTCTCAAACAGATCCTAAAGAGTAGGAGCGTTAAAATATATGGTATTTACGGAGTAAAATTAAAAATGCTATGTAAATGGGGAGTGCTTGTACAGTAGATAATTTAACTCTAAAGAGCATACTTTTGTTTGTCACAATCGATTATTATCATGTACTCGGAAACTCACAATTATGCAATCATAGGAAACCCTACTCGAAATTAAAAAAAAAAAATTTAATAAAAGGAACTTCATCTAAAAAAAAGTTTTTGAAATTCCAAAGCCGAGGTAATTTACTTTTTAAATTATTAGGGGGGGGGGTTCCATCTCTATTTCATTATACCAACCGGTGGTGGTAAACCTTTCGCGAAAAAGTGATTTTGCGACCTCTACCTGAGAATTCGATGCACAAATCCTAAAGCATTTTAACCGACGTCATCGCCCACATTCCTTTTCCCACATTGTTATATCCCTTCAGGTTCAGAAATCAGAAATATAAAGGATCATAAATTATTATATCCATGGCATCATTGAATACCAGACAAATGCAATGGCTACAAGTCAACTATTGATATCATTATTGAAGGAAGTGAGGCGAAACATAGACAATGTCTTAGACTGTGTGAATGACAATGTTGAAACAGCTGATCAAATATCAAATCTAAATAATTTATTGGGCTTACTGAACGAAACTCAAAAATTAATCGAAAACAAAGTTGCCAAGAGTAAAGAAGAAAAAGAAGACACTGATCTTAGTAGTGATACTCGTACTCATGATAAAAGATCGTCAAAGGCATCGATTACAAAATTAACTAAAAATTTTGTACCCAAAAATTATAAACCCTCCATGCAAGAGTCTTCAGTTGTGAATAGCAAACATCAGGAAGTATCTGATAAACCTAAAAATTTAAATGAGGCGGTTTCAAGCAAGGATAACATATCCTCCAATTTTCAAACTGCTGCTTCTGAGGAGGAAGAGAACAAAAGAAAATGCAAAGAGCTACGAGAGTCACTTTTAAATGGGATCTCTGATGAAGATTATCAAAACAACATGATTAGAATATTGCGGGGAGACGATGAATCTCAACAAAGGTTAGAAAAGTTATATACAGAACATAATATGTTGGATGAGTATTATCCAAAATTGAAAAAGTTTTTTGAAAATCCAAATGATCCATGTTGGGAGGAAATTGGAAAACCTCGAGTTTATACGGAGTCACAAAAGAAGAGACTTGAAGAGACAAAGCCAGATGTCAATGTTATTGCTGCGTGCTGGTTCGAGTATGCAGCTGTTGACGCACAAGATCGGAAAATTCTTGAATTATATTACTTAAATGAGAATAGGCTTGATGATTATCACAAATTGAAGAAATATGTCGAAATTGCCAATGAAGAAATAGTTCCTGAAGAAAAAGAGAAATTAGTTGATAGAGTATATGAGTATTCCGAAGATTCAGATTCTTCTGATGAGGAATTAACATTATTAAGAAATAGAAATATGAAACAAAAAATGTCAAACCGAAAGCCATGGTCAATTTTCAATATATTTTCGTAGAGATATTTATGTCAAATTGAATCAACAATATACTCCTACATCAACGGCTATTCTCATTTTTCCTGTAAATCAATATTCAATTTAAACTCTCCTACCTTACCCTGTGTCATCAAAACGAGTTTTAATTATTTTGTGGGATTTAATTCTGAATTGAAGAATGGTGCTATCGGTCAAGCTCACAATATAAGTAATCTTGAAACTGACGGCCTTTGTTGTTAACTAGTTTTAAACCAATAATCAATGAGTCAATATGAAGTATGTATGTTATATATTACTTTATGTTACTTTATATTTCTTTATATTATGTAATAGTAATTTGTAGCAGCTAGTGATTGCCTAATTAGAACCTATAAATGAAATTTTGTTGGTGAGTTTAGTATACTGTACACCCAAGAACACTTTTATAACGTTATGGATCTATTAAGTTTTCTTTTCCCAATGTGTGAAGACCGACTTTAGAAAATGTCAATTTGAAGTAATGATTGAAAGAAAAAAACATTTTTGCTAGTAACAATCTCCACTAAAAGTCATTTACTATAGAAAGGTATCATCTTTACAAACTGTTGTTTATTCAAATAAGCTTGTAAAGATAATGACCAAACATGAATAAGTTAAATGCAAGGTGGTGAATATGAAAATAAAAATGCAACAATAAAGTAGTAGGTTCGTATTGCTCTTTCAGTTTAATGAATTAATAAAACCAGCAATAGCTACTACCATGTAAATATTGGTGCCATTCTAGGTTTTCATTCCGACCTTATGTAGGGCATTGAGTACTTTTTGGCTTTTTCGTATTTGAATACTTCAAATCAATATCTGATTATTTTTGGTCAGATGAAGAATAAAGGATTTTTTTTTAAGCACTAGATGAACTCTGCGATTGCTGCAAAAATCCAACACAAAGCAATTTAATGTGCACCAGTTGCTGCATCGGTTCCTTCAATGTAATTGGCTAGGAATAGTTCTCACTAAGTTAGCAGCTAACTGGGCGTTCTACGAGCTGTTGCACCGGCATCAAATATTTTCTTTTGTGTTAGATCTCCCAATCAAATAGAATCATCAGTTTCAGTGGCCTTAGGAGCAGCTTTCTTTGAAGTGTAAACAATATACGTTGAAGCTAAATAGAACCCAATTGTAGTATAAATTTCCGAAAATTGCATAAAGAAAATTGATACGATTGACGATGTTTTTGTAATAACGGCTACAAAAAGTAAATATCATTAGTTATTTGAGTAATAACTAATGATTTAAAATCAATTCAAAAGTTTACAAAGTAGAAAAATGAAGAAAAATATCTCAATAGCCTGGTAATTATACTAAAGTTCTTATAATCCTACATTTTGGAAATTTCCCACTTAAGAAAAAGAAGAAAAAAATTTTGAGGAAATTCTTTCCAAGTTATGTCCTTTTAAAAAAGGTTCTATTTGTTACATCTGTTATCTTCGTGTTGGCGACAATGGGACAATAAAACAATTTTTCATTCTGGAGGATAAAGTTTTGTTGTTCAAATTAAAGCTGAAAGAATACCCATAACTTATGGGTATGGGCCATGAGGAAAAACTTAGGTTCATCAGATTGTAAGAAAACCTTAGATTTCATAAGTGCTTCCTGTGGGTGTAGTTTGCAAAGGGTTTTTTTGAATTTGTGAATATCCAAATTGTAAATGGTTTTTCTGTATATTTCTTTTATTTAAGCATGCGGTTGTATAACTATATGGCTTCTTCAGAGAGAACAACAAAGAGAAAAAAAGTTAGGTGTAAAAACAATATGATCCAAAATTTTGCGAGACAGCGCTTATCCGACTTCTCGTTGCTTTTTTGAAATTTCGAGAAACAGTGCATTCGGGAAACTCTGCATTTAGGCAGCAAACATTTAAACATTTTTTTTTTTGGTTATGACACATTTGGCATTTTAAGGACTTGGCGTATTAAAAGGGAAATTCAAAGACAAAAACTAAAAGCCAATTTTTTTCGAAATGAAAAAAATATTGATATTTTTTATAGTCATCTTTAGACTTGTAGGGTTAGTGTAAAAATATCTTTGGGGAATGTTCTTTATATATATTGTTATTCTGATCATGCTGATGACCAAAGTTGTAGTATACAATTACCAAAATAGAACTAGAATGAAGCGCTTGGATAGTAATATTATTAAAGCTGGAAGAAAACCAAAGACTGGAAGGAATTTTAAATAATACAGAAAGAATGTAAACATTTGCAAATTTAGGTTGGTATATTATTTGTTATGATAAGAGAGTTCATGAGCTTCTTGATTAATATGATTAAGCTTTTGCATTAAAAATTTGAACAAAGGCTAATCATATATCATAAAAATCTAAAAAAAAATGATATAAATAATAAAAATAAAATATAAGATGGCAAGTAGCTGTTTTTGGTCATTTACAGATGTTTTCAATACTAAGAATAGGTTGGGAGAGATAGAATACCGTTAAAGACCACTTGAAAAGCAGAAAACTGTGAAGTAGACATGATAACTTGACCAAAAAGAGAAACTTGCTTTCGAAATTAAGCTTTTTGAAATCACTAGTTTGATGATGTCGGAAGGCTGCGGCAAATGATAGTCTAGATTCGCGTTTCTTATTAGTAATTGTTAAGCCTAATTCGGTTAACTTTGACTCTAATAAACTTGACACTTTAAACCTCAATGATTTTTCTTACGTCATAATATAACTCAATTCTTACAAAGTCATAATTGGCTCTACCTTTCTTTAACTGACCAATGTGGAGAACTTTGGTTTCAAGAGTACCTTGCGAAATGGAAATAAAACGAGTCAACGATTGTTGACTATTTTTCCTAAGACTATCATATCGTGAATAAAAAGACAACTGATTAAATCCTTTTTAAATAATGCAGTTGGTCGATCAAGAGTTTCTTTGAGATTACACATCTCCAGTAGAAAATACCCCGCTTTATTGTACCAGCTTATACTGGATTTCCGTAGGCCATATTGTGATTCTTTGGCAATATTAATTTCGCTAGTTTATTCATGTGTGGAAGAGTCCAATAAAAAAACTCTTTTTTTAATTCAGCATAAAAACGTCGGGAAGCTATATTGAGCTGTGCAATATGGATTTCATTGTTTAGAGCAAATTGTGCACTTGTCATCAGAGTTTAATAATAAACGACGACTGAGTTGGCATTTTCGTCGAATCACATAAAACCGAGTCATTCCGAGCGACATCTTCTGTCAATATTCATTGTTACATGCTTCCTTGAATAAATATTTTCATATCGATTAGAGTTAGCTGTGATTACACTTTTGTAGCTAAGGGAGGTTCTGCCAATATTAATTTGACCTCTAATGCCAGCAACTTTTATTTTGACATTCGCTTTGTGAAGTAGTAATCGGAGCATCTTCGTCATAGATATCATCCATATTGGTATTATGAGATTATGAAGTCGTGAAAGATAATTACACAAACGATGAATTTTTTAGTTATACAGGTTCCTTTCCAGAGACTATGGATACTCCAGGCAACTCTCACTATACTTGAAATTAATAATCCACTCTGGGGTGTTATAAGTTACTGCAATGACTCCTCGCCCAAGAAAAAACATCAGACCAAATCTCTCAGCTAATCTAGTACCAGAACTAATTGAAATTAATCTCCAATGTAAAATCAACCTATTTATATACCCGTTATTCTCAGTCGAATGTATTCCAAACCTAAAACATATTGCTAATAAAGTCATCAACGAGAATATTGTTCCAAACATTATTAAGCCAGGTACTTGTTTGCGTTCTGCCATCACCAATAGATTCAATTCCGCAACAGGCAACAATTGGAGTGACAGGAACAGACTAATTAGAGAATATATTAAAGAAAATGAATGCTACAACTTTGTTCTTAGTTTTCTCAGCATCGACGACTGATCTCTTACACATGGAAACACGGCTGTCCTATTGAAAAGTGTTATAAGTTATATAAACTAAAAATAAATATCAGGAAAAGACGTCAGTTTGAAAAACAGTGCTTGTATAAGAATATACCCAATCATGGGGACAGTTTCATTCTGCCTTTTGTGGATTAGGCTATGTGAACCAGCTTTTATGCAATATATGATTTGAAATGTTCATGCAAGTTATTCAGTTTTTTTAAGAGTAGTTTTCAACTACTTTTTGATTTGATTCACATTTACATGTTTTCAATAACATGGCTCAACTTTTCAGGAAGAAGCAGCTTTGCTAAATAAAAAGTGCTGATTTTGTGTACAACTTGTTGCAAAGAAGCTATCAAGCATAATCATCAGTAAGGAACTTGGAGACTGAGTTTGATGTTTTTGCTGCTGGAGTTAGCAAGCCCTTATTATCTCTTTTACTAAATACCTCAATGAGCAGTTGGTACTCCGGAGTGCGATGCTTTCATTTCACCACCGTTTCTGGCAATATTTTCCGTCTACTTCCGCCTATTGTGTTTACAAACTCCGGACAGTGTCCCAAAACGGAAACTCCTTTGGCGACGAAAAGCAATTGTGGAAATTTCTACAAATGCTAATCGCCGATCTCTTTTTTCCTCCTTGGTACAGCAGATCTCGAAAAACGAAAAACGAAATCAGAACCTGCCGTACACTGCGATCTTTAACAGGAAAATAAGAGCGAGTTCGAAGTTTAAAAAGTCGAGGTCTAGTATAAAGATCCAAGTTTTCCATAAAGTTCAAAGACTGCACTTTATAAGATTAAAGTGATCTTGCTACCGATACTCGATAAATGAACCCACTGATACCGGCTACATGCATCATCTTTGGTGGATGTTGTGGTAATGTCATCACATTGGAAGATATGATTCATGTGGATAAAGAATTACCAAACTTATTAACTTTCTGTCAATTTGTGTTTATTGCCTTGATCAATTTACCTATGTTTGTGGAGTTTGAAAATGGTAGACCAAGATTGAAAAGATTGCATATACCATTCAAAGTGTATTTACTAGCGGTAATGTTATTTTATTTGAGTACTGTAGGAAATAATTCAATTTTTCAATATAATATCACTATCCCAATCCATATTACTTTTAGATGTTTCAGTACTGTATTTACCATGATAACAAGTTTTATACTCTTAGGTAAAAGGTATACCTTTCTACAGATTTTTTCATCATTATTTTTGACTGTAGGTGCAATAATTGCCTCATTGTATAAAGATCATGAATTTAACTTTAAAGAATTTCTGAAAAATTTTAGTGAAACTACATCGAAGCCACCTACAGTAACACCAACAACTTCAATGACAAATTCAACTTCTACAACGGAATTTTTAGTCAACAAATTACATATAGATTCATCATTGGATACACTTTTCATTCAAGGTATGTTAATATTAATTGGTTCATCAATCTTAATGTCTGTATTACAATGTTATAATGAATGGATGTACAAGAAATATGGTAAACATTGGCAAGAAAATTTATTCTACCTTCATTTATTATCCATACCATTGTTTTTCAGTAATTTACAAGGATTGAAAAAACAATCACTTGAAGTTATTCAATACCCAGGCGGTTTTGAAATTTTTAATATCTATTTTTCCACAAAGATAATTGTATTCTTTTTAAATTTATTGACACAGTATTTTTGTATTGCAGGTGTCAATATGTTAGCATCAAATACAGATGCTACTACATTATCGATTGTTTTATTAGTAAGAAAATTTGTCAGTTTAATATTAAGTGTTGTACTTTATAAAAATAAAATGTCATATACAGCATATGTCGGAATCATATCAGTATTTTCAGGTGCATTCATATATATCTGGGGTTCAAGATCTAAACCAAAACAGGCAGATCAAGAAAAATAGAATTAAAACAACGTACTATAATTAAAAATTTTAAAGATACATTTTATATATAAGTGAAACAAAAGAATGAATACATAATATAATAGCAAAGAATGTTACAGAACAGATAAAATATTCAATGTAGTTCAAATATTGTAATCCCTAGTTGGTTGGTTGAAGCAATTTTACACTTTTTTGTGGTGACTGTCCATTTAAATAAGGAAATTGCGAGTACACATTTTTGGAAGTAGCTGGATGCTATTAGGTTAGGTAGTATTCTTTTTTTTTTTTGGCTCAAGAGGAGTAGAATAGAGAACCTAAAAACGTTTCTGACCCGAAACAGTTTTGAATTCTGTTGAAATCTTTGTAGTTGGTTTGGTAACAGTCTTTGTACTTGGTTTGATAACGGTCTCTGTAGTAGTAACTTTTTTGGCAGTAGTTTTAACATTTTCGTTTGATTTAGTAGTCGTCTTAGCCTTTTCAGTTGATTTAGTAGTCGTCTTAGCCTTTTCAGTTGATTTAGCAGTAGTCTTAGCTTTTTCAGTTGATTTAGTAGCAGTCTTAGCCTTTTCAGTTGATTTAGCAGTAGTCTTAGCTATTTCAGTTGATTTAGTAGTAGTCTTAGCCTTTTCAGCTGATTTAGTAGTAGTCGTAGAACCTACAGTATTCGTTTTGGCGTCATTTTTAACATTAGCAGATGTCATTATCGCAGTTGTCTTTGCTTCCGCATTTACATTAGCATTTGGAATTTTTTCATAGGTAGTGGTAGTAGCAGTATATGCTGAAACTTGACACAAACCAAGAGAATCAGCAGAGGCTCTCTCACATTGACAAATACAAACATGTTCCAATTCAACTAACTGCTTGTTATCTGTTGTTGGCCCAGTATTACATCTGCAGAAACAAAGATTTGATGCAGCTGGATAAATTGTCGTTTTTGATACACCTTTGGAAGTGATCACTGTACTTTTCTTACATTTTCTGGTGACTGGAGCGGTAATATCAAATTCATATGGTGTAGTTTTTGTCACCATAGGTTTATCTGTAATAATTTTGGCATCCGATACTGTAGCAACTGCTGCCTTTTTCGTACTAGGATTTGCAATAAAAGTGGAGTTTGTAGAACCATTGTCAATAATGACAAGTGGTTTGGTACTAAAATTTTCGGTGGTATGAATCACCTGTGATTTTTGTGAGATTTCAGCAGTATTTGCCTTAATACTACTTACACTTACGAGTTTCTCGTTTTTATCTAAAGCCAGAATTGGGTTAATTAAACCTAAAAGGAGTAAGATATAACATAGTCGGGTTGAAAAACTGTAAGTTTTGTTCATGATTAAATTGATTCTTATAGGTAGTGGAACCAAATGATTTATCCTACCCTGGTAGTGGGGAACATTTTTATTTAGGATTTCAGTTTATATAATTTTTCACTGCTATGAAATGAACCATTCTGCATCATGAAGTTACTAGATTAGCAAATCAAAAAGTGCATAGAGTTAAAGTATAAGCAGGCTTGTAAACAAACAAGTCTAATTGAGAATCTCAGCTAAGAAATCGTGTACGATAAGGTTTTTAGAAATAATTGTCTTACAAAATGCAAGATAAACTACTGGCAAAGTTAAACAACAATCGATAATACCGTAATATGAAATATTCAAATTGATTACAGTAAACGCCAGGAATATTTTCTGAATCATCTTCAGTGAATATTAAGATAAAGTTCGTTTTTCATTTAATTAGGACCACATGAAGTGAGATTAATGGCGTTATGTACATTCCACAACGGGTCAGTTTATTCTATTGAAAAAAAACTGACGCGTCAGTATAACAGGAAAGGGTATGCACAGTCAGAACTTTTTTCTTTCCAGCTGAAAGTCAATTCATCAAGATTGTAAGAAATGCATGAGAATGTAGATCAAAATGGAATCTTTTTTCCATTTGACTTGCAGATTATTTAGCATGGACGCCAAAAGTACGAGATCGTGTTACCATGGTTCTTGTTAGCTTATCCGCTGTTCGGACTACAACGATACTACTTCTTAAGAAGATGTTGTGCTAGATGCGTCTTTATATATTAAGATGTTCAAATATATACTAAACCGTCAGAGCAAGATCCAAACTATCCTTCCTTGCACTGCTCTGTGAAAAAAAAGTAAAAACAAACCGCGAACGAAGATCACTCTGCATTCGACTCTTGGTTCAAGATAAAATGAAAAAATGGTGTATGTGTCTTTTTATGCCCCTATGCCACTCTTGTTTAAATTGCAATGATACTGTTGTTTTCGTTGTTAAGGAACAGGACGTTTTGATAGTCGCTACTTTACAAGCAGGGAGACGTCAGGACAGATATCCAGCCACTGAGTCAGCAGGACAGAAGTAGCTCCCCTTCACGTCCGCTACACTCCTGCGTGGTCCTATATGATAGTTACAATAGGGTTTACTCATGCCTGCTCTAACCTCTTATACAAGACCTAATGTAAAAGCCCTAACCACGTACTTTTAGGACTCAGATCACATTTTTTGCCAATCGAAAAATGCTTTTTTCTTCAGGAATGAAAAAAATGGCATTTGGAAAGTCTCAACACGTTATTAAAACCTTCACTCAGGCAACCAAGACAAGTATTTCCCACTTTTCGGCCACTGTTCTACACTAATACAACATCTGACTGGAAGACTATGAGTGATGTACCAGAAGAGGCCATTTATCAGTCTGCTGATATGTCCTATATCCAATTATATATCCCTTTAGAGATATCAAGAGATATTGTCTGTCAATTAGGTAACATGGGACTACTGATGTTTAGAGACTTGAATACTGAACTGAGTGATTTCCAAAGAGGTTACATGAAACAACTACGGAAATTAGATGATGCTGAAAGATTAATTGTATTTTTGAAAAATGTCTTAAGTAAAGAAAGTGATACTGAATGGTCATCACATAATCATGTTAGTTCGCCGACTAATTCAAATATTACAGATTTGAACTATTACACTTTTGACGACATCAATGATTTTATCGATGAAATAAAACTTGTTAATGGTAGAGTGAAACATCTAGATGAATCGCTCAATGATTTGAAAACAAAATTGAATAATTTAATGGAAACAAGATTCGTGATTATGAAATGTGCTCGGTTCTTGGAGATTAATCCAGGATTTACAGCTCAGTTAAATCGTCATACTATGAATACCGATATAGATGAATTTGCAAATGAATTGCTAAGCCACAATACTGATAATCTCTCGATCGCTAGCTTTGCCATAAGTGAAGAAAGTTTAGATGACCATAGTGAGAACCATTTACACCTTAATGATGAAAATATATCATTCTTAGAGCAAGGTCTTCAACATCAACACATGGTTATTGGGTCTATCAATAGAAATAAAATTGATGCATTGAATAGAATTTTGTTTAGATTGCTACGTGGTAATTTGTTCTTCCAAAATATACCCATTGAACAAAAATTACTAGAAAATGGTGAACTAATTGAAAAGGATGCATTTATCGTTTTCACACATGGTGAAACTTTAATCAGTAAAGTGATAAAAGTTGTTAATTCATTGAATGGTCATAACGTATCCTTGGATAAAGACGAATTAGCCACATTAAGAGATTTGAATGGCCAAATTGATGATTTGGAAACTCTCCTCAATTCCACTTTACAAAGTTTACAAACTGAACTGCTAGTTGTCAATGATCAGATTCAATTATGGGAGTCGGTCATGAAAAGAGAAAAATACATTTATGCTACTTTAAATCTATTCACTCAAGAAAATCAAGGTCTCGTCGCAGAGGCTTGGGTGCCCTCCAGTGACTTAAATGCTTTATCGAATAATGTTAAAAATTTCGTTGAAACTTTGGGTTCACAATCTAATGTTGTAATAACTTTAATTCATACAAATAGGTCGCCGCCCACTTATTATAGAACAAATAAATTTACATCAGCATTCCAAGCAATTGTAGACGCTTATGGTGTATCAACATATAAAGAAATCAATCCTGGTTTGGCTACAATTGTCACTTTCCCATTTATGTTCGCTATCATGTTCGGTGATGCTGGTCATGGGTTTATACTTTTCCTAATTGGATTGTACTTAATATTATATGAAGCCAAGTTTGATAAAATGAAGAGAGGTGAAATTTTTGATATGGCATTTACAGGTAGATACGTCTTAATATTGATGGGTTTTTTTTCAATTTACACTGGGTTAATGTATAATGATATTTTTTCTAAATCCATGACACTTTTCAAATCCGGTTGGGAATGGCCATCAAGTTTTAAAGAAGGTGATTTAGTAGAAGCGAAAAAAACTGGTGTTTACCCCTTTGGGTTAGATTATGCTTGGCATAGTACAGATAATGGATTAATTTTCTCTAATTCATATAAGATGAAATTGTCAATATTAATGGGGTTTATTCATATGACTTATTCACTTTGCTTTTCATATGTTAATTATAATAATAGAAACTCTGATATTGATAAAATTGGTAATTTCTATCCCAGTATGCTGTTCATGCAATCAATTTTCGGTTATTTATCGTGGGCAATTGTCTATAAATGGTCTAAAGATTGGATTAAAGATAATAAACCTGCACCTGGGTTACTAAATATGTTAATCAATATGTTCCTGTCACCTGGTAAAATTGATGATCAACTATACACTGGTCAAGCATTTATACAAGTAGTACTTCTGTTAATCGCTCTTCTTTGTGTTCCATGGTTATTGTTGTATAAACCGTTGATGTTGAGACGTTTGAATAAAAATAAACCAATGAGAAATGGCTATAGAAACTTAAACAATAATACTGAAAGTGGGATTATCGAGAATGATGCTAATCAGTTAACAAATATTGATAGTGATACCTCTGGAAATATGGATGAAATGGTAGTTATAGAAGATCATATTTCGAACAATAATAATAATACCCATACTGCTAGTGATAACGACAACGGTGAAAATGATGCTGAAGCATTTAATTTTGGTGATATTATGATTCATCAAGTTATTCATACCATTGAATTTTGCTTGAATTGTATCTCACACACGGCGTCATATTTACGTCTTTGGGCATTATCTTTAGCACACGCACAATTATCCAGTGTGTTATGGGATATGACAATAAAGAATGCATTTACTTCCAGTAATCCCGGATCATTTTTATCAGTATCTAGAGTTGTAATATTATTTGCCATGTGGTTTGTATTAACGGTGTGTATCTTAGTTTGTATGGAAGGTACATCTGCAATGTTACATGCTTTAAGGCTACATTGGGTGGAAGCTATGTCAAAATTCTTCGAAGGTGAAGGTTATGCATATGAACCATTTTCATTCAAAATATTGGACGATCAACATTTATAATCAATTGACTGATATATTTAGATAGTTAAAAATAATTTAAATAATCAAATAATTTAATATCTGATAAACGTTTTGTAACTATCTTTTTATTTCCCGTTTATGTATATATGTGGATGTAAGCTAATATTTAGAGTCTGAAGAGTTTCACGACACACCTGAAAGCCAACCTACAATATCTGGTAGCTCGCTCAATATGTCCTCACCGTTAGTTATTCATGATACTAAGACTCACGAACCTTTCTCTCGTCAAGATAAAGATCATTCCAGGTTAGATCGCTTTCTGCTAGAGTTAGGATTTTGTTGCACTACCGCTCAAGTCACCACTAATGAAATATTTGTGGTTCAACCGATCTCCACGGTTGTTTCTCACTCGCGTTCTAAGTCGCCTGCTGATCCTACTGAAAAATTTTCTACTACAGTCTCTGACGTAGTCCCTCGCCCGATCTTCGTGTACGTCCTTCAACCACGAAATCATCTTAAAGAGAGGAAGAGACCACCACACCTACCACTATATCGTATGAATCCAAAGATAGAAAAAGAATGTCAAGCAATTGTCACTGATTTTATCAATAAATGCTTTATTGAACCCAATAAATCTCCAATTTCATGAGTACATAAGATAATTATAGATTAATCCTTCTCAACTTCCAAGGTTTTCCTTGCTAAATGCAAATGGGTATTTTGAGGTTTTCTAATGCAAAGAACTTCATCTGTTTATCTTCGGATATAGTGGCACTATATTTGTAAATTTGGATTTGTCAAATGCTCAACCAACAGTTTATAAATTTTACTTGGAATCTTGGGCACAAAGCCAATACCTAATCTAATTATTTCATCTGCATCGAAACTTGGTAGATCTTTCAATAGATTCATAGGTGATTCAGAACCGAGTATTTGGTTCCTGATTTTCACTAACATGGCAATAATGAACAAAATATTCATATGAAACCCATAGGCAAACATAATATCCCATAGTTTACAGACTTGATTCAATGGTTTGTTGCAACTGGATAATGTTAAGATGGATGACATACCGTAAATTTCAGCAGTTAACAAATTATCACTCAAGTATCTGCTAAGTTTTGGATCAATTAATTTTAATGAAATGTCAAGTAATTTAGCACCGTTCCTTACACCTATCAAGTTTGGTGTAATATATGTCGGTATTATCGAGTAACATAGTGTAGAAAATAGTTGGAAAGCCATGGGTTCTGTGGGACAAGCGTAAAGTACTGTGGCTAATAATATATTCATACCTTGTACGTATGTGCTTATTTTAATTGTTTCTGTACCGTTGTTGTTGTTGTTACTACTGTTTGCATTCTTAGTTAATTCAGTTTGCCATGCAAAGCAAGATAAACATCTTAGTAGAGAATCTTCTGTGACTCTTTGTTTGAAGAAGGGATCAGTTTGGAAAGTCCTACCCGTATCATTCTTGATCTTGTCCAAAATTCTTTCATCTGGTTCACCTAGTTGTAAGAAGTTCAAGTATATGTTTGTGACGTTATCCATAGAGGTACGTGACAAGATAGACCATACGTTGGCCCTTAGCCTTATCTCATCGCGACCAAATTTCACGGGCAAACCTTCACTTAGTATGAGGTACCGCAGTTGTGAAAGCGAAGATTGTATCACTAATGGCGGATGTGCTATAAACTGCTCAATGTTTGACATTAGTGTGAGTAATATGTAATAGATATAATCAGGAATATAGATATGTATATATGTGGATATTGAATAAAGTAATATGTGAATGTGAAATATTTCGTATTTTTCAGCCCGATCTTCTCGAAACTTTATATCGAAGGGCTATGACAAGAGAGATCAGTGGAACTTCTTACCGAATAGGTTCATCTGTAGTTGGTCATACAAGGATATGACACCTGCAGCAGCAACACTTCTGAAAATGTTGGCCTGACAGCCCTTGAATAGTGATTTAACACCTTCCATTTCTACGATTTTCACTAGGCAATCCCAGGCCCCTTTGTACTTCACCATTTGGCCCGAGGTCATCATCATTCTTCTTCTTACTGTGTCCAGTGGGTAAGAACATGTCGATGCCCCAATGGTGATGCACCAACCCAGCAAAAATGATGCTAGGAATGAGTTTTGCCAATCGCCCTTCAATAATAATGGCTTGAAGGAATCGTATAACCCGAAATATAAACCTCTATACACGATGATACCCACTACACTTGGTGTGAAACCTCTATACAGTCCAGTGATACCATCAGAATGCCAAGTTTTCTTGTACACGTCCCACATCCCGTTAAATTGTCTCTGAGACTTGACGTTGCCATGACTCTTGGCGTCAGCAGCTAATCTAGTCCTAGCATAATCCAATGAATACACAAAGACCAACGAAAGTGCACCTGCTGCACTACCAGATAGGATATTACCAAGAAACCATTTGGAGTACCCATCTTTATCACGATCGAACCCGATCTTGGATTTAATCTTATCCTTAAAGGCGAAGTTTAATGCCTGTGTGGGGAAATATCTTAAGATATTAGCAGTATTACCTCTCCAAAATGAGAATAAACCTTCATTTTTGAAAGTTCTAGTGAAACAATCCCAAATACCATTATACTTGAAATCTAATGTGTTTTGCTTTATCATTTCATCTTGATTTTGAATAAGTAGTTTAACTCTTTCGATGGGGGCAGCACCTGTCTTGGCAATTGCGGCTGACACACCACCCATCAAGAAGTCAGTGATGAATGATTCATCATGGTGTTGATTTTTACCTTCCATTCTGGTCCTATTGTACTTGGTTTACTGGTTCAATACAAAGAAGCCAAGAGTTGTATGGCTTTCTGCTGCAAGTAATTTACAATTTGGAAGGTCGTGAATCTTCCAATGGAAGCACCCTTTAAACAAAAGCAATGCGTGGATTACCCTTTTGGTGAACCCGTCACATGTAGCAAGTACTACGGCAAGACGTTGTGAAGCATGAGCGGTACAGAGTTGGTACCGTTGGTTGGTGCTCACTGGTGTTTATATAAGGTAGAAAAATTGCAATCAACTCGATGATTGAATCAAGTTACAAATGCATATTGTGACAATATTATTGTTGTTACGTACTTGACTACGCTGTTTTCCACGGTTGTTCAGTGCCACAAACACTGGAAAAACTCGCTTTCGACACTGCACACTCTGCACTAGACTCTGCAGTACAGAGACAGCGTCTGTTTTGCCAATGCACCTGCCACGATGGCCTTAACGGACTTACTTGAAGGATTTGAGGGTGCACTTACCAAGATCTGATTTCGGAAGTCACCAAAACAGCACACACTGGGACTTCATTTGGCAGTTTGAAAATCTTGTAGCAGCCGTTTCAACCCAAAGGCTTGCCATTGGTTTAAATTATGGCAACATTTTAAGTTTACCATGAACGATGAGTTAATCTTGAATTGCACCTAATTTTTCACCTTGATACTCGATCATGATTAAAACTATGGTGGTTACGACTGTATATAAATATATAAATATGCAGCTATAACATGAGATCGACATTGGTGGTATCCCTCCCCACAGTCTATGTAGTTGGTCCAAGATGTTTGCTTCACTTATATCTTTCGCTTTCCTTTTCACCGTGACCTTTGCAAAGACGCACAGGTTCAATTGGACCACTGGTTGGGATTACTACGATGTTGACGGTATGGGGTTGAGACCAGTCATCACCTGTAACGGAGAATATCCATGGCCAGATATTAGAGTCGACAAAGGTGATAGATTAGAAATTTCTCTCACGAATGGATTTAACGATTCTACGACCCAGACGTCTTTGCATTTCCATGGTATTTTCCAATATGGTACAGCACAAATGGATGGTCCACCAATGGTGACAAATTGTCCCATAGTACCAGGTGATACAATGTTCTATAATTTTACTGTGGATGGTCAAACTGGTACTTACTGGTATCATTCACATACCAAGGGTCAATACGAAGACGGGTTTAGAGCCTTATTTATAATCAATGATGGTGAAGATAACAAGGATTACCCCTATGATTATGATGAAGAAATGGCATTGGCACTAGGTGACTGGTATGGTAAAACAGTGGAAGAATTAACAGCCGATTTCTTAAATTTATATAATCCTACCGGTGCGGAACCTATACCACAAAATTTAATTATAAACAATACTAGGAACTTAACTTGGTCAGTGAAACCAGATACCACATATCTTTTAAGAATTGCTAATTATGGTGGATTTGTGTCGCAATATTTTTGGTTAGAAGGTCATAATATGACTGTGGTGCAAGTGGACGGTATTTATGTTAAACCGAATGTAACTGAAAGGTTATATATCACGGTGGGGCAAAGATTTTCTGTCTTGGTTCATACGAGAAATACCACAGATCAAAATTTTGCCATAATGCAAAAATTTGATGATACGATGTTAGATCTTATACCAAAGTCCTTGGAGTTAAATGCAACATCGTATATGATGTATGATGATTCGTTGCCCAAACCAGAACAACATCTTGTAGACTCTTTGGAATATTTAGATGATTTTTATTTGGAACCAATGGATGAGATGGAACTTTTACCTGAACCAGATCATAGAATCACGTTAGATGTTAAGATGGATAATTTAGCTAGTGGTATCAATTATGCCTTTTTCAATAATATTACCTATGTGGCACCAAAAGTACCTACATTAATGACAGTATTATCTTCAGGTAATCAATCCACAGATGAGACCATATATGGTACCAATACGAACACCTTTGTATTGAAACGTAATGAAACTGTCGAAATTGTATTAAATAATCAAGACACGGGTACCCATCCATTCCATTTACATGGACATGTTTTCCAAACTATAGTAAGAGATATTGAATACAATGCAGATGATGGTGAAGTACCACACAGTTTTGATCCAGAAAATCATCCAGCATACCCCAAAGTACCCATGAGAAGAGACACTATTTTTTTAAGGCCGCAATCAAATTTTGTGGTTAGGTTTAAGGCAGATAACCCAGGTGTTTGGTTTTTCCATTGTCATATTGAATGGCATCTTTTACAAGGGTTGGCCATAGTACTAGTAGAGGATCCCGAAGCTATCCAATCTGCATCTTCACAACAATTGACACAAAATCATTTAGATGTTTGTGCCAGGAGTAATACGTTAGTGGAAGGTAATGCAGCGGGAAACAAGCTAGATCTCAGAGATCTTCATGGCGAAAATGTACAAGAGAAATGGATACCCAATGGGTTCACTAAGAAAGGTATAATTGCCATGACATTTTCATGTCTTGCTGGGGTTCTTGGAGTATGTACTATTTCCCTGTATGGATTACAAGATTACCAACCTGTCGAGAAGATTAAATCAGAAGAGATACCATTAGATGATATAAATTATTACTATAGACCCTCGAATGATGAAGAGGAGGAGGAAAATGAGTCGATGAGAGATTCTAATTCCCATGATTCGTTTTTGTTAATGAAGTGAATAAAAACTATGTACTTTATATATATATATATATATATGTATAATGAGAGTATTAGCCAGTAGTATACTGTTTCAACCATTGAGTAGAATGATTATATAGTGACATGACCAAGTTATTCTGTTCAGTGAAATAAGGTTCTCTTATCATATCGGTCGGGATCGTGTGGTGGATGTTATCGTGCTTTGACATATACTTGTCGATACAATCCTGGTATGGCCAATTAGGGAAACGTTCAGTAAGCAATTTCTTGACCAATTCGCCCGAGGGTAAAGAGAGTTGAATATAGAGATTAGCATAAAATAAGCATTCCACTGCAACCAGTTCCCATTGGGAAAAGGTTGCATCCCGTTTCAATTCAAACCAATCTTCAATAGATTGAGCCAGTTGATTCTGCAGTTGTAAATTATGTTTCAAAGTTAACAACTCTTGCTGGTTCCTCCTCTGGGTGAGTTTTTGCAAGTTGAATGTCTTGGATTGTGCGATATCGTACGTAGCTGACTCCATTTCGCCGTTCTCCAAGTCATTGTCTTCGTCTTCTATGGGCAAGTAATCGATATTTAGTACTTCATCACATTTGGATCTGACCTTTGATCTCATTTGCAAAGGTGCATACAGAGACACGGGCCAAGGCAGCAGTCTGCGCAGTTCTGCGCTTGTCCACTGTTGGTAGTTGTCCCTGTTCAAGAACAGCTGGTACAAAGTAAGATGTGTCCATTCTGTCTCCAGGAATTGCAAGACGCCCATGGCCTCCAGAGACACGGTACATTTCTGCTTGGCCAACAGGAAGCAGACGATATCTGCATAGCCACAGACACACCTACACTCACCATCATCACCAGACACTTTCAACACAGGCAGCTCCCCGTTGGGACTCCCACCAGCCTGGTTCACGAACACCACTGTGCCAGGGAACCCACCCAGCCGGGACACCCACCACGCCAGGCCCACACTCTGCGGGTCCACCGGCGTGGCCGCCCCGTCCAGCCCCCACAAACGCAACAGAACCGAAACCATCGTTTGCCGCTGGAGGGAAAAACTGGAAATTCCACAAAGAAGAGAAATAAATATTTTACTGTTTTGACATAGTATCTACTGCTACCGCTACCACTACCCTACTCAACCCACAGACCCCAATGAGTGACTCCACGCCAGCAGTAGAGGACCTCGTGGTCCCCGAGAACCCACTGGACATCTTGGCTCAGTTGGATACGATCAAACAGCTTGTACAAGAGGACAAGATGGACGAAGTGAATGAGAAATACGAAGTATTGCACTCTAGATTCCCTCTGGTCTCTACTTTGTGGGTGATACAACTACAGGACTTGTTAGAGAGAGACGCTTTTGAAATGGTGGAGATATTGTTGTCTCAATGTCTCGCTGGTGACTTGTTCAATAACGACTTATCCTTATGGATGACATATTTGGACTATGTTCGTAGGAAGAATAACCTGATTACAGGTGGTCAGGAGGCAAGATCGATTGTCATACAGGCTTTCGACCTCGTGTTGGAGAAATGTGCCCGTTTTGATCCAGAATCTACTCAATTTTGGAATGATTATTTGGAATTCTTGGAAATGTGGAAACCTATGAACAAATGGGAAGAACAACAACGTATTGATATGTTAAGGAACCTCTATAAGAAAATGCTTGTCATACCATTCAATAATTTAGAAAATATGTGGAATAAATACACAAAATGGGAACAAGAAATCAATAATTTAACCGCAAGGAAGTTTATTGGCGAATTGTCCGCGGATTATATGAAGGCTCGTTCCACTTACCAAGAATTATCACATATAATTACCAACCTTAAACGTATTAAACCACTTAAATTGAAAAATTGTAACAAAAATAACATACCACAATTCTCAAATGACTTGAATGACACAGATCAATTGACAATTTGGAATAATTGGATTCAATGGGAAAGAGAAAATAAACTATCTTTACCAGATGAACTGTTGAATCAAAGAATTAACTACGTGTACCAACAATCTATCCAATTCATGGTCTTTAGACCAGAATGTTGGTATAATTATGTCATGTACATCCCAGTGGATAACTTAACAGAACGTAAAAAAATTTTAAAATTTGCACTTAACGCTATCCCAACGTCCCCCACTTTACTGTTCAAATTAGCTGAATGTTTTGAATTGGAAAATAATATAGAAGAAGTGAAAAATTGTTTCAATAAATCTATCGAATTTATATTAACTTATCATAAATTGGAATTAAAGACACCATTGGATCAAATCATTGATCCAGCAGAACTAGAGAAGATTAAATCAATAAAGGAAAGACTAACATTTATCTTTTGCATATATATGAATACAATGAAAAGATTATCTGGGTTATCTGCTGCAAGATCTGTCTTCAGTAAATGTCGTAAATTGAAAAATCAATTAACTCATCACATATATATTGAAAATGCTTATTTGGAACAAGATAAACAAAATGATGACAAAACTGCGTGTAAAGTATTAGAATTAGGTTTAAAATATTTCCAAAATGATGGTGAATATATCAATAAATATTTATCTTTCTTAATTTCAATTAACAAGAGTTCTTTAATTAAGACACTTTTCGAAACATCAATTGATAAGATTAATGATTTATCGCAATTGAAATTAATTTTCCAAAAAATGATCAATTATGAAACCAAATTTGGTAATTTGCATAATGTGTACTCCCTAGAGCAAAGATTTTTCGAAAAATTTAATAATGAAGATATGTTGAGTACGTTCACTAATCGTTATCAAATTCAAGATGAAAATTATATTAAGAAATTAGAATTGACCTATTTGTATAAACAGGATCAACAACGATTACTGAGTAGTCTTCCTCAATCAACTACCTATACTGAAAGTAATAACAAGAAGTTCTCAAATAATAACCTGGATAGTAATAGTAATATGGATATCCAGAGAAGTAATATTTTACAACAAATACCAACAGAGATCATCGAATTGTTAAAAGTTTTACCAAAGAAACAATATTTTAAAAGTGCTATACTGGATACAGATAGTTTGGTAGATTATTTAATGGATCAAGTGGAAATACCTTTGATCAATGAAGAGACTAATAACTAATCAACTTACTTTAAAATAAACTCTCGACAGAAAGGGAAAAAAAAAGAAAACATTTCTTATATATTTAATTATATATAACATACCCCACTTATTGACATATGCATATAAAATATCTCTGATATTCTTTAAAATTTTATTGATAAGCATATTATTAATTTTGTAGCATATTTATATATTATATACTCGGTGTTTAAAGTGTGTTCGTTATATAGCAATATTATCATTAGTTATTTCAAAGAAAATATATTTAACTTCTGTAATCACCGTTAATGGTCACATATTCATGAGATAAATCACAAGTCCAAAATTGTGAATTTTCCTTACCTGTCCCCAAATCAATAAGAATCTCTAGATCATTCATTGCTAATAATTCAGATGCTCTGGTTTCATCGATATTCAATTGTGGTACACCGTTAACCACTAATTTTAATTCACGAGGTTCAGATTGATCAGTAGCGACAAATGAAACATTAATCTTATTTTCATCTAATGAACTTAAATTATCTAATTTCGCATACCCAATGGCACATAGTATTCTTCCCCAATTGGCATCTTGACCATACAAGGCAGTTTTCACTAACATTGAATTAGACACAGATTCTGCAATAATCTTTGCATCTTTAAATGTTAATGAATTTTGTACATTAATTGTGACAAATTTAGTGGAACCTTCACCATCACGAACCACCAACTTAGATAATTTTTGTGCAAATTCAGTGATTTGTGATTGAATTTGCTTATATGACTCAGAATTTTCATTAATTTCTTCAGTGTCAATGGCACCATTAGCAATCATACATATGGTATCATTGGTACTCATATCACCATCCACTGATATACAATTAAATGAACGATCAGTGGCAAAACGTAACATCTTGGTTAAAGTTGCACTTTCAATGGGTAAATCTGTTACAATATATCCCAATAAAGTAGCCATATTGGGACAAATCATACCTGCACCTTTAGCCATACCAGTTAAAGTATATTCTTTACCATCTGGTAAAGAATACTTGGCAGTGACTAATTTGGGGAATGTATCAGTGGTGCAGATAGACTTGGCGATATTTAACCATGCATTAAAATCATTATTGAAAAGATTTTGATCAAACATTGTGTTGATACCCTTGGTGATCTTATCCAATTGTAACCTTTGGCCAATGACACCAGTGGACATCACCAACGTCGAGTTTGGTGTACCACCCATCTTGTTATTGACTAAACTGACCATTTCGTTAGCATCAGCCATACCAATATCACCTGTCACAGAATTAGCACAACCTGAATTAACCACAATGGCATTGATCCCTTTACCACGAGTGGCTTCCAATATTTGTCTTGAAGTTAACACTGGAGCAGCTTTGAATTTATTTGTCGTGAAAACAGCAGCAGCAGATGATAAACGGCTCTTGTTTGTGTTGACAATGATACCAAGATCCAAATTACCATTCTTCTTCACACCAGATGCTAAAGATGCCACTTTGAAACCCTTGGGGAATACACCATCACGAGGAACATATGTGGCGTATTTGTCCACCATTTGGACTGCTTTCTGCAAACAAGCACCAGTCAATCTCATTGCTTGAGGTTATTGGTTGTGGTACGTTTGCGATGCTTCGAGATCGAATTTCTGTTTTTGGCCATCGGCAGTTGCTTTTTCCGCAAAATTTCTTTTCGGGTGATGTCATGCCAAAACCGCAGAATCATATCTCGAGGTCGAGAAATTTTAGTCGTTTTCGGATAAATGGCGTGCTTCGCAGCGTGCGAGGTGGCTGTTGGATCATACTCTCTACTTGCTACTCCCAGTACATGTTGGTACGGTAATATGGGTTGGAGGAGTATTGTGACGTGCAGACTGACGCCCCTGTCGCTGCTGTGGCTGATATTCACGGTCGTCACCGTGATACAAATTTTCCCCATCTGTTCTATACCCGTGGGGTCCATCGCACTGTCGAGATATCGTAGTTTTGAATATGGGATATGGGGGTGGTGTCACAGCAATTGCGACAAGCATAATAACGTGGAGAGGTATTGTACCAAGGTAAGAATCGGGTTTAAGCCTGTGGATACTTCCGTCGGGTCATCCACTTTGAAATTACCAAGTCAATCCAAGTATGAAGTGTCCAAATTACTCGTGGTGCACTTGATTTGTCTCAGTGTCAGTGGTATCATTTGGGGTGGTACCGCCTTAGCATTCATTTCACGACATATTAGAAACAACACTACATTTATACTCATCGGTGCCATTTTAACCATGTCGGATTTCTTATTAACATTGCTAAGTTTCCTAGTGGATTTAATGCTGTTTTCACTATGGTTAAATTGGCCCGGTTGGTTGATGCTCTTCGCTACAATCTTGTTAGCAGTCTGTGGATCGTTACTTTGGTCCTTCCGAAGAGCAGTCATCTTACAATTTGATCCATTAATGGTACCATTTTATCAAGATAGGACAAGTGTGTGCCACGAAACAGACAATGACAATACTACATTGCCCAGAATTTCTACGACAGATGACGACGACGACGACGACGACAACTCAGAAGAAGACTTCAGGAACACGGAACCGCAGAGATACGAGTTGACAGAACTGCAGCGCGCCAGTTCGAACAATTCGTCCTGGAAGGGCTCGTCATCCATGAATCACATGCCCCAGTCCCTATTGGTTCCCTCCAGGACTCACACGTACCCCAACTAGCATCCCCCTGTCCAGCTACGGACATCCATACATAACTTACATACAGTATATAGCAGATGCTCTTCGAGCTTCATATAATTTCGATAATATTCCAACTTATTTTCGTCTGAAAACATATTAAAACAACAAACCGATCTGGATAATCTCTTCGTCACAACGAAGACCACACTGCTGAGTCCTGTCTAGCCATGAAGAGACTGCCAAGCTCTGCGGTACGTATGATAAATAACCTCCCCAAAATGGTGGAAGTATCGCAAATATTGCATCCTTTCTATAAGGTATCTCCCATGGAACAATTTCTTATATGTTTCAACGCTAGACATCGGCAACTAGCAAGGGGTAACAAGATATTCACTGTAGTGGGTGATGTCAAATCACTGCAGAGAGGCAAAGTATCGGACAATATGCCCATCCAGGTACCAACTTATAAGTGGTTGAAGAATTTTGTAGGGTCTAATAAAATAGAGCATAACCATCCATTCAGTACTTTAGTCGTGATACCAGACTTACCCACTTATCAATTTGATGATACTGATGGGAAAATATCCTTCCTGGATGAAAAATTGTTTGATATTGATCAGTTGTTCACTAATGCACATAATGATAAAAGCTCAAGAAATCATATTCTTTTAAATTCAACCATCGACTATAGTTTGCTGATCAAAGACTTGAATCTGGAGTTGGATGGGTTATATTCATATACTATACACAATAAAGTGGTCAATAAGATTCAATTGCCCATGGTTATCAAATCGCTGATTTTACACTTGAGTCTTGATAAATTCGATCATTTACCTACAGTTGAAAACTTATTTTTACAACTATTACTTTGTCAAGAGAAATTGACAACTGATGATAAACCGACTACAGAGGTTTCTCCCCTGGACACTGAAATTAATTCATCACTTGATGAGCTAGTTGAAATGGTTAATGTGAAATTTAAGTGTAATGATTGCTTGAAAATTTTACATCCTAAAATAACGTACCACCTACTGAAATGGCAACTAGAACATATGCAAAGTTTGACTCAGAGTAAGCTTTTATTTGACAACTTATTGAACAGAAACTACCATCCTACAAGTCCATTAATTGATAAATATGCTAAACTCTTACTTAACAGAAATAAGCCTAAATTGGATGTGATTGCTAACTCTAAATTGGATCAGCATGGTACTATCAGGCCCAGAAAATTAGGAATTATTGACATCTACCTTTCCAATTTCAAAATTGTTATCGAAAGATATCCCACAATAGAATTAATGAAATGTCTCATACAAAATTCACTTATTGATACGGAATTCAAGTTACTCTTAGATATAATATTGAAGCAACAAGATAAGATAACATGGTTGGATCACTTATTACCCATATTGTTTGAAAAAATTGATTCAGTAAATGCCCAGATGCCTTTCAGAGTGAAAAATATGATTCTTTGCGATATTTGGCAAACTGTTAAGGTGAATCTCGTTCCAAGTAACATTCCAGATACTATTTTGAAGCATTTCATTATACAGTTTGCTAGATTGGAAAATTTTTCTTTAATATTCCATAGTTTGATTGAATACCCTTCTTTACAAAATAATAGAATTTTGATTGAACAAATTTATCAAATTTTAAAAGACAAGCATATTACCAAGGCAAGAAACACGAAAAGATTAGAGCACTTCAAAACTATTTTTTATGATAGAATTATGGATTGATTGGTTTTGTCATCGGAGAGCTAAACTTTTGCAAAAGACTTGAAAAGGTGGAAAGAAAATACTTCATTCATTGTGCATATATCACTTCACCTCTTATCAATCCATGTTCTAGCCTAATCCTTTCAGTTTTTGTCTTCTTGAATTCCTCACAAAGAATGTTTCAAATATGTTTCAGATTCAGCAATATTCAACGCGATCAAAATTGTTTCAAATGTCATGCATCTAAATGGATATGATATTATAAAAGCAATAGCATCGACTCGACACTCTTCTGGTTTAGATGATACTAATGTTTGTGATAAGTGGAAAGAAACTTATGATAATTCCTTTATTATTCAGCATTAAATCATCAAATTAATGCTCTCACTGAAATTAATAATATTCCTTTTTCAAATTACCCCAACTGTAAATAGTTATGAGATAGATACTTTAAATAATAGCTTGTTTTATACAGGAAACAACGTTGAAATTGCTGATAAAATTCTACAAGATCAAAGTTTATTAGCTGAATTATTTCCCAATTTAAAAGAAACATGTATCAAATTTGCCTTGAAAGATTTTTTGCCAATTTGCTTAAATGATGGTATCGAGACTGTCAGCATGGATATCAGAGTAGAAACTGCTGTAAGGCTATCAATTTGTCAATTTGAAGCATCAGGTTTGGAAAATATACCCCAATCATGTTCGCATTATAAGGCAATCGATGAACTAATGGAATGTATGATAGAATTGGAAAATTTCCATGATTGGTGGATAACATATAATGGTTATTTCCAAAAATTATCGGAAATATGTATTCAAAATTCTCTACCATATCAAAAAGATCAGATTTTGAAAATGTTTTTAAATTTAACTAATTGGGCTGATCATATTAATAAAAGATGGAGTAATGAAATTGATGACTTAATTTTACAAATGCATAATGTTACTGAAAGTGGATTAGACAAAGCAGAAGCCAAATTTCAAGAAAGCATAGAAAAATGGGAAAGTTACTCAAATACTAAATTAGAAAATTTAATAAACCAATTCGATAAGCATGAGAAAGACTTAGATGATTTCTTCAAGGAAAATACTGATAAGCTGTACCATGAACTTACTTTAAAAGATGAAGTAATCCTTGAAAACGTCAATACTTTTCAAAATGAAATAATGCGAATAAATAATCAGCTTGAAGTGATGTCTATTCCTAAAAATCTGGATAATATACAGCATAACTGGGACCAAACCATTGTGAATATGATGAGCAACAGTCAAGACGTTCTAAATGAACAATTAAATTATTTTTTTTATGATATGAACAATCAATTTTATCAGCAGATTATTGAAGTGGAATCAGTAAATAATAAATCATTAACTTCGTTTATTGAAAATTTTGACCGACTAAGAGAAAATTTTACTTTAGATTGGACTCAAGTATTAGAATATAATATGGATATTTTTGAGACCACAATGAATGATAAACTAAATGTAATGACAAAGAAAATAGATAAGACCATTGATCAAATTGATTTCTTACAGTTTAAACTTGATAGATTAATTAAGATAATCAAGATTGGATATAACACAGTTTTACTGTTTCCAAGGTGCTTGATACAAGCGATGAGCTTTTTATTCAAACACAATCTGATTTTCAAAGGTGAAAAATTATTCAGTGGGATAATTATTTTTATTAGTTATTATATGAAACATTGTTATAAATACAAATATAGTGGAACTAGTCAGTTTATTGTGAAAAATATGGGAATAAATAAGAAATTGATAAATTGGTCACTGATATTGATTTCGATCTATCTTGGAAGGGTATTCATAAATACATTAATATAGAAGGAGAAAGCAAACGAAATTGATTAGAAAACAAAACATGAGCCCAGTAATAGAAACTAGTGCAGAAAGTTGAAGACTACAAATCAGCCTTTAAGATTTTCAGTTTGAATCCCTTAGTCGAACTTGCAACACTAACACTTGAGTTAAGTGAAAATGATCTAGGAACAGACGAATTTGTAGTAGTGGAATTTTTCCGGCAATCACTATCTGTATTTGTACTTCCATCATCTTCATACAAATCGAATAAAGAGTTGTCAGTTGAAGATGAATCCAGGGAAGTGGTAGCACTTATGATTGAACTTTTCCTTCTTGACTGTCTTTTCTTTCGGTTTTCCTTACGGAATAGTTGTGAATTCAGATTTGATAAGACATTGAAATTATTATTAATTTGTGTATCCATATCATTAATATCATCACATAATTTATTATTAATTGATAGAATCTTATTTATTTCTAGTTGTTGATTATTTATGAAGTCTAGTTGATTTGTTTCGTTAGTCTTGTTGATTTTATTTAAGGATGTGATCAATTCAATTTTATTTAATAGTACTGATTGTTCTAGATTAACTTTACTTAATTCCAGTTTAGTTTCTAACAATTTGGATAGTTTGTCCCAAAGAATACTCCTTGTGGGTGTATCAATTTCATTGAAATCGTTTTTACTTTTCGTAATACCACCCATGGGGACATTACTTTTATCAATTACATCACTGGTATCATCTGTTTTTTTATCTTTATTATCACTTATTATTAGTTGGTGTAAAGTATCTCTTAATTCAAAATTTTCATTCTCTAATTGAATTATTTTCTCAATGGATGTCTTAGCTACGTCAGATTGGCCTTGTTCTTTTGAATCAACTTTTGAATTAATGTTATTTTCTTTACCCCAATTTAGCTGCTTATCGATGTTATTTAGTCTTAGGTATAAATTATCGCTAGCTCGTCTAAATTCTCTCTCTTCACCAAAAAGAAAGTTGTAATTTTTTTCAAAATATAGTTCCCTCATGGATTTCAACTTATTAGGTCGGGTTTCCAAACAATTTTTATTTATAAAAGTTTGTAAGTTAAGATTATTTGATAAACCGTTACCAACGAAATAAAAATTCAAATTGTCAGGATTATTAATAGACTGAAGTGTTTCTTCAATAATAGGCTTAATTAATTTATACTCAATAGTATTAGTATTGTTTTTGTCCCTATGAAATTTATCAATTTCGAAACTTTTATTCAAGTTGATTTGATTCAATAAGAAAATAGTCTTTAAAATAGAATCATCAGCTGTATTAATGTGATCGATTGTGAATTTATATTGAAATACTGAAAGTTGTTGGTTATCGTCCATAATTTTATTCGGTATTATACTTTCGCATTCTAATTGGAAATTAGTCAATAATGAATTTAGTTTGTTTAAATCATTTAAATTAGCCAATTTAAAATTTTCAATAACTTTTATTTTCAGTGGTAAAGACTTATCCTTGATGTCAGTATCATAAAATGAAATGCTAATATGTAAATTAAAGATTGTAGAAGCTATTGGATCGGAATATTTTTTCAAATTAACGAAATTTATCAAAATGAAGTCAATCAAATTGAATGTGAATGAATCTGGTTTAATTTGTAAATTAATTGTCCTATATAAAGTATTGTTCTTTGTATTAGTTCTTTTCTTTCTCCTAGAAGCAAGAAGGGTATCGTTATCATAATTGAATTTAACTAGTGCTACATCGTAACCTTGACAAATATTTTGAGAAAGATCAATGCTATCTAAGATAAAATTATTATTGAACTTATTGTCAGGATTACTTAGGATAAAATCAAAATTTTGGTATCTGGTATCATCTTCTTTATTTATAGTAGCATTCGTCATTGTAGTTACTCCATCAATGTCAGCATTAGCAACATGGTTGTTCGTATAAGATTTGAAGAATGTTTTAGTCATGTTCCGGTATTTAACTAGCTAGACCAAGCAAACTCACACTCTACAAATACCAAAGTGTCAAACCAGCTTGATTTGAAATTATATATCAACAAAAATAAAACAAATGAATGGGTAAAAGAAAGTGCGCGAGGGACCATGCAGGGCAAAATAACGCATACGAAAACAACTGCGGTCCGTACGGAGATCCGTAGGTGTTTTATAAGAAACGCGAATTTGATGTACACAGATCTGGGAGAAGGTTTGAGGAGATTGCCTCGATGACTTTTAGGATCTGCGTTCAATTTGTGTCGCTGGCCAAATGTGATCTGCGGCACGTGACGACCTGCATCTGGAAATGATTTACACCCTTTGATGTATCAGGCACGGCCACAGAAAAGCCTGTAGAAAAGACAGTTTTATGTATACGAGCAAACGTTAAGAAGATTGGAGTATTAATTGCATCAGAAATTCAAATCTCAGCATTAAGAACGGTTACCTTTTAATTGTCCTTTCAGACAGGGATAACTGAATAAAAAAAAGTTTTCATCATATAAGCAATTAATATAGAAATGGTGAGTGCGAATACTTTGTGAGCACCAGTACTCTAATGAAACAACACACAGTATTCGCGACGTGTACCTTCACTATTACTAAGGGACCCCAGTCACTTCGAGATGGTCATCCTATAAGGAATAAGAATCTGCCAAACTAAACGCAACAAATTTGCTTCGATGAAAATTTATATAAAAAAAAGTGGTGTTACCCGCATGCACTTGAAAAAGATTAGGGTTTGCAAAATCTGGTGCCATTAGTTTTTCAGTTTGCAGTTCTTCACCTAATGGAACATTGGAGTGCAGAGTTAGCCTGAACCACACGATAAGTGCTATATGTTGGCCCATGTAGTGAGAACAAGGTTGCAGAAACATGGGGGTAAAATTCTATGGGTTCAATTGCATCGATTTAACACAAAATCTTGTTCATATAGGTATAATATAGATAAGGCAATTGCAAAATTTAATCAATATCTGAAAGATAATAACATCAATCTTGAAGATTTACAACAAAACATACTTGCCCAAACAACTCAGTCAGAAACTAATCACCGTGTCTTGTATACCGACAATTTACCAGAAGCTTTCAAAACTTTGAAGATGGAAGATATATCAACACTAATGAAAAATGATCCAATTAAGAAAACTACTAAGAAAGGTGAAAAAGGTATAAATAAAAAGAAACAGGATAATGTAATGAACAATATTGATCATGATATTAATTTAATTGATAAAAATACTATACTCTTCCAGTACTTCAATGATTATCAATTGGCATTCAACGATTCCGTGGAAAATTTAAATATACTGTACCAAAATTTAGCAAATTTTGATATGGAAAAGGCAAAGCAATCTGCTAAGGATAAAGTTTCTAAAGATAAACTGAATCCCGATGACAATTGTTTAGACGATATTGATTCTTGCTTACATCAGTTTTTAATCAAGTCAAATGAATCATTTGACAATATTGATTGGGATCCAATTAAGAAATTGATTGAAAATAGTTCAAATTTGAATATTGAAATATCAGACAAATTTGTAGATAATAATTCACCAATTCCTCCCAATCTGTCTAACACTGCTAAAAGCGGTCAAACAACTCAGTTATTCAAACTGAAACTAGTAACAGATTTCTTAATAAACGAAGCAATATTAGAAATTGAAAGAATAAATTCTTACTCCTTAGTAGAACTAAACGCATTGGTAGATTTTCACAAAGCTGAACAATTGAAATTGAGGGAAAGTCAAGATGTCTTTCAATCAAAATTAAATGAAGCGGAGAAAGCAAATAATTCAAAAGAGCTTTTAGAAAACTGGCCAAATGTGATTAATAATGTTATCTTGTTATTGAGGGATTCAATCTTTCAGAAAAATAGACATTTTTTCAATAAACCTATGGCGTTCGCAGATCAAACTCAGCAAAATGAAAATAATATTCCTGGAACAAAAAAAATGATTGACATTACCAAGTCTATGCCCTTATGGTGTTTCCATTTACAACAATTATTAATTGTATTGGAGAATTTACACACCAATATTCCACAAGGTTGGAAATTATTTGTTGATGTTAATAAGTTACTAGAGTTATTAGAAATCGTGAAAACCTTAGATCAACCAAGAAACAATGTAAAGTATCCACGAGAGAGACAATTTCTCCATTTAATCAAATCGAAAACTTTTTTCACAATTTGTAATTTAATTTATTTGAAGACTAATAATTTTACGCTAGATCCAATCAATGAATCAGAATATATCAACGCATTAATCGAATTTAATCAATGTCCAAATGCTCTAAGTTTATTTAAAAAATCTAAAGCTGAAATAAATCAGAGATGGTGGTGGGATTTGGGTTTGACCATTTATCTTTCCCAAAATAATTTAACCGGGTTTTGTAAATTATTACATTATTATGATAAATTATTTAACAACAAACAAACGTATAGATATTTGACTGCAGAAAATTTGAAATTATCAATAAGAAAATTTTCTAAGATATCAACCCAAACCAATAACCAAATTTTGACATCACTTTTGGATAGATGTATTGAAATGATTAGAGGAATGGGGATACATTCTCTGCAAATGGACCCCAACAAAGAAACAAGATTGATTCAGTTTCAAACTGAGCAAGAAGCATTTGATCATTTCAATAAACTGCAAAAGCTAACTTATAACGATTTGGTCTATATACTCAATTTGCTATGTTCCAGTCACCATTATCAACTCATATTTGACTTTTGGAGGAAACTTAAAAAGGTCACATATTATTATGAAAACGGTTGGAAAAAGATTGATTTGGAACACCATGAATTTGCTGTGATCAAGTTAAGGATAGAATTTTATAAAGATTATCACTCAATTGTAGTGAATTTAACTAAAGGAAAATCTATAACTCCATCTGAAGGGGCAAAACTTGAAAAGATCTTTGAAAAATATGATAAGCTTAGAAACCCAAAAGAAATTGATTTGTTTTTTGATACATGTCATAAATTATTTACAGATCATTCCAATTACGGAAATAGCCCTATTATAACAATACTAACAAAAAAAATGCTAATCTTGTACAAAAAGACTGAAGAGATTGCAAAGTCTAAGCAAACAGATGAATCGATGAAAAACAAATTATCATTACAAAGTAATATTATTTTGAAAGGTTATCTGACACAAGGTGAATTGAGACTTGCATTTGAATTTTTAAATGAATTGGAAAACACAAAAGTGGTACAAGCACATCATTATGCTTCATTTTTATCATTTTTCATTAAAAAGGCCAGATTAATAAAATATCAAGGAGGTTTGAAAAAATCAGTTTTTAAGTCTAAGTTAATTCGATTTGAGAAACAAGTAATTGAGTTCATACAGAAAATAAGTGAGTTTGATTTTGTAATGATTAATTCTACCATTCTGCTTAGATTATTATATTTCTATTTGGAAGTGGGTGATTATGAACGTTGCTTCAATCTAATTGCAGACATATTTGGTCAAAAATATAGCGAAGAAAAGAAGAGCACTAAAACTGTTAAGGCAAATGGCATAGATAAAGAAAAAATCAATACAAATAGCGCAATTACTGAGAAACTTTATCATGCAATTTGGGTAGTGTATCTTAACCACTATAAAAAGTTTATAACGGTTCCATCGATCATAAATAAAACTGATGCTTTGAATGCTGAATATTCTATTCGTCAAGTACTAAACCGGATGATTAATGTTGATAATATTTTACCAGGTATAAAACTTGTTGACGTCATAATACGTACATTCATTGCTAATAATGATTGGGAAGCGTTACCAGCAATTATATCTCAATTTGGTGGAATCAATGGTATTGAATTCCCAGATTACATAACGAGGAAGATCTTGGAAATGATAAGACAAAAACGTATTTCAATTTTAGTTGATCGAGATTTGGCTGTGGATCCAAGGTTGAATCAGTTTGATTTGAAGAATAAATACAGCAAGGAAATTAAATCTTTAAATCTCCCATTGGAGAAACTAGCGAGAAACATTGATAAAAACGAAACTATAGTTTTGAGGGAAATGTTTAGGTTACTGAGAGAAATCAATCCGTATGATTTCAATTTTAATAATGTAAGAAAGGCATTCGAGCAGCTTGGTATCCCTATTAATGAAGCCATTTTTGATCATAACAAGGATGTTTAGTATATATATTCTTATTTAAAGAGGGCAATATCCAATTTTAATGAACATTTGTATATAGAAGTAAAGTATTTAAAATGTATGTTACCTTGGCCTCGTATATGTTTTCTCACAAAAAATTTATATTTTGTTGAAATTGCTTCTGAATAGAAACTAAAACCAAATTTTATATTGATGGGCTGAATAATTCAAAATTTACTTGAAGCTATTCATTTCAAAGTTGCTATTTATATTTTTATGAGACTATATATATTTTCATAAGACTATTTCTTGCTCAACTTCAACCATTTTGGTACTTTATTCAATGATTTTTTGATCTTAGGCGAAGTTATTGGTTCTGATGGGGTCATCTCTTCTTTCGAACCTTTGTTTGAAGTTTGCGACTCTACAGCAGTTATAATTGGTTTAGCATCCTCTAGCAGTGATTGTTTTATGAATGGGCCTGATTTTTTTTCCTTTTCGTTGTTACTATTTATAAATTCGCAGATAAGAATGTTTTTACTGCCAAAATTTAAATCATCGACCAGTTTCTGATCATTGCAGTCCATGAGTGTGTGTGGATGCGACTGATATAAATAAAATTTACTATCTTCATCGATCAAATTTTCCTTCACTTGAGAATAAACTTTTTCCATGGTGGCATCCTTATGAAATTCTAATTCCAGTACAGTACCATCAGAAAACTTGATTCGTATAGTACATTTGGAAATGGGATGCCTTGTTGATTTATGTTTATTCTCATACTGTTCTCTCAATCTTTTTGTAAGCAAGGGCCCACCCAAAGTACCAGCTTTCTTCGCTAACATATTTTGGTATTGTACTGCTTGATCTAGTGTCATTTCCACATCATCCGTTTCAAGCGATGCAAAATCTGTTCTTTTCTGTGATGGGATATAAGCCACTGGTTTCTTCAAATCAATCTCAACGGGAGATTTCGGCATATCTGTGTTATTCGTTGATTCAATCATCTTGGACGTTTCATTTCTAGTAGCTTCTTGCTTCTCTGACTCTGTAGGAGAGTGTGTTTGTTCTTGGGACTGACTACTTTCAGCATATTCTGGTATACTAACTGTAATCTTGGTAGGTTCTGTAATACCCAAATCAGCGAACGTCTTTTGTAAGATATCGTTCCATTGATAAGTGGAAGAAAACACCCGAATCTTAACTTTACTCAAAGACGCTACATTCAGCTGTTTAGCGGTCAGTATTTCAATAATCTTCAACGCAACATGTTCAATTACCCCTACTTCTTTCACGATGGAATCGATACCTACTATATGGAACCGTATTTTCAAGTTTTTAGCCTCTACAGGTCTTTCTTCCAGCATTTGTAACTCTAATTTGCAACCCTGGGGCATATTTAACAGCCTCCAAGGTAGATCCAGCTTCACGGACCTACCATTATGCGTCAAATGCCAGTTTAATGCAGGATCCAACTGGAAATACGCCAATGCGGCCTGCAAAACACCCTGGAGGCTCCCATTGGCCGCAACACTCGCCTGAAACTCGCGAAACTTGTAGCTGACAACAACCGAACTCATATTACCGGCCTCACAAAACTCTCGACTTATTAATTAGTACAGTGTTGTAAAGTGTGATGACTTCTCTAACTTTCTCAAAGATGAAATTTGAAATTTTAACAAGTGAAACTTCCACAACTCATCGCAGACCCTAAGATCCAACCAGGACTCGAGTTAGAGGGCTAAAGACTGACCTGTGAGGACAACAACAATAAACGGTACGTTTGGTTTTGGTATGAGGCTGGACGAACCGCAAAGGAGGCTACGGGAGGCTATAATAACGGGGAATTTGCTGATTGTGAAGCGACTGTTGAAGAGATTCCCCAAACTGCTGACTAATATCGACCCTTCCAATGGCTGGAGCTCGCTGCACTATGCGTCGTTC
Source organism: Grigorovia transvaalensis (assembly GCA_003708445.3). Taxonomy (NCBI): domain Eukaryota; kingdom Fungi; phylum Ascomycota; class Saccharomycetes; order Saccharomycetales; family Saccharomycetaceae; genus Grigorovia; species Grigorovia transvaalensis. The sequence goes on along the minus strand of PPXN03000043.1, from coordinate 36,389 downwards.
CATGGCCGGTACTTGGTTTGTGTGTATTTGATCCAATTGGGCCACGATAAACATGAAATGATAAAGACGTTTAAAGGTAATACCTGTGTTCATTTGGCTTTGTTGAACGGTCATGAACAGACAGCACACCTGTTGTTACAGCATTTCCCTCAATTTATCAACGAGAAGGGCGAGCAAGACAGAACTCCTGTACATATAGCTTGTATCTACGATTATTTCCGTTGTTTGAGTTTGCTAATAGGAGTAGGTGCTGATTTGTCCATGAAGGACTCTAACGGTGAGACGCCCTTACATATATGCATGGAGTATAGCAGTGCGGAATGTTTGAAACTGCTATTACAAGATAATTCTAATATCGACATTTTTGATGATTCTATAGATAATTATAATTGGAAACCCATGGATGTGGCACAAACTTTTGAATTTGGCAGATTATTCAACAGATTGTTGAAAGAGCGTAAATTAGAAATCGCAAGCGGTGGTAACAATCTAGCAAATAAGAGACCTAGTTTCCAAATTTTCAGAACTCCACTCTTGGATAACAAGTCTGCTTTTGAAGATGGTCCCTCGCCAGTATTGAGTCTCAACCCTTCCATGCATGTTGATAAACCATCCAACAGTAACAATAAAACAGCAATTAATAGAAACAGTTTTACTTCACCAAATGGTACAAATATTAGCGCGATTAATTTCTCGAATGTAAATAATAATAATAACACCTCATCTGTAACGAATACTGCATCAGACATTTTCAACACTTCTTATAGTTTTGCCTCACCATTTAGTAAATTGCCACCAATTTCAAATTCAAGGAAAGCATCATTCTCAACCATATCAAATTCCAATCTCATTGCATCTCGTAATTCATCAAAAGCAAATAAATCGAGCCCCATGAAAAACTCTGTTGACAGTGACTCTACCCAATTACTAATTTCACAAGACACACTACCTTTAAGGAACGATAATCACAATATTAACAACTATTTAAGTGGGTTAGACACACCGACAAGTAAAAATAGTACACAAACTCATTCAGATAATAATATTCCAAAGGACCAAATATTCCAAGACGAGAAAAGTTCGATCTCACCCAGAAAACGTCCAACAATGGCAAATACTGTGCCAGGTAAAAGAGTTTCACTTTTAAATATTCCAATCACTAGAATAAGAAATGATAGCATAACTCCTGATGATCAGACTAGTTTAAGGAAGAACAAGACATAAACTTCTGGGCCCCATGACATTGATAGGTTCTACGCGTTTCAACTATTGATACCACTGATAATGATCAAATTAGTACCAGTTGAAGAACAAAATTTGAATGCACCTTAATATATATTCCAACAATCAATCTTAAATTCACAATACCATGTTTTAACAGATCTTAGTTATCCTTATATAATGACTTATGGTTATATAATACCACTTTTCTTCAAGTTCTGTTGAATAATCATATCTGTCACTGCACTTAGTACAAATTTCATACTCTGTCTATCAGTTGCACAAGTTCTCTTTACGTAAATTGGTTTATTGGATCTATTTAATGAAAGAAATATTTTTTCAAAATATTGTAAACCAGCTTCAACATCACCCACACGACCTTGATAATCAGGGAAGTATTTCCTAATGGGGGATACTTTCACTTTCTCTTCGAAAATATCGATCTTGTTCAAGAAAAGTATGAATGGTGTATCACGAAACCATTTAGAATTTAATAAAGTATCGAAAAGCATTATCGATTCATGCATTCTATTGACTCTTTCATCTTCGAAAAGCATTTGATCATATTCGCTGGTGGCCAATACAAAAATAACAGCAGTGATACCTTGGAAACTATGAATCCATTTTTTCCTTTCCGATCTTTGTCCACCAGCATCTAAAACTTTAAATTTACTTGAACCAATATTGAATTCATTCTCGGTAATACCCGTGGTCTTTATACGACCTTTCAATATATCTTCCTCTGTACATACGTAATTCGGATCAGCGAATTTTTTAATATTATCGAAATAATATGATGACGAACCTTCCAGTTGGAACTCGTTGGAACGATTAAAACATTGTTTGATACCTTTATCATTTTCCCAAAGTAAACTAATTGCATTGGCTATTTCATCATTTGTATATTTGTGTTTCTTATTCTTTATTGATATGTTTTTCTTTATGAACATTTTATCATTACCAGTTTCGTTTAAATTCTTGGACATTTCGTTGATATTTAAAGTGGTCTCTTCACTTGAGCTAATTTTTTCATTGTCTGGATTCACTTGTTTAGTGTCAGTTTGATTCTCACTGTGAGGATTTTTTTCGTCCATCCTAATATCATTTACAATTTCTAATGGATTAATGTCATCCATATCATCATTCTCCAAGGTGTCATCCACATTTTTCAATTTCGATTTTGATTTCTTTACATTTAAATCTAGCGCTTTCACTTTACCAGTACTTTGCACTCTTCTCTTTGTTTCATAACGTTCAGAGTATTTCAAAACGTAATCGTTTAAGAAATTAGACCCACCTGCCACGTTTGCGTCAATTATTTGTAAAGTGTTTGTATTTAACAAGATACTACGAGCTTTAAACAAATCTTGATATTGATCATAATTGTCACAATCTAATTGTATATTTAATTTCCTCGCTTGAATAATCAAGATTTTCATTGATTGTATCGCATCAGCCCAAATGACTTGTGAGTATTGTAACCTTTCTTGATGTGTGAACCCCCCCTGATGTAACAACTTCAATTGTTTCAACACGGTGGACTTACCTGACTCACCCGCACCCAACAGTAGTAATTTGATTTGATTCTTTTCATTTTGGTTACCAATTTTCATGGATTGTTCAATGGCATCATTGGCCTTTTTGATCTCCAAGAATGGATCATTTTCGTCATCTTCTATCATTGTTGTACTTGCTGTGCAGCCCATCTTGAATAAAAATATATTAGTGTAAAAATAAATGGTATAAAGCAGGACAAACTCAACAAAGGAAAGTTTTTAAGTGAACAGAGTTGATAGTTTGGAATAAGTTGCTATAATCTTGAGGGCAAGCAAGTCAATAAACTCATCATACAAAAAGAAGTTGATAAAAATAAAAAAATTTACAATAAAAATAGAGACAAGATCTGATCTAACAGTAAATGACGAATTCCTGGCAGTGGCATCTCAGAGTTGTTTCAGTTTTCGTTTCAATTTGAGTCGCATTTTTTCCATTTGAGGTTTTCGAGGGTTCCCAAAGGGGAAATTCCAGATTGCACCACAGATAGAGTGCACTGATGCCAAGTCTTACGGTAAGTGTTATGGTACGTCTTATGGTGGGTGATCTACAATGTGGTCATGCCACTTTATATGATGGTGTGGCCACTTTCCGAAGGCTAGAAACACCGAGGTTAGTGGTAGATAGCTTTAACTGGTATACGTGTGATGTATATTAACGCTATGAAATTATATGTTGATCATGGATGTTTTGTTTATATGGCTGAATTATATACATGAAGGTGATGTGGGCGATACCACGCTTGGAAATGGGATGGGATGGTGTTATATAGCACGAACAATGCTTCTTACTACACTAGGAAGAGAGCAAACAAGATTAAAACTTTCCGGCGTTATTGAAAGTTTGACCTAGCTGTTGCATGTTCTCACCCACTTTGACATTCGTCTCGAAGTACTTAGCAACACATCTGTCCAAACAAGTAGCTTCACCTTTAGTCAAATTACCTTCGTTGTAATCACTCGAGATGCACTTCTTTTGGCAATTGTTGACTAGCTTGTTGAACATGTCTGTGACCAGATCCAGCTCTGTCTCGGCTGCCTGGATCTTCTGCTCACTGGTTAACTGCGGAGTGTTGTTACCAAACCCTAGGAATGACATCTGTGCTTCTGTATGTAGTGGTCTTGTGAAAGTTCTCTTTCTTCACTCAAAAACGAAAATGAAAAAATGGAGAAGAGCGTCACGTGGCTAACGTTGCAAGATGGACTTGGGCCTTGGTGGGTCGTGGACTTCGCCAGTGGAGTCCTTCACGGCCGTGGTGGGCTCTGGAGGGTTCTGCAACGTGTCAGTGTCTTTTTGTTTGCCGTCGGTTTCTTCAACTCCGGCAATTTCATCGTCTTCATCATCATCATCGTCATCATCATCATCATCTTCATCTTCATCATCTTCTTCTTCATTATCCTCGTCTTCATTTTCATCTTCGTCTTCATCATCTTCATCAATTACCTCCTTCTCAGTGGCTAATTCTTTATCTTCATTATCCATTTCATTCTCATTTCTTGATCTTAAAATTTCTTTCAACCTAATTCGTAATTGTTCTACAATATCTACCCATTCTCTCATACCACCCATACCAATATCACCACAGATTAATACTTTCTCCACTGGCTTGAGTATCTCCAAGAAGGGGAAATTCTCTTTCAACATATTCAAATGTCTTCTTGTAATAGGATTAATATACATAAATGTATTCATTGCCGGTGCCACCAATATGGGGGTCTTACTCACCGACCAATCTCTAATTACCGAAGTTAATAAATTGTTACAAATACCATTAGCCAACTTAGCTAAACTGTTGGCTGATAACGGTGCAATTAGAAAAATATCTGCCCAACGACTTAATTCATGGAAAAGTAAAGTTTCATTAAAATTATAATTCATTGATATGGAATCTTCTTCACGCCATATCTTAACATTTTTATTGATTTTTAACCCATTTAAGAAATGCTCTGCTGGTTTTGTGACGATCAATTGTATGGAAATTTTATCAATTGGATATATTTTAAACAGTTTATCAATAATTAAGGGAATCTTTATAGTGGCTACGGAACCTGTTGCACCCAATAAGATATGCAATTTCTTATCATCCTCCATTTGGAAATATTGCTTGAAAGGTATTATATTATCATAATCCAATTCAGTTTTTTTGAAAACATATTTATTTGATTCTTCTGAGGGCAGTGATTTATTATTATTGTTATTATTTTCGCCCTCTATATTATTAGGTTTATTTGTTATATTACCATTTGCAGAGTTGTTGTTTATTTCATTATTTTCAATTTCATCATTGCGTATAAGTTGGTTCAATTTATCTTGTTCTGGATTAAAATAGAAGAAATCACCGGGCATATGCACTGTACAATCCTTTTCTTGCAATTCATCATCAATCTCTGGTGAATCCTTCTTATTATTGCTGATATTAATATTTTCGATTTCATTATTACTGCTAGTTCGCCTTATTTCATCATTGACCGGTTGGATCGGTTTAGAACTAATCGAGTATCTATAATGCGGTGCTACATTACCATCAGGTATGCAAAATGATACAGTAGCGTTCGTAGTGCTAACTTTCTTCACTAAACATGACTCTGGTGTGTGTTTGACACCTGTGTTCTCACTGTTACTCACATCACCGTGCGAGGATTCAGTTTCCTTACCGTGAGCCAGAGACACATCATGCAATCCATCCGTGTGGGACATCGTGAACGGGACAGAATCGGAGCTTTACTACGTGGGCTGTTCTTATTAATCTGCAATTCCACCAAAATTCACAATTTGAAAAAAAAAATATTTGTCACACCACAAAGAAAGTGAAAGCAAATGGAACCTTACAAATACTCTGCCGCCCACTTGCCGTAAGGTGAAGCTGCGCTTCTGTTTGGTGACTTGATAGTAGCGGCAACATTTTTGTCGTGTTTTGTTTCCCCAAAGTGCGTTTTGCCGTGGCCATGGTTGGCAGTTGTTGTGCTGTTTTGGTTGTTCTTCGCTACCTTTGTTTCATTTCGTTCATAGTGGTATAACGGCTCGATAACATCTTGTTTGTCCCTGGTTACGCGGATTCGTTTGTAAGAGGAAGATCTGGAATGGTATTTGCCCTTGAAATGTGTAATTTTGTCTTTCAGTTTCATATGTAGATGGGTTTGTCGATGTTTGAATTTGTCACTGAATGTTTTATCACTACTGTATCTTTTGGGTTCAGTAGTGAGATCTTTATGATCCTCATTCAATGAAATTCTGTGTTTGTAGTTGGATGATACCTGTCTTGGACGTAAATTCTTGCTGTTGTACCTCTTCGATGACATCTTGTTGGTTTTTGTGTAAATATGCTGGATAATGAATATAATAAAATGCAGTAATACATACATATATAATGATGGAAAAACAAATCACAAAGAGCTCAAAAAAAATCTTGGCGTTAGATAATTAATATGCAGGTTTAGTAATCTAGTTCCATTGTTTCAGCCAGTGTTCTCTTTCTCGTATCCACAAGCATAGCTTTATGACTATATTCAACCTTTTCTCTACTTTTCTGTTCAGCTTCACTTTTCAAATTAGCTAGTGTGTTATTGTAAACCTCTTCCATCATGGTGTTATCAAGTTTCTCAATGGATTTATATTCTGTATTAGTTTGTAACTTTTCTTGCATTTGTGACCAGGTCCATTCACTCAAAGTAATATTGGAAGATCGGACTAGTTCTTGCTCTATCAGATAACTCAACTTCCTCTGTTCTTCAGTTATGATGAATTCTTTTCGTTCGATGATTTTCTTCTCCTGTTCTTCAACTAACTTATCCAATAGTATTGTCATATCTGGATAATTGATCCGTTTAGCATTGTCTTTTATAATACCTTCAATTTCATCTTTTTGTTGGTTAACATTATCCTCATTCCATTGGAAACCATCAATTTCATTGGATAATATATTTTCTACTAATTGAACCTTCTCCATCAAAAAATTTAGCTTTTCTTGTTTCAAATCATAAAATAATTCAAATGCATTGGACCCATTCCTACCTAATAAATTAATAAATTCTTTCGTACTTTTAATCTTATCATAAATTTCTTCCCAAGTGGTATTAACTTGAATATCATATTGAGATAACAATTTCTTGAAATTATCACGAGCAATTCTATCCCTAGTATAATTCTGTTCCATAATTTGATCTAATTTCATTTTCAATTCATCATTTTCAATTTTTTCAATTATTTTAATATATTCTATCAATATGTCTTCATGTGTCAATATTTTGAAATGTTTATTGGCCATAAATCTTTCATTATCGAAAAGATAATTATTCAATAGTTGATTCCAACTTATCCAATTGTTGTGAGATTGTGCAAATATATTATTCAAATAATTTCTCAATTCAATAAGTGCTTGATCTTTAGCAGTTTGAAACTTTAGATCATGTTCCTGTTTCAATTTGGCAACATATTTATTGAAAGTCTCCTTTTTCAAATTATTACTAGTCATGGAATGTTTAAAGATCGCTTCATCACGAATTAATCTCTTCACTTGACACCAAGTATGATAATATTTAACATTTTTATCTTCCAATAATTGATTAAATGCAGTAGTAAATTTATTAATCTCCTGTGATTCTTTAATTAATTGATCCTGGGTTCTATTATCCAAATACTTATCAAACATTTCCCTTTTCCAAAGTGGATCATCATCCACCACCCAATATCGTGGATCTTTAGTACCAATATCATTTATAATTTTACTAAATGACCACGTCGAATCTACTTTATAATCATTTAACATTTCCATGAAAATTTTCTCAGCATCAATCAAATTATCTGGTTTCTTAATATCTATAAGGTTAGTGCTTTCTGGATCTATGTGATTCACTGGGTTGGTTTCAATACTTTCAACCTTTCCATTATCATTCCCACTAGTATTCTTTTTCTTATCCTGTAACTCATTCCCTATTTTATTCAGTGCACTATCTGGTTGATTATTATCTGATCCAGGTCTCGTCCAACTAGTCTTCTTCGTCAAAGTATCATAATAGTATACTTTCCCATCTTTAGTTTTCAATTGTTTCCATGTAGTTACATCATTATTATTTTGAACCTTTACTTCAGAACTAGTATCGATCATTCGCAATTCATCTGGTAAATTCCATTGTGTCTTTTTAGTTTCTGTATTGTAATAATAAATTTTACCGTCTTTTGTCGTCGCTTTCTTCCAGGGCATTTTGTCGGTATTATCTCCTGTTACTGTCGGCAATGTCTGTTTTCTATTGTCGGTAGTGTCCGTTTCCAATTCGGAAATTTGAAGGTTTGACGGTATTGTCGTGGTGTGTTATTGTCGGTATCAATTAATACAAGTTGTCGGTATTGAATACCGCGTATTCGTTTTTCATGATTTCCAATCCGGTTTTTTTCTGTAAAGGATTGAAAAATGAATATTTTGAGATTAGCGCGGAAAAAGTTAATTTGATCAAATTAAAAAATAGTCATAATTATTTTATTTGTTTGCGTTCTTTTTTCTTGTATTGAATATTTATTATTCAGTATAGCTTACCTTCCATTGAGTTATACATATATATGTTTTATTATCCACACTTTTATTCATTCGATTAGAATATGGATATGTCCAATGATGCTTTACATAATGATTGGAATAAGAATCACGATAAAACACAAAATGAACTTTTAGATTTTAATGAGAACTATAGTCATTTCTTACAAAATTTTACGCAGAATACTCTGACAAGCAAAGACGATAAGACTAGTCGTCATCCTGATAGAAATAGTAACCACCATCGTAATAGTAATAACGGTGTTACCAGCAATAATGCAAATATGAATCAAAATAATCCTAGCGATGGTACTGAAATACATAAAAACAAGAGAGTATGTACAAATTGCTTGGAAAGCGGGAGTAAATGTTTGATGGTACCTGATCTGGGATCTTGTATCGAATGTGAAACCAAGAAAGTAAAATGCATCTTTGATAGCACACGATCGAATACAAATTATGATACTAATTCATCAAATAAGAGAAATATTGATTTAACTAATAATCACCCTAATGAAATGTACAAAAAATCCAAACCAAATGATAATGCCTCAAATACACAGTATTATCCAGCATTTTTACAAAATTTATACAATTCAATATCGCCAAATGATTCTAAACCAACGGGTAATAACATGGTAAATAGTACTATTATGAATACTGCTGCATCTATTTTAGACGATAGGCCGTCCTCACGCCATCAGGAACAATTCCAATCCTCCCAGCAGCAAACTATGCAACAAGCTCCAACACAACAATCAAATTCACTTCCAAATAGCATATCGTCACATCCACAACAGTCGCATCAAGGCCCAAATATGAGTTCACAACAGCATATGCCTTCATTTCCAGCTCAACAACAACAACAACAAACGCATCTTAATCCATCTGCGATGTCACATCAACCAATTTCCTTACCAACTCGACCACAGTATCCTCGCTCTTCATTCTATGTCGGCCCAACTTCAGTTTATGATAAACTGATAATAAATGCAATTAAGTTAGATAATATGGATCAAATTCAAATTAATGGTTCTATGTCGATGAGGAAAGTATCTCCGCAAACAGAATTTATCTTACGAGATGATCACGATCAAGACATGTACATAAAGCAAGAGCAAGAAGTAGATCATGTTGAAAGTTTAATTTATCCACATGGTCATATACTAGTGGAAATTTTTTTCAAATTAATACATCCATATTTTCCAATTCTACATGAGCGCGTATTCTTAGAAAAATATTCAAGATCTTATAGAGAAATTACAGCTCCACTGCTGGCTGCAATATATTCACTTGCACTACAATGGTGGGATTTCCATCCAAAATTAATTGGGTTCAATAAACCAGATATTGTCACTAAACTAAATGATATGGCATTTAACATGTTCTTAAGTAGAATCAATAGACCAAAATTAAGTATGATACAAACAGGTCTTTTGATTTTACAATGCAGGGCAGATTCTACGGATAATTGGATGCTGTCTTCGAATTTGGTGGCACTAGCTGAAGAATTAGGTCTCAATGTCGATTGTCAAGACTGGAAATTACCCAAATGGGAGAAAAATTTAAGGAAAAGGCTAGCTTGGGCAGTTTGGTCACAGGATAAATGGACCGCTATGCTGGAAGGTAGACATTCACATCTTATACTGGGTAGAAATTGGATGGTTAATATCTTGAAAAGAGAAGATTTCCCTCAAAATTCACCAACTATCGATTTAGATTGCAATAACAATACTAACGTATTACGTGGATTATCAATGAATGATGTTTCAAGTATGGTGAGTAACCTAGCTTTGATTGACATGTCCATGACTGATGAAGATTTCCATAATGGTACTCTAATGTTTCAACAGTTGATTTCACTGAGTGTTATTGTTGGAGAAATTATGGATACTTTCTACACTCAAGGAGCCATTCATGTTAATACTTCTATCGAACAAGTTTTAAGGCTGGCCAAGCCGTTACAATTGAAATTAAGAGAATGGTATCATTCCTTGCCACCACAAGTATCCATGGGCAAATTCACGCCACGAAAATTTAATGCTAATGCGACTTTGACATTATCATATTTTGCAGCAGAGATAACGTTACATAGAAAGATCATTTCAACTTTGAATCAAAATACGCCACCCGACTTGGTTCAAGTATGTCGTACTGCTGCAAGAACAAGATTAATCGCTGCTATTGAATTTGTGAGAGATTTGAAAAGTGAGCATGTTAATTCATTTTGGTATGCTAATGCAACTGGGAATTTCATGTTAATAGGTACATTTGCCGGACTATTATATGTAACAGCAAATTCAAAAGAGGAATCGATTATGTATAGAGATTTAATGCGTAACTTTATTTGGATATTAAGGCTTGGCTCTAAATCTTTTGAAAAGCTAAAGGGTGCTTTAGGTAATATGCATTTATTATTTTCTCAAGTACCTGGTTTATTAACCGATGAAATACAACCGGCTTTTGTTCCATCCAAATCACATTCACAGATTTTTAAATACCAGCAGCACCAACAACAGTTGTTATCGTCTGCATCACCAGCTATTACAGATCAAGGTTCGGCTTCTCCACTAATTTTACAGAATAACCCCACTAATAATCATTCTTCAGCACATATTAATAACGAAATTTATAACGCGAATAATAATTTCAACAATAGTAACAATGCTATTGAAAACAATATGCACGATAACATCCCAACATCCAATGCTGTCAACACAAACAACAGTGGTGACAATGCTACTGATCCCAATAGGAAACGTAGCAGTAATAATGTCAATAATTCAAAACATAATAACAATCATGATAATGGTCAATTTAGTAATCATCCTCGCCACAACAGTAATGGTAATTATACAACTAACTTCAACCAATATAATATCAAGGATAATAACATCAGTAATGGTGCCAAGGCGACCAACCATGAGTATAACCACCGTACTAGCAATAATAATGCCTCCAGTTCACCAGTATCACCCCATATTAGTAGTGGCTCACCTGTTGTATCAGTGGGTCAAAGTCCGCATAATATGAACAAACGTAATTCATACAATCAACAAGGTACACCTAACTCTGGGGTAAGAACTCCCTTAGAGAAAGATATTACACCGTCTATTTTCAGTCAAGGGATAAATAAGGCCCCATCCAATCCAAACAGCTCGATGTATGGCTCCGCCAAGACTAATTATTGGAATAGAAATGACGATAATGGGGATGAAATTGGTATCATTAATGGAACTAATGGTGTACAAGATAATAATAATAGGAAGAATGATAATGACAACGCAAGAGAGTCTGTCAAATCACCGCCTTCCATACCATATAATAGTAATGGAACTAGTATAAATAAAGGTACGAACCAATATTCACCTAGTATTCAAAGTCAAATTTCTGATACATTTAGTGGTGGTGCTAATCCGAATATTAGTTATACACCTAGAAATGATCCTGATATTATCTCAGGGAAGATCCATGAGGAGAACGCAGACGTAATTCTCCAAAGGAAGGATTCTCTACAAGTTGATATCTTAGATAAGAGTAAGATAGGAAGTGTATTTAGCCCAACATCTGAAGAGAAAAATAAATCGATGAATATGGATAGTAATAATATAAATGATAGCATGAATGATAAGAATGTCGCAAATGCAGAGAATTCTAACACGATTCATGACAAGAGCAATCCTATTCATAACAATGACATCACTGAAATTACTGAAGATAGTAATAATAAGGAATAATTCATATATGGCAGGTGAGTGCATTTATTATATACAATATGTAAAAATAGCTTAATAATAGATCTAGAGAACTTTTTACAGGAATATTTTTGCTATCTATACCATTTAATAGAATTGATATCCTTTCAGTAAGGTCATCAAGTCATAAGAATTTATCGAGTTCTTTATCTTTGGCTTTTTCTGTCATCCATCCTGGTTTGTCCACTACGGGATCTGAATCAGTCGGTAAACGGTAATTTAAGTATTCTTGCTCTTCTGCGGCCCTTTCTTGCAGTACGGCCATATCAGTAAGAATTTTACCATCCTCTTCAGAAGAACTCGATTTATCCTGCAATGATGTGTTATGATTAGTGTTATCGACTTCTGACAATATATCTTTCCAAATATCTTCCAAAGATTGATCGGGGATATCCTGTTTCTGTTCTAATCGTGGTTTTAATGTCAAAGGTTGCAATTCCATATTGTTAACAATCTTCAATTCGTTCTCGATGTTAACTTTTTCACCCTTCTGGAGCCTTTCTTTGATATCTCTCAGTATTTCAAGTTTTACACCTTTCCGTCTCTCCATCTCATTATGCTGTCTCTTCTTGTCAATCACATTGGATACAGCAGAGCTGAACACAATTAACCAGAACCCTAATTGCAGCAACATGGGATCTCTCTTCTTTTTGGGGACCTCTTTTTGGACACTTTTCAGAACATGGGCTTCTCCACTATGCAGCAACCGCACACCAGAAACGCCACGAAACCGCCACAGACTTCTAAAGTAGCTCATCCTTTTGGTTTCGATGCCTTCGAGACTTGGATACTTCTCCATCACGTGCACTTTTATTTATTTTTCTTTTTTTTTTTCAGCTCATCGATTTTTGAAGGTTTTTCCATTTTGGTAACAAAGTTGATACTCATTACTCTCAGATTAACAGTTCTGCCACTACAACAACCATGGAGAAGTCCAAGAAGAAGGACGACAAGTACAACGCCGGTGCTGTTGATGCAGGGATTACTGCCAAGTTAGAAAAAATAATAGAGTCTCTACGTTCTAATGAAGGAAATAGTGATTACACTCACTTGCTTCAATTTTTCCAAAGAGGTCAATCTAACCAGTTAGTGCAAACTTGGTCTTATTATGCGCAAATTAATAATCATGCAATGTTTGCTAAGACTACTATGTTGATTTTGCATACTTTAAGATTGTTAGGTAAGAATGCTACTGCCACTGAATGGGGGAGTGCTTTGATTAAACTGATCTTGATGGACTATATTAAAGTTATTTATAGAGGTTTGAACAATGTTAGATCACAAATTACAAATCCCATATTGTATTTAATGAAAGAGATTATTTTGTTTAATCAATCACAACATGTCGAGGATTTTTTATCATTTTTCGATTTCAGTTTAACCAGTTTGCCAAGAATTATGACACCTTCTAAATCTGAACTGGAAAATATAGGGAAAGGTAATGTCTCTGGTAATAAACATAAATCGTTAAGATTATCATTTATCGAGTTTTGGATTGTATTAATTACCAAGACACCATCATTATTAAGAAAAGATTTACTTATTGATAATTTCAAAATTATGAGCGCTTGGTTTAAATACATGGATAAGACTGATTCACCAAAGACAATGATAGATACACTTAATATGTTTATCGTCAGTATCTTACAAGAAAGAATGTTCAAACGTCTTTCAAAGACTAAGATCTTAAATGAATTTGCCCTAGCTAAAATTCACCATTTTTACTATTCTAATGACAAAGATTTGGTCAAGAAAGTGAACGAATTTTTCATTGCTTATGGTGTAACACCATCTTCCTCAGTAGCATTCCCTGACAACTGTGTTTGGTTCAGTGAATCACCAGTAAGCGGTAATAACAGTGGTGTAGAAATTGTTGTAAACCAAAGAGAATTCAAAATCTATAATAAACTATTATTTAACGTCATAAGACTGTTTAAACCTTGGGAAGATGAAATGCAATCTACTACAGTTTTGAAATATTTAGAACATACACCTGAATTAGTTGCACCATACTGCTATAATTTAGCTTCTTTGGGTGCACATGACCCTAGAATGACTTCATATTGGTTTGGTATGACAATGCTATTAGGCAGGATCATTAACTTGCCAATACCTGAATTCATGAAAAATATTGAATCTGATTTAGTACCTTCTACCAGCATTGTTATGGAAAATATACTACCATCGTCATTAACAAAATCCGCATCGACCAAGATGTTACAAAATGATGTCATTTTAATTAAGCATTTAGGCTGTCAATTACTCATCTTTGCTTTCCAAAAGTTAAAGAAAATTCTTGATTTGTATGATAGGAAAGGTTGGAGTTCAAGTAAGGCATCTTTAAACACAACTTTCTTAAATGATATACCAGATTTATCTGTCATTGTTGCAACCATGAATCAAACATACCAAAAGGATAAAGAAAATAAGTTAATCGCACTATCATTGGCAATGATCTTGAAACATTACAGTATCATGTTCTCCAATTTCTTCTCAATTACTTTTCCACCAACAAATGTCTTCGTGGATATTTTACAGAAAAACTCCTTCAATGGTGTGGAATTAGCCCTATTAGACAATTTCTTACAGTTTCAAGAATTTAATGGTACTCAAACTAAATGGTGGAATTCAACAAATACAGAAAATTCCCTACTTTCATCACTTTTAAAATTAGCATCATCCAACAACTCAAATTATGCAACCACTAAGAAAGTTTGTGATTTAATAAATAATTTATTGAAGGGTTCAGTGATCTTTAATGATGATTTGTTAATAGATCCCATAACTACTTTGGTCGTAAGTTTACAAGTGCACTTCAGTAAATCAGATGATACACCACAGACTTTTGATCGTGTTTGGACATTATTGGACCAATGTATTGCACGTGTTATAAAAACACCTTACAAGTACGTGGACATGGCTCAAAATTACGATAATATCTCACCATTCCTTATGACATTGAGTGAACAATGGAAATTTGTTGAAAAAACTGATGCTGCTTTTGATCAGTTAGCTAAATGGGTTTGTATCTTTTTTAGAATTTTAGCAATTACGGGTGAATCACAAGTTGGTTTGAAGAGACTCTTGAATGAACGATTTGAAAATATTCCTGATGGGTATGTTGCTGTTTACTTGAATTTCGATAACAGTGATGTTGTTGCATTGAATAGAGCGGATTATATCCTGAATGAATTGGTGGACTCATCATTTTTCCACTATATCAATCTAGTAGACTACAAGAAAATCAAAAATAATACGAGGTTGCCAGTAAACGATTTAGACGCGTTAGCAATATTATTTAAAATCACATTGATTGCAGAAGATCAAGAAATAAAACTTGATAACAATTTCAAGACTAACGTTTTAACATTGTTAGAGGTGTTTGCCAAATACGTGCTAACTAATAATTCGCTCACGTTAATTGCTCCAAAAATCTATGAACCCTTATTCCTTTCCATCAGTAATAATTCCAATAATGATTTGAAGAGAAAAAAATTTGTGTATATCACTCAGCAATTACTATCCATTTTTGAAATGTCTAGTGACAAGGAAAACATCATCTTCGAAAAATTTTTGTACCATTGGTTGATTGACTTTTTAAATCAAAATAAGGAATTAGACCAAATCGAAAGTGTTCTTAGTGCAACAGTGTGCCATTTTTTGAATATTGCTGACGTTAGGCTAATACTTTTCAAGAATACACATTTAGATGAAGCTTCTGTTATTGAAATTTTCTCAAAACTTGCTAAACATGAAGATGTGATGCTCGATTTTGGTACCATCATGAAATATTTCAGTAGCAATCCGAAAATAGTGACTTTGGTATCTAAGTTTATTGCAGATAATAGATTTGAAAAGATTGATAGCTCATCTCTGCTTGATTTGATAGTTGAAGATATATCATATATTTCATTATTGCATGCATTTGCAACTTCCCAATATTTTGATGTTCTTAAAATTCTGCCATATTTATCCAAAACTAAGTCAAAAAGCATAGAAATGTCCATTGCAAGTATCGTCAATAACCTGGCAGATGGTAATAAGGAAGTTAAAGAATTCATCGAAAAAGTTATTTTATATTGCGGTGAAAATTTCAAAGACTTCTCCCATACAGAATTTGAAACCTTCTTGGCCGTTTTTATCAATAACGCGAAACTGGTTAACGATGATCAGGCTAGAGCAGTATTACAATATATCACAACAGAGTACGAACATAAATTTAGTTATTTAGTTATTGATTTCGTTGCCAATTTTAGTCAAATGCAGGAAGAGTTCATTAGTAAATGGTTCAATAAAATGACTCTATATATCACTAAGATATTTTCTGACAAATGCACTTTATCTGAAAAATTTACCCAGGTGTTGAAATCTTTCAAGGAATTGGTTGATACTCACAATATTTGGACTAACGTTAGCGCTAGTATCATTAATACGCAATTGGAAGTTGTATTATCCAAAACTTGGATCAATGACAGCTTTGTAATGGAATACATTTTATCTATTGTAATGAAAGCTTCCGATAAACAGGTTCAAGCGAACAAAATGGTTCAAATTATGATTAATAATGAAGACTCCTCTTTCTTAAAAGATTGTGAAACTGAATCATATATCAAATATTTGAGTACACTGGTTTTATATGTTTTATTTAGTATTGACCCAGCATCATGTTCCAATAGACTGGTACAGAATAAATTAGTTACTTTCTACACTGGTACAATTTCCAGTACAGATAAACTAATCTTCCAAATGTTACAAATTATCGAAAGTAACTACTCAGAATCGTGGACAAACCTAATTTATACTTGGGACTTAGTTGAAAGTGACTCTGGCTTGGATATAATTGGAGAAGTGAAATTATTTACCCAAGAAAAGGAGGGTCTCATCTTAACTTTGAGAAGAGATATAATCGAAAACTCAATGAAAAATTACGTTATAGACCGTTCAAAAGTTCCGCAAGTCAAATTTGACGATCATAATGCTTTTACAAAATTCCAAGATTTCTTCCGCGAGTCTGAAAGAATTCTTGTCAAAGAAAAGAGAGGTATTGTATATGATCCACTATTTTTATTATTATTAACCATAAACAATAAAGAATTAGTCAAGCAATATAAAAGTGAAGAAGAGAACGATAAAAGATATGTCTTTAATGTTAAAAATTTTATATTATCCAAGCTTTTCCAATTTGTCATTTGTTGTCTCGGTGATAAGGATACTGAAACTAAGAGAGTTGCAGAGATAATATTAACCCAAATTTTAATTTCTCTAGAAGATGAAATGCATCAATTCAAGGACAGTAACATTTATAAGATATTAGTAAAGAAAATATTATTTACTATCAATTCTCATAAGGATCAAACTCCAATTATACCCATGATGTGGTTCAGTATTGGTTCACTTTGTGAAATTTTAAATCAACCTGTCAATGTGCTTTACGAAAAAGCATTCCGTTGGATTTTAAATGGTCCTCAGATTCGTTACTTTGATATCCCGTTATTGCAAGAATTGCTATCACCTAAGGCAACTGATTACGAAAACGATTCATTTTATGCGCAACTGTCCTGGATTTTGAGAACTTTAGAGACAAGTACTACTTGTAAAGAAGATGTTGAATTGTTGAAGAGACAGAATGTTATTGAGTGGTTATACGCTCTGACCAATGTACCATATTTGAATGGCCGATTACTTTCTAATATCAACTATAACATATATAAGATTCAGCGTATTGAAGACGGTGGGTCTAATTTGGTTACTAGATTCGGTGGTATTTCACAATTACAACTACAAGAAATGTCTGTAATGAAGCACTCAAAGGAGCTTGAAACTTTGATGAAAAAAAATGATAAAAATACATATAGGCTGAAGAAGAAGCTTTTGCTAGAGGAGCTGAGGTTGAATCAAGATCAAATAGGTAGAAGTTATGAAGTCTTGGTCCAAAGTAACAAGAGATTGAGTGACTGGACAGAAGATTTTGCCAATGTCAAACGTCAATGTAAATAGTGATCATATAACATGCATGTATATTAACAAATAAAAAGAGTATAAAAGATGGAAGTACGTCACAAAGATAATAAAGGATCTTATTATGGGAACACCCCTGGTGGGGTCACTGGCGGTAACTGGATTGCTTTTTCTTCTTGGAAGCAGGCCATTAAACCGAAAGAGGAAGTATATATTATTTTTCAAATCTCGAGAAGAAAAATATGAGAAATCGCGAATTGATAATAATATCAACTAGTTCATTACCATAATGCAGTACAATTTGAACCAGTTACCAACCTTCTCCATACACCCTCTTATAGAGTCTACCCTATTTAAAGATGAGCAGGAGAGTTCCCAACATGACAGCTATATGCAGTATACCCCAAGTATAGCATCCTATTCCACTAGACATGTTAGCCCTATTTATGATTCGAGGTATATGAATGACTCCTTAGAGAATGATGGCTATAGGAGATTGCAGATGAATTACTTGAAAGACCTTGGAAAAAAGGAATTCAAAATCTTGGGTAGCAATAGTGGAAATAATGACGCAGATCCGCTCATAATGAAGAATATCGCACAGTACCTTAATGGTGATAATAGATTTGAAACTCAAAGTCCATATACAGATTTGGTAAGACCCAATTCGGCATTAAATAATGTACATAATGAAATACTGAATAGAGATGATGAAAGTCTTCCTGCTGGTGGCCCACTCATATCAAATGTGGATGACAGTGACACTGCTTCTCCACAACTTCCTAGTACGTTGGACCTGTCTTTATTCTCTGCTATACAACGAACTTTTGGAATTATGGCACTTCTCAATGACAGAAATAGTCAAGCGCAAGAAGATGTATATATGAGGAATGAAAGCGAAGAGGAAGATAGTGATTGGTAAAGATAAGATCCTAAAATGTACAAGAACAAAAAGAATAATAAAGTTTCAAAAAGGTGAGAAATATTCAATAAGTGATGATAATTTGTATATAAATCAAGGGACAAACTTTTCTTTTATGTTGATTTATTCCTTGGTGAAAGACACTTTATTTGGTAGTTCTGTCCTTTTCAATGGGAATTGATCCACTTTATTTGACAAAAGATGAATTGCAGGAATGACCCATTTACCACACGAACAACGATCACCTTTCCAGTTATAACCCCCAACTTTCACATGACAATTTGGACAATCAAATCTGCCTTCTAATACACCGTTATTATTTTGTAAAGTATCCTTCATCCAATTTAATGGTTCTGTGAAGAAATGTGAACAAATATTTTGTGATTCCTGTATATCAATGATTCTTTTCCCCCAACCAGCGCGTCTAATGAAATGTGCTTCACTTGATTCTTTACTTGGTGGTTCATGATTAATGAAATTTGTCGATAACGAAAGATTCTGTCTACATTTTTTACATCTGATAACAGTAATATCTTTTTCATCCGTCGTTTTTGGTACAATATCCTGATACATGGAATCATCCGTAAGTAATTCATTTGTGGTACCATTTACAATTGAATGATTGAATTTCCAATTAGCATATAATTTGTCATTTGGATCCACTTGTCCCTTACCCATAGTTTCATATAATTTTAATTGTTCCATAAAGTTGTCATTTGGTTGAGCACCTGATCTTTTCCTTTGTACAGCACGGAAGGATAAATCTAATGAAAGATTAAATCTATACATTAAATATGCAACGACAAATGCCACTGAACGTGAAACACCAGCTTGACAATGAACCAAGATTGAATTCTTATGTGGTTTTTTCATTAACAATTTATCATTATAATCTATAGTATCTGGATATAAACATTGATCGATAAATTTATTCGTTTCATTGAAATATTGCAAAATATCTTCATTTTCAGTATCATCTATATCAATATTTTTCAATTGATAATTTTTTCTTACCAAATATTCAGGTACCACGTTCCAGTGCATGATGGATAATATAGATGTGATATTGTAGCTTGCACCAAGCGGTACATGATCAATAATCGGTTTCACTGAACCAATATATATCCCACCAATAATTCTAGTTAAATCTGGTTCACTCATTTTGTTAGATATATTGAAAACTTTACTACTTCTTTATATTAACCACTAAAATAGATGTTATGAAAAATTCTTTTGCAAAGCGAGGGATTGAAATGTATATCACTATAGACACTATCAAATAGAGATAAAAATCAAATTTCAAAGTTTGAAGCTCATCGCAAATTTTTCAGTCCTGGAAAATAAAAAGTAAATAAATGCACGTGATGGGTTTGGTAATTGTTAGGGCAAAGAGTAGACCCGGGTACCCTAAGTTTACATAAGCACATTACGTAACATTTAAATCACATGCGTTTCACATGATCACTTTTATTTAATTACGTAATCTTAGTTGAGCCCAAAACGGTCATGTGCCCACATCACTTCACACGTTCTCAACAAAAAGCGGCTATTCCAAAAATTGACATCTTTTTTTATGCAAAAAGTGATATTGCAAATTTCGGTTTATATAAAAATAATCCTAAAATAAAACCACATTATATATTCTATAAAGACCCTTTCACATTCTTTTTTACTCATCACTAAAATAAACCTTTCTTATAGAGATTACATACATTTCAACCTTTTGTTGTACTATTCATACTGCCACTCTAAGTCCTTTAATATTCTTTTCTTACTTTTCAGTGACTATCACGTAGTATATAAAGTACAGTTGTTTCTTTGAAATATGGATAACATAATCAACGATTTTTCAAATGGCTATATTAACAATAATAATAATATTCCTGAAGATGAAAGAAGCATCAACAATAACAACTACATCCAAACAGAGCATTTATCTGAAGATTTACATCATGAACTCGAAAATGATATGAACGATATCCTACTATTACATAACAACTTGTTCACAAATGGTAACCCAGGTCAGAACAACAACGCTAGTGTCAACAGAGTGAACACTTTGGATCATTCAAAGATCACTACCCCAAATATATTCCATTCTCCTTCAGTTTTAGATAACTTAATATCTCCCATTAACAACAACAATTTAGTAGATAATGCTGGAAATATCAATACCATAAATAAGGCAAATCATATTTCTTCAAATAGCAACTCGCCAAATTTACCATCATTCGTCAATATGAACTTGAAAATTGAAAAGGATTACTCTGACATGCTGAGAAGTAATTCCGCTATTAGCATAACTAACGAAAAGGAGAACGTAAGTAGTAACAATAACAACAACAATGATATGGATAATATAATCAAATTGGAGAACGACTTCAATACTTTAATCAGTAAAAATATACATTTCGGTAAAAATGGTACTGATGAAAAGTTACAATTAAATGATATCTCTTCCACTGGCACTACTACTGACCCACAAAAATATCTGTCTATCCCATCTGAAACTCTCAATTTTGATATTTTCATAAACAATCTACCACAAATTACCAGAGTTGAAAATCAGTTAAAATTAAAGATAGTTTGGCAACCAAACTTATGGGATAAATTTATTGTTCATCTACCGACAAATTCCATCATAAAGGAAAAATTTTATCTCACACAACCATGGAATAACTTTCCTGACTCATTCAAGAAACATCTTTTACTCTTAGAGACTTTTGTCCTGGATGCTCACGATCTTAGCAATATACCCGTGTGTAGTAAATGCGTTAATCGAGAAAAGCGACGTGCTTCAAGAAGAAAATCTGGTATGAATGATAACGATCTTTGGTGTATGGATCCAAATCGAAATGCTATGGTATTCAATAATAAACAATTAGTGACCATTAAACATACAGAAATGGGTGATTGTATTGAATTGAACACAAGAATTCTCTGTTATTGTAGGCATCATAAGGCAAATGATGGATTTAAATTGTTATTTGTCCTAAAAGACGGTAATAATAATGTCATAGCAAGAAATTTAACTGAACCGATTCACATTACCGATAAAAAATTAGTCAATTTAAACGGATCCATGGTTTCAATAAAGAAAGATTCAGTTTCTTCAACTTCATCCGTTAATACAAATTATAAATCAAGAAATAACTCCACACAACTACCTATGCTCTCCGCTCAAAATAATAACACTAATAAAACTATTAATAAGGGTAACGAAAACAATTTCAGTATCCAAAGCTCGTATAGTACAAATAACAATGAAGAAGATGAAGATGAAGAAGATGATAATTATAAAAGCGTCAATAGCCATACTAATACCAATTTAGGTGAAGATTTCTTAATGCCGATATCAGATCATTTCTTAGTTAACAATAACAGCAACAATAACAATAACAGTAATAGCAATAGCACTGGTATTAATAACATGATTCCTCAGCATGCTTCACCAAATGAAGTCTTGACTTTACGTAAACATATTCCATCCCCAACTTCCCTAGATGAAATTTCAGAATCCTTAACGAATTCTCTATTGAACAGTAGGCGTGTTAATCATAGCAGAAATAGCAATATGTCAAGTATCAATAATCAATTTAATGACCAATTCATAAATGGTAACCAAGATGAATTTTTTCAAAATAGTAACAAGAGATCAAGAAGACAAGTTTCGACCATCCATGATCCAGCACAATTCAATTTCAGCGGTATCAATAATGCTAATAATAATATTACAAAGTCTAGTAACGCTTCAGATAATGCGACTAATAACACTAGCAGTAGTAATAACACAAGCAATGTCCCCACCATCCAAAGAGTCATTCCTTCCAAAGGTCCAATTAACGGTGGTATAGAGGTTACATTATTAGGTTCTAATTTTAAGCAAGGTTTAATAGTTAAATTTGGTAATAATATCGCCTTATCGTCACAATGTTGGTCAGATTCAACAATTCTTACTTATTTACCACCTGCTTCAGTAGCTGGCCAAGTTTTTGTAACAATTACTGAAACTGATATTGCTGATCCTGAAAATGGTACAAATGTAAATCTACCCATTTTACCACAACAAAGATCAATTTTCACTTACGTAGATGAAACTGATAGACAATTAATTGAATTAGCATTGCAAATCGTCGGTTTGAAAATGAATGGTAAATTAGAGGACGCTAAGAATATTGCTAAAAGAATTGTTGATGATGATACTAAGAATTCACCATCACCAAATCAAACTAATAACTATAATACAAATCAAAATAGTATGAATATGGGTAATAATCAACCGTCATCCATAGTGGATTCTGATGAAGATTTAATCATTAAAGTGATTAAAAGACTAAATAAAACTACTTCAAATTTGAATATGTGTGATCCACAAGGTAGAACTTTACTACATTTAGCTTCATTGAAAGGTTACATTCATTTAATCAGTGTGCTAGTGAAAAGTGGTTGTAATATTGACTATAAGGACATATTTGGTTACACTGCTTTACATTTTGCTGCCATTGCAGGAAACTACAAGATTTTGCAGTTATTAATTGTATGTCAAGCTAAGATAAATGCACTTAACTGCAACAAGTTAACTCCAAAGGATTTATATTTACTTAATCATAGCGATAATATCAATGATAAGATTGTTGACCTTTTAGTTGATACAGATTCTGATATTGAGTACATCGATAACTCAGAAATTGAATCTGTTGACAATGATTTTACTAATATCAATCAAGCAGGTTGTCGCGGTGTGATTAATGATTCAGATACTCCAACTGAAAGCGAGATTCCATATCTTGTGAGGAAACTGTCAAATATTAGTGTTAGTACAAGTATACTAGACGAAAACGACGTTAACGAGCCACTAAATTTACTTTCAGCGAGAGCAAGTATGGTTAACTTACAAAAACGTAATAGTAAAAGGGTTTCTGAAATGGGCGACAAATTTGGACACAGTTATACTGATTATACTGATAGTTATAGTGAATTTTCTCATCACAATGATAGAGATGATGGTTATGAAAATAGTAGTGAATATGACTCAAGAGATGAATTTTTCAATGAATCTGAAGATTTTTCAGTGAACGATATTGATGAAGACGGAATTGAAAATTATATTAATAATCATAGGCAAGTTACCAATGAAGATGACACTACTCAAGTTGAAATTGGAAATGATGCTGATGAAAATAACCAAACAGATTCTAGTCAAAATTTATCCCTATGGAATAGAATGATAAATATAGCTACTGAAGATTTACCCAAATATGATGATCTATTCCCTAAATATGATGATCTTCTTCCTAAATTGAAATCTAATTTGAATAAGGGCAAACAAATAATTATTAATCAAACAAATACCCTTACAAACAATATCAATCATGATGATAATAGTTCTTTCAATAGAAATAATAATTCGTCAGAAGATGAATATGATATGATTCAAAGAAGATTTAACCCATTTTTACAGAAAAAATTAGATTTCCATAAGGATAAGATGCTTTTATTTTTTTGGTTACCCCTAATGGTTTTAATATTAACATGTATGATTTGGATGCATTTTAATCAAAATGATAATAATTTTATTGTAAGATTGAATGCAATGTTCAGATATTACATAGGTGTTGGGTTAGGTAAGTTTTATTTGGGTAATGAAAGAATGAAAACGGTTTTTAGAGATGGTATAAGTAATTTACAAACATCTGGTATTTTGAATGACTTAATTGTAAGCTAGTTGAGATTCTTTTTTTTTTTTTTTTGAAGTTAAGAGTTGTTCTTCTTTTATTTTACATATTCTTTTGTGTCTTATTGTGTTTTTAAAAAAGTACTTAGCTTGGAAAGCAACAAAAAAATAATTTAGAGACTTAAACATATATAGATATAATGTCAATTATAATTTGGGAAACAGTTTAACAAGCTTTTGTTTATAAATTTTGAGGAACTGTGATATGATCAAGCTGGGTTATGAATTTTTGCGCAATGTTCCACAAATATGCGTTTTGCTCTCAACCAAACTGGTGCTTGATTTCTCTGTGGTAAAAGTTCCAATATTGGTAATAAATCCGCAGCGAATGCTTCAGAGGCTTCTCTCGGTAAAAGAGATGGTAAATGGTCGATTGATATCACGGATAACTTAGGACCCATCATGGTTGGAATGGTGACGGTTGGTTTTGTGAAAGTTGTGCTGATGTTGTAAATTGATATGGGATTATTTGGGTTGTTCGAATCAGCAGAAACATCCACTACAGTGGTTAACCTTCTCTCTGTGTCATTCAATGTCTCCATTGTGATAAAAGGTGGTATTGGTTTAGATAAATAAATACAATTAATGAAGATATCTGCCTGAATAATCTCTTTAAAGGGTCCTCCAGAAGCAGTCTCATTTATATCCCATTCCAGTATCTTTTCATCTGGTAGACCAATTTTTTTTAAGAAGTTAATGGCTCCGGAACCACATCTTCCCTTAGCACCAATTATTAAGACAGTTGGCATTTTGATGCCCTTGTTTAAAGTTAATTTCAAGTCATTAGAGATATCTTCAAGTATTTGTGTTTCAGTTGGATACGGTTGCAATGCAGATAGTTCCATTATCGGGGAATTATTTTGTTTGAAACACCAATCTTTTACTCCAACTGCAGCACCGACAAAACCAGCATGAAATCCAAATGCAGCTATTCTTTGGCCATTATCATGAGTTAAAAATTCCAAATCATAAAGTATCCCACCACCGTCAATAAACCTAGTCAAGATATCCTTCCAACCATCTTGATTTTTGAAACAGTGAGCGAATTGGATATGTTCATGTACTAAAGGGAATCTATTATTATCAGGTAATTCCTTTAACCCAACAATGATTCTAGTTGGAGGTGCTTTTTGCCAAGACCCCGGTGGTACAATAATTGCACCAACTTTGGCATATTCAATTGTCTTGAATATAGATTGTGTTGAATCTTCTACAAAAATTTGGAATCCCTTCTTTAATAAGTGTTCCACTGTATTTGGTGTCATAGCAGTGCGAGCCTCCGACGGTTTTGTCTCTGCTCTTAGATGTAGTGTTACTGTCATTTCTTTGTGTTTGGCTTGTTGAGTATGTACTTATCAATTCAAATAACCATATCAGAATTTGTGTCATTTAAAAATTGCAAATTAAAATCAACATCAGAGGTTGGCGGTACAAGAGGAAGAAGAGAGTTCCATTTACCATTTACAGTAAGCGAATGAATATTTTATAGCTAATATATATATATATATATATATCTCTAACGGTAGAGAGCTGCTGTATGATTTGATCAAATCCCTGTCAAATCGTTTAATCTTGGGTCATTATATCGGATATACTGACCATTTAGACTCTTTGGTATACCATTGACAGCCAAGTTAGCATAAATCTGTCCCGGTACTTCAGGTGGCAGTAGTTGATTATTATCATGTAAATCTTTGAATCTCTTTAGGGATTCAGTAGTCATATTTTGTGGACCGAAAATGTTTCTAATATCATTTTGCATTTGCGTGTCTACCACACCCGGTGCGATGGCAATTGTATTCACTTCAGCGATCTCTAACGCTACGGATGCCATAAAGCTGTTCAAAGCTGCCTTGGATGAACAGTAAGCAGACCAACCATAATAAGGTTTCACACTGGCACCACTACTCACAGCGATTATATTTCCATTAGATATCTCTAAGAAGGGTAAGCATCTAGACACCAAAGATACGTTACTGAAAAGATTCACTTGGTAATGTTGTTCCCATTCTGATGACTTGAAATTAGTGACGTTATTTACGGGGGATAAGATACCATGATTCAATACCAATGAATTCAATCTTTTGAATTGAGTCACAGTATGCTTTATCAACTCATCTTGAGTCTCCTGTGTGGTTAAATCCCCACATATGAATTGGAATCTTTCCCTACCGTATTTAGTTTGCAACTCCAATAAGGGTTGTTTAGTTCTTGCGCAGCCCATGACATGAGTGTCTGGATGTGACAAGATGATCTCCACGATGGCCTTACCAATGCCTCTGGAGCAGCCAGTGACGATACAAACGACCATAATTACTTGCCAAGATGCGATGACGAAACCGTTGATCACTTTCCAGATACAATGAGAAGAATAATTTTAATTTCTTTTGGGATCTCGGAACATCGCAATGGAAGGCCCCACCGACGACTACGCAGCGATGACGACAGGCTTCTACGGATTGACGGCGACGCGGGGGGATGGGGAATTGTTCCAATTCGAAGCATTGAAGGGCAAAGTGGTGTTGATAGTGAACGTTGCGTCACTGTGTGGGTTTACACCACAGTACAATGAATTGCAGAGGCTGTATGAACGGTATCATGATCAAGGTCTTGAAATACTGGCGTTCCCTTGTAACCAGTTTGGGAATCAAGAGCCCGGTAGCCATGAAGAGATAATAAGGTTCACCAGGGAGACGTTCCATGTAACGTTTACCATCTTGGGGAAAGTGGACGTTAATGGACCGGACGAAGTAGATGTGTATAAATATATAAAGAATGAGAAGAGGAATATACTTGGATTGAAGGGCGTTAAATGGAATTTTGAGAAATTTCTGGTGGATAGACGGGGCAACGTGGTGAATAGATACTTATCCACAAAGAGACCACTGAGTATAGAGACCAGAATAAAAGAGTTATTAGATGAAGACGTTAGATAGATAGGGAAACTGTCTATTATGTTGCATATATACCATCAAGGAAGGAGTCATCATCAGTTATTTAAGTAAAAGCTGTATATACATATATTAAAATTATTATGAAGATTGGTTAGTTGAAACTGTAAAACATTTCTTCGTCAGGTTCTTCAAGATCTTTGTTAGTATTGCTGTTGTTATCAAGATTATGGTTGTCAGTATGAGTAGGTTTCTCCTTGGACAATATCGTAGTAGGTTTTCTGATTGAATCGGCATCCTCATCTTGATCTAAGTTGTTGGGCCCGCTGTTTTTACTGGCAGATCGTTTAAGTGGTGAAGTAGATTGTGCTATATGGTACAAATCGTCATCTTCGTCATCATCATCATCATCATCGTAATGAAAAAGATTAGCAGTTTTCTCTGTCTGTTTGGTTGTGGCATCCTGATTGATATTCTCCAAAGTAGAATTAGCAATAGCATCGTTATTTTCCACTTGAGTACTGGATACTGCATCTTGAAACTGTGATTCAATGTTTTCTTCTCCCATGGGTTCAATTCCCATATCTTTCCTTATCAACGACATTCTATAATCTCTTAGTATCCTATCCTTCTTACCCAATTGTCTTGCCAACAGTATAAAATCGTAAAATTTAGCTCTGGGGAACACTCTATGTGCCCAAATTTGATAAAATTTAACAATATTGTTCAAATTATCCAAAGTTGGTTTATTCTTGGAGATTCTTAGCTGTTTCCTTGCGGTCTTGGTCAAATATGGTATCCCATTAGCTTCATCCATTAATTTATCAGCTGTTAATTTCACCTGTACACGACGTGTAGTGGCTACTAATTTGGTTGGGTCGATACCTGGGTCGATGGTATTGATTGCCGTAGGGTCCAATACAGTCTCTGTCACAATGTCGTTCTCTAAATCGAAATCCATTTCTCTTTCTTTGTTCGTGTGGTTTGTTCCATAGGTTTATTTTGTATCGTGAAATTATCACATAATTAATGCACTACAGTTGTGGCCAAGAGATCACCACGGGAATTTCTCTCGGGGACCCACCAAGAACATCGACACAAGAAGCCACTATGTGGCGTATATAGAGATATACAGGGCAAGACACGAAGCAAGACACACCAAGATCAGAAACACAAGGAGCAGAATACCCACTCAACCAAATTTCAAGCAGTTTTCACACAAACACACAACAAACACACCACAGCAACAGCCAAGCAAGACAAGACCCACCCATCAACATCACACACAGCAGCAAGAGCCACAAGTCATCGACTCTTCGATGAGGTGAAAAACTTGAACAAAAAAAAGTACGAAAATTTTGAAAACACAATTTAACCAAAGAACAAACCAACATGTTTGGGTCCAACAACAACAACAACAACAACAACAACGCCTTCAATGCCAACAACACCCGCTTTGGCAACGTGGGAAACGCGTTTGGGGCGGGACAGTCCACTTTTGGGAACGTGAACGCACCACAACAGCCGCAGTCAAGTCCATTTGGTCAAGCTAATAACATCACTAACGCAAACAATACGGGCATGTTTGGTCAACAACAACAACAACAAGCTGGCCAAGCTCAATTCGGGATGAACCAAACCAGTATCAATAACGGTACGATCACCAAACCATTCCAGCCTGTTTTGGAAAAAGATCCGACTACAAATACCTTAAATCAATTCCAATCCATAACTGCTATGATCGAATATAAAAACTACTCTTTTGAAGAGTTAAGATTACAGGATTACAAGGCAAACAGAAGATTCCCACAAGCAAATACTCAATTCACTGGTACCGCTACAAATATGAGTAATTTAAACAACACAAATAACTCAACAAATGGTGGTCTCTTTGGACAACAAACCACTTCTACTACTACTGGTGGTGGTCTCTTTGGTCAAAATAAACCTGCTACTACGGCGTTATTTGGTCAACAAAATCAACCACAAACTAGCACTTTTGGTAATTCAAATAGTGGTGGTCTTTTTGGTCAAAATAATACTACTACTACTGCTGCTACATCAGGCGGCCTATTCGGTCAACAAAATACCACAAATACAAGTACTGGTGGATTGTTTGGTCAACAAAACAATACAAATACAAACCAACAAACTTCTAGTGGACTATTTGGTCAAAGTAAACCTACAACTGGTTTATTTGGTCAACAGAATCAACCCGCTGGTGGTGGCCTCTTCGGTCAAAATAATAACAACACCACAACAACTGGTGGTGCTGGTCTGTTTGGTCAACAAAACGCAAATCAATCTGCTGGTACAGGGCTATTTGCTCAAAATAAACCTACTACTGCTGGTGGTCTCTTTGGACAAAATACTGCTAATACTAATACTAATACCACCGGTGGTGGTGGGTTATTTGGTCAGTCAAATGCAAATCAATCAGCTGGTACAGGCTTATTTGGCCAAAATAATAACAATACCACAATTGGTGGTGGATTGTTCGGTCAACAAAATACAAATCAATCTGCTGGTACAGGACTATTTGGTCAAAATAAACCTACTACCACCACAGGCGGTCTCTTTGGTCAGAATAAACCTGCAACAACTGGTCTATTTGGTCAACAAAATCAAACTACAGGTGGATTATTCGGTCAGCAAAACAATGCAACTAATACTACTACCGGTGGTGGACTTTTTGGTCAAAATAAACCGTCTACAGGACTGTTTGGTCAACAGAATCAAACTGCTACCTCTGGTGGTTTATTTGGACAAAATACTTTAGGTCAATTGAACACTACTACTACCACTACTACTGGTGGTGGTGGATTATTTGGTAATAAACCTACCATAAATACTGGATTGAGTGGCTCTACAACATTTGGTACGGGTAACACTACCACATCTGGTTTAACCTTTGGTACCAAACCAAATAATACAACTACTTCCACAGGATTATTTGGTCAACCACAAACTGCTACCAATAATGGTAGTTTGATTAATAATACAGCTAATCAGCAACAACAGCAACAACAGCAACAACAACAGCAACAATTGAAAATTACAAACCCATATGGTACAGATGAGTTGTTCACTAAGATTGCATCCTCCATTAATCAAAATAAGACACTAAATATAAAACAAAATGCAGATTTGAAACAAAAGATTAGCTTACTACCTGCATATAGAAAGGCTCCAAAACCACTATTTAATGTAAACGGTTCCAAATCTGATGATCAACAAAAGATTACTGCGGGTGATCTTGAAAATAGGAAATTGATAGATAATCGTAAGGTAAGTCAAAATAAGAAATTAAATAATATTAAGGCGGATAAAAAAGTGGTCATTACTAATGATTTTTTCTCTAATGTGCCTACAACTAATCAAAATTTCTTTAAACAGTCACACACATTTAAAGATGTAATTCTTGCAAAGCAAAAATTGAAAGAACAAGCAAAATTAAGACAAGAACAAGAAAAGAATTTGACAAAGAAACATGATGAAACAATCAAAGTACCAGAAACTGCAAATCAATCTACAGAAACTGATAATATCTTCGAGAATGGTCTTTCGAAAGAAAGTAACAAGACAAGGGATAACAAACCAGTTAAACCAGTTATAGTCGATGTGGATCAGAAGGAAGCACGTACTTCTTCCAACTCGATCTTTGCCACAAACCCAAAAACTTCTTCTTCTTCTTCTTTTTCTTTTGAAAAACCAGGACTTATCAGTTCAGATGATTTTTCCTTGGTGGATGATAATTATTATATATCGCCATCCATGGAGACATTATCTAATTTAACCATTTTACAATTATCAAAATTAGAAAACTTGATCATTGGCCACAAACAATTTGGTAAGATAGAATTCTTAGATGCAGTGGATATTTCCAACATCCCACTACCATCATTATGTGGTCAAATAATTACATTTGAACGCACAAGATGTCGTGTAAACTCCATGACCGAGGTCGCACCGCCACCAGGTCACCAACTTAACGTGCGTGCAAGAATTACCTGCTATGGTTGTTTCCCCATGAGTAAAGACACAAGACAACCAATAAGGGATCCAAATCATGAATTAATGAAAAGATATATTAGTAATTTGAAGAGAATGCCCAAGGCAAGATTTGAAAGTTATGATCCAACTAGTGGTACTTATGTCTTCACCGTAGCGAATGCGATTGTTTAATCGTTGCATCATCTCGAAGTAATGTATATAGAAACGTACAACAAAAAGGATCTGTGGCAAACAGATAGCAATAATGTATATATGTATAAGAATTTAAAGTTCATTAATGATTATATAATCATCATCTTTTGTACTTACATGGTGTGAGAAATTCTATGAGAAAAAATTCGTTAGTAAGTTGATTAATAATACACTGAATACATATAAATATAAATAATAAGACTTGGCAATATGCAATAATATCAGAAAATTATGTTATGTTGACTCCTCCTTTATCTCCTCTTGTTTTATTTCATGATTCTCTAATCTATTCTCCACACTATCCTCGTCTGATTTCTTCTCCACGGTATCCTCATCTGATTTCAATTCTAAATCAGTTATCCAATCTTTAGTATCCTTGTTCAATTGAAACTTGAAAATCATATTAAAATAATCTTGGAACGAATCAAGAACCCCCCATTTCACCAACTCATCATTTTTCAAATTGAACAAGATTCTAAAATTAATTTGCAATTCATTATTTGATTTGAAAATTGTGCAATATTCATTAACTGCACCTTTCACATTGATACAATTATCCAATTCATCAAGCAAAATTTCATAATCATCTTTATTTATCTTATCCGTCGTGGTGAAGATCCTACACATCGATCTATTTATAGCTGCTACTCTATCCAAGATTTCCAATCTTTGTTCGTTATGAATTTCAATGTTTTTCTTTTGTGTTAATTTATGGACCAATGGACTCACATGAGACATGATGGATTTATCTTGTGGACCCAAGCCGACAATGCTCCAATTTTCATCATCTTCATAATTATATTTTGGTGTAGTATCAATTTTTTTCTTTCTTTTCTTGGTAGGTTTGTTGATAGGTAGTTCTTCCAAGATTTCTTCATCATCGATTGCATTGGGTTCCACTGTGTCAAGTTCTATAGAAGGCGTTTTATTAGTCTCTTTCTTAGTTCTCAAATTTCTTTTCCTTTTGGTGGTAGTGGGTGAAACTACCGGTTCCTTAGATACAGTAGGTTCGTCATCAATTTGATCATCAATTGGTGAGATATCAGAATAGTTTACTCTTCTTGTGGATCTTTGTCTAGTGGAAGTTCTTACATTATGCTTTGTGGCTTGTGGTTTAGTTGGTTTTTTATCTGCTTCCATATAATCTACATCTTCTTTAGATTTCTTCAGTCTTTTCTTTAAAGAACCGTATTCTACAAACTCCCATACGTCAATACCCTCCTTAAACCCTTCACATGCCATTTCGTATGCAGGTATAAGCTTCTTATGTCTGGAAGCTTGATCTACAATCCAGTTCTCACAATCTTGTAAGGTTAATTTAGTTAAGTCGCTATTTTTCACCCAAATATAAGAATCATCTTTGAAAAACTTAACACAGTAAGTATCTTGCACTTTTGTAAATTTCTTGAATTTAAGAATATCAGAATAATCGATAAACTCATCATTATCGCTAATTTCTTGTTCCACAAAGTGCGAATTTTTCTTCAAGATACTTGGTGGGATGATCTCATTCGGTATGATCATGGCAGGCCATGCAGGGTAGCCCTTCACTTTAGCTAACACGATGTCGCACGGCTGGAACATGCTCTCTTTATTGGTAGTTTACTGTTTGCAGTTCTTACCTTTGCTGTGGTTGATTTCTCACTTTGATTAAAATGAAAAAAAAAGTATCTGCAATACTGGAAGGTATTAGTTGTTCAAGCATGCACGAATCAAGCCTTTACCCTCGCTTTCTCTCACTACGGGCTCCAATTTCGGTGTCGTGAATGTGTACACCAAACCGTTGTTGGCCAGAATCAACAGGAGGATGTTGGAACCAGTCAACACAGACAACTCGTACGCCTTCTTCATGATCCCGTGTCTTCTCTTGGCAAACGTCACTTGCCGTCTTGTTCTGTTCTCTATATACTTGATAGGTATCTTTCTTCTGACATCTGTAGGAGAGTCTACATCTTCTTCTTCTTCGTCTATGTCGATGTCGATGTCCTCATCGGTCTCATCCGTGTCTTCATCCACTTCTTCCTCCCCGATATCTTCCTCGACGTCTTCCACTTCCACTTCTGGGTCTGCCTGTTGCTCACGGGGCCTTCTTCTTGTCTCGTCGGTACGTCTCTCCATGTCTTACTGGATGTGTATACTGGACTACTTCTGTATAAAGAACTTTAGTGTTTTTTTTTCAAATTGGCACTAACAACTCAAAGATTCAATAAGAAAGTTCCACTACGAAACTGGGTACTAAAAGCTTTTAAGTGTTTGCCACAAAGGAGAAAGGTGTTGAGTGCTTTGTTCAAGTTCTTCTGTTATCCTGTTTTGATCTAGTGGAATAAACTGTAAAAAAAAAACATTAAAACAAATGATTTCGCCCAGGATCGAACTGGGGACGTTCTGCGTGTTAAGCAGATGCCATAACCAACTAGACCACGAAACCACTGTTGAATGTGGTATTTCGGACTTCGTCCGAATTCCAAAGTTTTTAAGTAATCACATTCTATTACGTAATCTATAATATTTGTTCACGTGACTATATTGATCACATGACATGTAATTCTGTACGATAGTCGACGACGAATATTAGATTATCACGACATTATTTGTCGTATATTTATATTACTTTCTTATGTATATTATTTACTCTTTTTATATAACCAGACTTTCATATTTATATTAAACATATATTATAATCAGTTATTAATTAACGTATTATACCCTATTAATATATTGGCTTTAGAACATCGCATATATTGATAATAACCAACTGCCTGTGATACGCATTACTATCAGTTGTTTATACATAACACGTTAATTCACTTACGATATTAAAATCGCTTAATATAAATAGAAACATAAAATATATTACTTTAATATATTTCCGGCCGCTGCAAACCACATGAAGTTAAAAAATGGGCTGTTTGTAATAAGGGCTTTTTAAATAAAAAAACAATATTTCAGATATATATTTTTTTTTCTGTGTAGCTAGAAAGGATTTTTTTGTATTAAACTATGTTTTTAGAACTTGAATATAATGAGATATTCCTCCTTCTCCAAGGTAGCCCTGACTTCTACAAAATCCGGTAAGCTGAAACAATATCCCTTTACAATACAAACCTATTGGAATATATGAGTAAATTGATACGATCAAGTACCAATCATATATTTGCAGTTGTTTGTTATAAAGAGATATTTTTTCAATTTACCGGATTTTGTGAAAAATATGCGATGACTTTGAAAAATGAAAAAATATTTTCATTTCAATATATATATTTATTTTATACACTTTTAATACATCGAGAAGTTCCATTCATAATTCTATATGAGTAAACTATACCAGAAAACTGGTAGCTTGCACAAAAACTTTCGAATATATGATTGATACCTGATCGTATCAATTTATTCATATATTCCAATATAATTAAATTCATGATCAATTGCACCTTTTCCACCTTTAGTTAAGTTGTTTGTCATCTTTACAATCAGAAATGAATTTGATCTTAAAGCTTATTATTAATTGCTATTAAAAAATAGTAATTTTGTAGTCAATTTTAATATATCACGTGATTTCTGTTTTAAGAGCAGATGGTAGCATTGTTTGAATTTCATAATAGTGTTGGAATTTATTTCTTGCATATGGGTAACTGTTACAGAGAAAATAGTATATGTATTATAATTTTATGTTGGAAATTAGCCACTACTAATTGATTTGTAAATTATTATTTCTATTTTCTGAGAATATGTGTGACTAGATACGTTTTGAAAAAATGAATAAGGTGAAAAGCAAATTTTCACTTATGTATATGCTGGAATTATTAACATAATTCTTAGAGATTGTAAAGGATATTTTTTAATATAACAAATCACATGATCGTGATTTGTACAATCTTTCTTTTTCATAAAAATTAATACTTTATTATATACCTTTATGTATAAGAAAGTAAGTTTCATCGCTTCAAAAATCACAACCAGTTAATCCAATTCTACACTGCTATGAGTAATAACGCAGGACCAGCAAATAGCTTCCAACAATAAAGGTATAATGAAGTGTCTAATCTATAAAAGTTGATTAAATGACAGATATATTATTAGGATGGGAGGTCGTTGACCAGAAGTAATTCTATAGGATAGGGATAATAAAAAGAAGTTCCAAAAAGTGAGTTCGAAAGAACCACGATCTAATCTATTTTTCGGGAACCTTTTTACTATGATGTGACTTAAGATTCGAATATAATGTCCAAATTATTATTCGAGTTTAAAGATCAAAAGTAGTCTGGTTTCTTTTAAATTGAATTAGAAACAATATAAAATTTCAAAGATAAATGAATTATTTCGAGACAGATTCGAATGAATCTATTTATACTGAAAATTTTTCAAACAACGTCGTAAACGATGTTCGAAGAGGGCCAAGGCTTGTAAAGCGGTTGCGGTGCGCACCGGCCACTTGATACAACACCTTGTCATTTGCTGAGCGAAAGTCAACAAGAGAACATTGTAATTTGCCGTACGCCTCTATCAGAGCGAAAGTCTGATAGGAACAGCGATCGTGGGCTTAATATTGAGAACGCCTAGCCCTCTATCAGAGCGATGGTCTGATAGGAACAAAGTTAGGCATCGTGGGCTTCTGTTAGAT
>PPXN03000042.1:0-92250 GCA_003708445.3 Grigorovia transvaalensis | reverse complement strand
GCATTATTACTGTACAAGAACGCAGGTTCATCAACCAAGCTCACGTTAGCTTGTTGATAACAAGTTGTACTCATATTCAAAATAATATGACTAATATTATGTACTTCTACGTTATCCTCTATAAAATATATAAAAGATATCTACAAAATAATATTGCTGAGAAAGTTTTATATGAAAACTTTTTCTTACGCGTATTAACGATTACGCAGTACTATTAGTAAGTAGTTATCAGCTTACGTAATATAATAACGTAACAGAGCAGTGTAGGTATCATATGGAATACACATATCACATTACACCTGATTGACTACGACCTTCAACACTATTATCTAACTTTGAAAAAGCAATCCCATATTGTTGTTGGAGATTCAACAGTTCTCATCACAATTCATACCAATATCTCGATTCTGATAAAATATTGGTCGTATACATACTAAAATATCCTTGTTCTCTTTAGTTTCTCAGATGAAGATCAAAATTGGAGCTCTCTATTGCACCTGTATTCAATATTTTTCTACCAACACATTAAGTTTTATTAGAACCAGCTCCAACCTGCCATTTTTATAAATATAGCAACCTCGAAATCAATCAATGAAAAGTATCAACTATTAAGGTTATTTCTCCAACTTAGTGTGTTTGCCCTTGCTTACATCAACACTTTTGTTACAAAACGTGATATTATGCGATTACATTAAGACACAAAAACATTGGGTTAGCGATATCAATGATATGGACTAATCACGTAAAAGTTATCAAAAATTGCCTCATCCATTCCTAGAATGGCATTTGTTAGTTTATTATAGTTGTTTTTAGTTGCTGTAGGATCTGAATAATAAAAAACCAATATCGAAAAGTTACGTTATCAGCCGTGTATGACTAGTCACGTGATCATAATTACCCAATGTGGAAATGAAATACAGACTTTGTCCATATTTTGCCAGACAAATTTGTTCAAAAAGTCATTTGTCCTACCTTAATTTGAGAAATTCACCAAAATTTCCTCTTTAGGACTACCAAAAAGCCATTTCGTCATTGTCGAAAACGTGCTTTTT
This sequence comes from Grigorovia transvaalensis, assembly GCA_003708445.3. Lineage (NCBI taxonomy): Eukaryota > Fungi > Ascomycota > Saccharomycetes > Saccharomycetales > Saccharomycetaceae > Grigorovia > Grigorovia transvaalensis. The sequence continues at coordinate 91,198 of PPXN03000042.1, read as the reverse complement.
CAACGGGTTTACAAGCCGTATGGCTGAAAAACATTAAACTGCCGTTGGAGGAAAAACCAAATATTTGCCCGAACGGAGTTCTCTTAGATGCCAGATTAACTGAAAAGAATATTTGCCAATTGAGGTACCAAAATCTTTTGTGAGTCTTTGGTTTCTACACATTATACTGCGGAGATTATTCTGAATTCAGGCAATATAATACGATGGCTTCAAAGTTTGAAATGCAAACATGAAAACCAGAATTAAGGAATGATTCACTTCACACTTAATAGTGATCGTATTACTGCTGTTCTATGAATTCTTGAGCACATTCCAATCCTAGGAGTAGGTTGGGCATTTCTCTATATCCTATGAAAATTGGGGAAGACTGTGAGACAACTATTTTTGGTAAAAAGAATCATTAATAGCGTAAATTAGTTTATAACCTTGGAAAGACTGTTAAAGGGAGATTTTTTGCAGCAACGTTGAGATGAAAGGTCTTAGGTGAATGATATTAAAAAATTGGCCTCATAACATAACAGCAATTAGTTATCATATCAGTAATCATGTAGTACTACGTGGTAAAAGACTTCTCAAAGAAAGAAAAAAATAATATTTCATTTTCTTAAACTTCATCATTGACATGTGAGAATTTCTCAACACCCGGAAAAATCTCGGTAAAGTCTAAGGGTTTTTACAAGTTTCGGTTAGCTCAAACAAACATAATATTAGCTATATTAAAAATTAAACTTAAAAACAAGTAATTATCATGTGATGCTTTATTCTCTTGACACACAACTATTACGATCTTTATTTTTTGTAAAAAACTAAGCGGTTGGGTGAATGTTGTTAAGAAAAATGAAACTTTGTTTTGTTTTCGTCGATGACGAGAAAAAATTCTCGGTTGTATATAAAGTAAAAAATTTCATCAGGAAATTTTCCATTTATATAATTTATAAAAAAGACCAAGTTTTTAGTTCTATTATAACTGACATAGAGTGCTGTACATAACACTACATTTATAATAAGAATATGAGTAACAATTCTCCCAACAGTGTGTCTCTTACATTTACCCAGTCGCTTAGATCTTTACAAATGTAATAGGCACACTGTTAGGTTCAACGTGGATCATTTTCCTATTATAAATGTAGTGTTATGTACAGCACTCTATGTCATTTATAATAGAACTAAAAACTCAGTGTTATAAAATAAATTATATAAATGGAAATTTCCTGATGGAGAAGTTTTACTTTATATACTACCGAGAATTTTCTGAAGAAATGACAAGTCGTAAGCAGTGGCTGAAGTAGTGTTATTTGTTGAATCATTCATAGTTGAATCTATGTAATTATATGAGTTAACCGTAAGATATATAATTACCAACTATCTTTTAAGTCGTTGTTATCTTTTAGTCTGAAGTATATATAAAGTATATGAAGAAGTCTTTAATGAAAATTTTTCAAACAAACTAACTACTCTGCGAATGTTGAGGCGGGGTAATGCTCAGCATTTTCTCGGCATCGACGAAAAACAAAATAAAGTTTCACTTTTCGTAACATTTTCAGTTTTTTACCTACTGTCTTAAATCAAACTTTTTTTGAATTTGCCTTACCATTAAATCTAGATCCTCGTCTTTCTTGGATGCAATGACACGGTCATCAATATATGGTCCAATATTTAAAGATTTTTCCTTTGAAGCGTATATTCCTGGTGAGATATAGACCTCTTCCTCCAAGTGTGCATAAAGAATGGCATTAAGCGGGCCACCACATAATAAGTATCATGGAAAGCAACATCTAATGAAGTTCTTAGTCTTATTTTTCTATTATTTTTGTAGTAATTTTAACGAGTCTGTGTTCAAAGCGGCAGTATCGACCTTATTGTATTAACTTTCATCATTCTTTAAATCACCTCTGCATACCATCCTGGCCTTAAATGTACCATGTTATTTGATTGAAAAAATAGTTAGAGTTGTAATAATTTTCTTCTTGTCTATTTCATCTTTTCTCAATTTAATATGTGACTTGAAAACCTCCATACCAGCTAAATTTTTTTGTTTGTTATAATATTCTTCTTCAAATTTCATCTTCTCTTTGATATTTGTATTATTTTTGATTGCTGCGTCATAATATAGCATTCTTATTTTGTTATCTTTGATTTCATCCAATCAATTCTCTTTGCATTTTACATATTTAACTCTACGTTTTTTATTCTTTATTCTAACATAGTTTTCTTCTTCTTTTTGTCATTCGTTTGTTCAAAAGACTCTTCAAGTGAACTATCATCTTTTAAATACTCTTTCCCTGAGCTATCGATACAGATCCGAAAAAAACAATATCCCATGAAGAATCTGGTGTTTAAACCTGTTAGTCATTTTTCCCAAAAAACATATCTACACCATTAAGAATTGTTTTCTACCTGTATCAAACTATCCATATCATCAATTATGTTATTTTATATTGTCATTCTTAATATTTACCACTGAAAGATGGTTTAGTATGACGTCTGCCTCGGAAGTACCAATGCTTGGCTTCCTAATGGCAATAGTGTTGGATCTAATAATATTTATACTATGGCTCTTTTTATTCCTAATATCTTTTATTTCCTTATTTTTTACCAACAATTCTGTTTTCAATATACATGGATTATATCGAAATTTAGTTGTCCTATTTCGTTATTCTTATTTACTTTCAGTTGCGTATATCCATCTTCTAGTAGAAGTCCTAATTCACAAAGCATTTTAGCAGCAGAGATTATGGTGCCATTTTCCTTTGTTACCTCCGGTAACAAGCATCAAGCCTGAATTGCATTATTGGGTAAAACTGATAAACATGCTCCATCCAAGGATAACTAGTACATTGACAGTGGTTGTACGAATCACATGACATCGTCTTTAACTTCATTTGAAGACTTTCAAGTTGAGAAAGGTGGATCAGTAAATGGTATTGGAAACAATTCCATTTCTGTCGAAGGGAAAGGTAAGGTTAATCTGGGTAACACTACTATTCATGATGCCCAATATGTTCCGGATTTACCGGTTAACTTACTATAAGTTTCACAAATGACAGCTAGATCAGGAAAGAGTATTTTGTTTACTCCAACAAAGGTCTATGCCGTTCATGTTCCTACTAAGGCATGCCATGAAGTAGTGGAAATTGGATAAAAGAAGTCTTATCAGTGGAAGTCATTATAAAAGTACTGTGTAACTATGTATCACTTTGTGAGCTAATATATTCGTTGTTCATATTATAAAAGTATATACGAAATATAAAGAATAAACAACGACGAACATGAAAAATATATTTTTCATTTTTCTGTCGTGAAAAGGTACAATCAAGATTGTTTTATATTTTCCAACAGAAACTGTATCTATGACATCCAATGTAATCATTTATTTTTGTATCAGTTTCCTTTTTTCTTTCTGAAGTGACCTTCTTGATTGTATTTTCTTTAGGAACATAACTGTTGGAAATAGTAACCACACTATTAACTATAGATTCGTTTTTCATTATGTGAATTCAAAGTTTTGGAAAATTAGAAAATAAAAATAAAATAAAAAATAAAAGATTATATAGATTTACCTTTTACATAACCAGTTTTTAATAAAACAATTACTTCTACAGATACATCAAACGAAATGTCTAACACTACCGGTACTGTCAATGACCTTTGATATTTAAATCTTGTGCATGTGGATGGAAACACTAAAATCCTTAAAAATGGAATGTCAGTTGGTCTTCATTTTCGGAGTTTTCATTAAATACTCAGACCACGTGCCTATATAATTGTATGAGATTTCAAAGATTTCAAAGATTGCAAAGAATGGAAGTTTCCTAAATCTTTAAGGGCTCAAATGCCAATTAGGGTTTGATGCTTAGAGAATTGAATGTGTTTAGGGAGTTGAAATATTTTTGAAGTAAAGACATGGAAGGATCCAATAAACAATACGGTTTATATATTATGTATAAATGAAAAACAAGATAACGGCCTGTTATGTTTTATTAGGAAATTTAAAATTGCCCCTAATTTAACAAACACGAACTAAAAGTAAATACCTCGAAGATATACAAACATATAAGCGAACTTTATCAGGACCTGCATTATCTTTGCCAGAGTACAAAGATTTTTAAAAAAATTACTCAACAGATGGAGATGAAAAATCTCACGTGAATGATATTAACGAGCTGGCTTCATAATGTCACATGTATTTATTATAACAGTGATCATGTAGTATTACGTGATGTATACTTATTGATTACGTAAAATGTAGTTATGATATAATTTTTTTGAATTATTCAAATCATGTAAATCTGAAGAAACACTATCGTCATGAAATCAATCCATAGCACACATTAGATTTGCTAGTATGATAACTCATCTCAATACATGAATCATGCCTATCGTATTAAAAAGTGTAATAAAATTATATGAGCTGAAACTTTTCATACTTACCCTTATATGAAAATATGAACAACAAAGATCTTATGAAAAAACACTGAATTATGAATATAATTTGTTGAGATTTGTCTAGGATTTGATGATGATATCTGAGAAGTAAGCTGTTTTTCAAAGTATATTATCATTGTTTGATTTTGTATATTACTCTAATATAAACAACGAAAACTAATATATAACTTTTATAAGTGATAAAGGTGTTTTACATAATCAATAAGTCTTTCTTACGTAATGCTACATGATCACCTACTACTATAACTAGTTACTGTTATATTTTATTAGTCCAAGTTATTGACATCGTTCACGTGAGTTCTTTCATCTTAGCATCACTGCGTAACATCTGTTTTTAACAATAATGACAAAAACCGAGAAACATTCCTTTACTCAATTCGTAAGAGTATGCAAATAAACCAAGGATGCTTAAAAAAAACTTTACTGTCTACAAACTCGTTATATCTGAAAGGGACCATTGATATCTGCCTTAATTTATTGGAGTAGAAAATTGTAAGAACTCTTAGAATTATGCCCTTTGCGCTTTAAACTCTTAGAGAGCGTAAAGTTGGATAATCCTCATGTTTAAATCTCTCAAGTAATGCGTTAGCAAAACGCAATGCATATTTCTCGTACCTAATTTCACCTGGATGACCCATACGCATGTGCAATAATAAGTCTTTATCATAGGAAGCATCAAACAAGATAGCGTCATTAGCTGCATAGTCAGCAAATGGTTCTGCGCCGTCACAAACAACTGACCATAGAGCAGGTGGTTCACCAAGATCATACTGATATAAACCGTTTTTTAATTCACCAAATTTTTGTGAATTAGGGAATACCTTAGTAGGAACAAGAACAGCGTAAACCTACTGCTGGAATGCACAAAGTGCTCTTTCCTAATCTTGTATTCATTGGAGACACTGATAATAGGTTAGCAGGTAAGTAGAAACACAGTTGGCATCGTAATTTTTGTGTTACTCGAGGAAATGCTACCTTTAGGTTCGGTAGAATTGGAATTGTTTCCACTAAAATGAAGTTAAAGAGGAGGTCATGTGGTTGGTACAAGCACTATCAATATACCAATTATCTTTGGCTGGGGAATGTTTTTTCAGTTTTACAACCAGCAGGCCTTTTGTTTGTCAGCAGATTTGTGAGTGATCTGTTGATCTCCAAAAAACTTTGGACAATCTTCAAAAGTGTGACCATTTAAGTCACAAAATTGGCAGATAACGGCAGCTTTTTTCTTGCCAGACTTGCCCTTTGCTTTCTCTGACCTATTAGAGCCTTTGGAAATGGGGGAAGCCAATTCGTTATCTTCTTCTAACATCTCTGAGTATATAAATTTCGAAAATCGACAAAGGTATTCCAGCCGTATTTTTCCAATGCCTTCTTGACGATAGCATCAGAATATAAAGTCAACAACATTGCTGGTTTAATTAATTCTTGATCAAATAAATTGTAGACTGAATGGGTTATTTTCAAGGCTAAATAGATGTCCTTACAATCAGATGCGGAGCGAAATTGTTGAACTACTTTCACAACATCTCTGAAGATTGCTTTACCACGTGTAGCTTGAAATTCCTTGAAGATGTCCTTGGCATAATGAGATCTACGAGATTTCTGATCTTTGTATAGGTATTCTAACTCCCTGCTGAAATAGTCCTCAACACTGCTTTCCATGTATTTATAGATAATTCTGTTGAAAATATTAACAACATGCCAATAGAATTCAGGATCGTTTGCTTCAGTGAGCTCGTTTTCTCTATCTAAGACTTTGTTGGAGGGCTTTCAAAATATTTCCCAAATGGTAATGAAGTGTCTGAAAATATATCAATAAGTCCATTCTTTTAATTTTCGAAGCCAGCAATAGAAGCTGAGATTACTTCAAACTTAGGAATTTGCTCACAGCACATAGCATGTATTGTTTCTAAATCGCTTATGAATTGATAGAAAGAAGGCTTCTCAATCATTATTAAAGTATTGTGTTACTATGTATCACTTCGTGAGCTAATATAAGGGATCGATTTATGTTACACAAAGGTAAAATTATCTTTTTCTTTGTTCTGCAATGAAAAGATAGAATCAAAATCTTTTATTCTTGGCATTTTTATATCAATAATGTATCATATCATTGACACTGTGTAGTTGTATCATACTACGGATAGAGAATATCTCCGTATTCAGAACAATCTATTGTGTTCTGAAAATTAAAGGACCAGTTTATTATTACATGAACATCGTTTTTAAAGGTGAGGAAAGATAAGAAAATAAAAATGGAGTAAACTTGAAAGCTCTTGAGAAATTTTGAGTAAGATAAATCCTAACATATACACAAAAGTTTATATAGATTGGTAATTGGATTGATTTATCTATATACCTAAAAATATCAAGAAAAAACAGATCAATTACAATAGTAATGATAACTAATCATTCAAATTAAATTCTTGATTAATTCTTGGTACTTGTGGGATACCATCTTCTTTTAATTGCTTCGTTACTTCGTCATTTAATCCTCTTTTCCATAAATCGTGATTTTCACCAATCGCATAGGTGATATTCTTTGATTCAAAACCAGCAGGACCTAAATAATCCAATGTATCGATAATATCATCCAGCAAAATTGCCTTACCAATGGCAATACCATCACCTAAACCTTTATTTTTCACATTAACAATGTGAATATGGAAGTGATAATATGATGGTTGGTAATGTACGAAAATTCTTAATTCATCTGGATGGATAGCATAATTATAGCAGCCAGGTAGCACAGATCTAATCTTATTCTTCAATTTAATTAACCATTCTTTATGATTTGGTTTCAAGTCTCTAATAGATTTGATATCGGTACGGTATACAAGTGCCACCAAATACATTGAGTCTAAATTGATACCATCCCATTTCATATCAGGTAGAATAATAAAGCTCTCATCACTATTATCTTGATTATAATCTTTATATACAATGCGATCAGATTCTGCACCTTCATAAAGAATATTGTAAACCCATTTTAATCTTTCAGGATTACTCATTTCTTCGATATATGGTTTGACAACACGGTTATAAATGTCTGGTGTCTCCCTTATCATGTGGAAATTTTGTTGTTCATATTTCTTGATATGAATCTTGGTTGCTGGCCAAATTAAGTTTAATTTAGCTGTTGGACTATGCACAATATCTTCTCTTAGTAAAATTAACCCCCAATGATAAATATCATTTCTTGTAATTTCCTTTAGTGTGATAATACCATTGATACATGAATATTCATTTTCGCAATGATAGAAAATTGGTTTCATATCATCAGATTCACTTGGTCTACGCTTTGTTTCATCAAATGCAAAATGTGTCTTCTCACATGTGACAATAGCATCTTTACCATCAATCTTACCCAAAAGTGAAATAACTTTTACTTGAGGATTTGAATCCAATACTCTAACAAATTTAAATTTTTGTACTAACTGATAAAAGTTTTCACTGTCTTTGTCCATTGTTCAATGTATTAGAATAAAATTCAAGTTATTCTTTTGCACTCCTTTAATTATAACTAATTACCTAAGTATTGTATTTGAACTCTTTTGACAAAACTCACTACAAAAAATGCGAATAGTCAACTAGGAAGCTTGTTATTTCTTGATTGATAGAAGCAAAATATAGTAAAATTTGTCTACTGATTATTTTATATCAATCAACTAATTGTGATGAATAAACCAATTTTAGATAATTGCAATTAGCAATTTAACCCTTGTTTTAATATCAAATGTACCACGTGAGTGAACATTTATTAAGCAAATATCACGTGCACTGGCCCTGTAGCACGTGCCCAGTGCGGGAATTCATATTTCGGTGCCAGAAAAAAACTTTTGTACTTTTTATTTTTGAAAAATGGAAAATTAAACTTTCTCATGTAGGGTTTTTCTTTGAGGTAGCACTAAATACGGAACTGAAATGTAAATAATAATGAACTTAGAGATACATAACAAGGCTATCAAGACATAAAGAAGCATCTATGTTGATAAGAGGAAAAGCTGCTAGGAGACAGTTGTGTTGATACTGAAAGAAGATTAAGCATAGCAAAGCATGATTTAATTGTTCGTCATAATATGCTAAGTATTTATCAGCTCCAAAATGGTGTTGGGTTTTTAGGTTAGATGTAGTAAAAGAAAGCGTTCATAATGAGTCAGATGGAAATGACGAAATTGAATCCTGTTGAAACATACTAATGATTCAGTACCTGGATATATGGGAAGATAGTTCTACAAAATATACAATAATTATTTTTAAGAAAACAAAAAAAATTCAAAATACAGTACAAAAATTTTGTACCAAAAAAACTAAACCGTCAAAAGTACAGATAAAGAAAGTTGAATTATGATTTAAACTACATTAGTACTCCTTACTCTCTAGATTGTATTGGTAACCTTTGTAGTGTAAAGCCTCCATGATGAGGAAGATATGGCCTTTTCAAGTACAGGTACTAAAAATTGAAATTTTCATTTTTAGTACTTCTAAAAAATGCAAAAATAGACAAAAACCATGGTAAATGAAATGCTAGCGGCTTGAAACTTCCACAGATGATAGATAGTGGTATGAAGTACCTATAGACAAAGTTTGGTATGTATAGTATATATTGTTATCGAGATATAGCCCTTTTCTAAAGTACCAAATTTTATATAAATAAAATTTTGAACAAATAGCTTTCTTTTTTTTCGTTCTTGAAAATCAAAAAACCCTTAATAGGGGGTTAATTTTTTAGGGTTAATTTTTTTAGTGCCTTAACTATGATAGGGTTCAAGTAAAAAATTTGGTACCTAGATGAGCATTCCTGGCCACGTGACGGCTTAACACACCTGATTTCTTTTATTTTTCTTTTAGTTATATGAAACTATATGTCACTTACTATGGTACATATACCTCTCTATATTCCTTACAGATTTCACTCTAACATAACTTTTATCTGAGGAAAATCCACCAAATAAGGAACACTGAGATGAAGGCAACTATAGCTATTGGGGCGTATTGGCTGATTAATAACTCAAAATTTATTTTTTGAGCTGATCTCTTATATCTTTTTGATGATTCTTTCAAAGACGCACTCATATCGCTCATTTTATCAAGTGAATCACCTCTATATAATAAATCTTCAATATTTTTGGACATAATTTGCTTAACACCAACCAATTCTTGATTCAATTGATCCAAATTGTCTTGAACTTTCTTATCGCTATAAATCTTTTTGGTCTTTTGTAAAAAAGTATCAAAACTGACAAATGCATATGGTCTTAAAGTTGGCTTAGAATACTCAACCGAATAGGAATGTTGGAATTCATTGGCAATATCATTCAAAAATGAGAAAACTAAGTTACGTGGATAATTCTTTTCACAAATAATAAAATAAAAAACAGTATCAACTTTAATATAACTGATCTCAAAATTACCACTCTCTAATGTGGCTTCTGTCATGGATTGTGGTGTCATTCTTGATATTAACATCTTAACATATTTCTTTTGTTCATTCAATTCAACAGAACTGTCATCATCCACTGACATACAGAGAGGTAGTCCATCATCTCTATATATTAATGTTGATTTGATCATCTCGATTTCTCTGATTTTTTTTGGTCAACGAATATATCAGATCGACGTTATCAGGTTTTAAAAGTTTCTGACAAAAAGGTAGAGGTAGAATTGTTTATTCTATCTTACTCACTTGATTTCAAAACTCGTTGAGTATTTTAATCCAGCTTTTTTTGATTTTATTTTTTTTCCTGAATAATTAGGATTTGTAACTCAATGACAGTTATATGATGATAAAGTCACACACAAAAATGATATATATGCTAAGTTATTTAAGTAATTTTGATGATAAAAAAAACTTGACAAAATGGACACTTGCTTGAAACTGGATGTCAAAGTTGTTCTATTTAATATGTACGTAGTAGTATGATTTTCAATTTCGAGATCATCGATTGTTAACCGGACAGATCAGCAAGCGATCAAATGAGAAACTGTAATATGATCATCCGCTAGAGATGTTTGAATGATGCGGTTGGACGATAGGCTAATCCAGTTGGCATATCGTTCTTCAAGCGGAATTACTTTCTCAAACGTTTTTTTGCGCATTTAACCTTTCATTAGTTTTGTAAATCGAAGTTTTCTATCCATCTCATTTGCTAACATCTAACCTTAATTCATCATCACTATGTTTTCTAACTGCTTCTATCAGCGAGTTAGGATCAGTTGACCATATTTCTGATGTTCTTGACGCATACTTTTCCCAAACTTCATCAACAAACAATTTTAACATTTCATCAGACAGATGATCAAGATCAAAACCTTCTTTTTGCCATTTTTGTTCAATATTGCTTCTCGATTGTAACGCTTTTGAAAACAACATCCTACCAATATTATCCAACGCTAATAATGATGTCAAGGGATAAGAAGTTTTGACCAATTTGTGTAACGAAGCATATCTTTCATCAGCCAATTGATCTAATATTAGATGAAAATATTTGAGAAATCCGGGCAATGAATAATAGTTCTCAACAGGAACTTCTAGAGTATCAAGCTCGACGGTTGGAGAATTACCAGGATACATCAGAAGATTCCCTCTTTGTTTGCTGGTTAGTCTTGCAAAGAATGTGCCATATAACTCGGATAATAGTCTCACAAATAGTGATATTGTTAATGATACTGATAGATTTAAAAATGGCGTCAATTTTTTACCTGCTTGAACAAGAATTGGATACATTATTTTATCTATTTCAAACATGGACAAAATTGTATTCACACACAATGATAAAGACAATAGACCATATTTACATATCCCATTTTTAGTTCTCACAGATATATCTTTGAAAAATGATCTTTTAATATTATGAAAATTGAACAACATTCCCAGTACCGGCGACAAAATTGCAATTTCAAAGGGATCCACATCAAATATTCTACCAAAACTTGTATACATACCAATATTTTCGAAATGCAGCTCTAGAAAATTTTGTAATTCGGAAATTGATGTATCAATGTCTTCACCTTTATACTTAAACGTATTATTTACTCTTTGAATGCTTTTCCTGCCTGTCACAATGAACTTTTTCAATAATAAACTCTTCTTCATATTTAAACTGTCACTGCTATCACTATGAAACAGATCATTATTAAATTTTTCATGAAACAAGCTTTCTACATCAAACATATCGTCGGAGATATATAGGCTTCGACCCAATTCGAATGAATTAACAATATCACAATATAACGCCCAGTAAAAAGTATTCTTCAAGGTTTGTAAATTCCCCACTAAAGCTTCTTTATTTCTGTACCAACGATTAACATCATCCAATCCTAATGACAATACTGCTTGACATAAAGTTGTAATAACCGTGTAGTTATCAGTTCCATCCCATCTACTATATCTACCATCAAATACTTTGAAAAAACAAGTTAATAGTAAAAATTGAGCTTTTTCCACATAATTCAACGAACCACAAGTTAAACCATTTACAACTATCAATAGGTTCCTAATAGACAAAGGAATTTCATCTGAGTAATAACCAATACTTAATATAACCAATATAATACCAATCTTATAATAGTTTTGACCATCCTTTGGAGATAAATCAATAATTATATCATTACCGTTATTATTAGAATTTTCATTGATTCGAACAAAGCACTCGTCTAAATCTTTTAAGATTTTGGCTTGATCTAAACAGGATAAAACATTATGCAGAGGACCTTTGAAAAAATGGATCAAATAATGCTTTATTTCATTATAATCTGGCAAATCTTTACAAACAGAGCTAATTAAAACCGAATTTAAATCTAATTTGATAGATGTATTTAAAGGTAACATTGAGTAATAATTTTCCATCTTTGGTTTTAATTTTTCCCATAAATTAATAAACTCTAATTGAAATTTTTCACCTTCAGCTGCTAACAAAGTTTTCCACGACGTTGGTCCAAAAATGAATTGCCTTTGACATTTCCATTGTGATGTTCTAAAATTCCAAATGGGATTTCTTTCTCTGAAATTGATTATTTCGTTGTTGTCTGCTTTAAAAATACTATTATATCGATTTGAAGTGATGCCCTGGGTGGTATTTGTGAAATGATTTTGAACCTTATTATTTTTTTCTTTTTGGTTTTGGTCGACTTGATTATTAAGCTTCAGTTGTTCATTTATATTTTTCAAATCAGCAATCTGGCATTCTAATAATCTAATTTTACTCAATAAATTAACATTGGGAGATGAATCAAATAATTCATCTGATTTTATATCATAATTGAAGCCATCCACATATATACAACTGGGTAATTTCCTATCAATACATTGTTGACACATTGGTTTTGATTGATTACATTTCAGTTTCCTCTTTCTACAAAACAGACAGGATTTGACTAATTTTCTTCTTTTTTTGGTAATGTTTTTACTATCAATATCTCTTTTATAAATTTTGTTAGCGTTAACATTTTCAGTAAATCTGTCCGCATTATTCATAGTTATATTGTGTTGAGCTTCTAGTATGTAATTCCATTAAAAGGTTAATATAGAGTTTTGGTTTCTCACTGTTTCGTTCAAAATCAAAGATAAATTCCTTATTCAAAAATATAAAGAAATCTATCAAGTAATGTAAAACTCTTAAAAAATATATTATCTACGGTATTACAGGACTCCTGATTTGAAAGACCAAAATATGCATAAACAGTTAGTCCCTGACTTGTTTTAATTTCTCATGTAATCGAAATGATATCAACCATTCCATTTTTCTCTCCAGGAAAAGTTAGAGAAAATATCCTTCCGTGGAAAGATTTTGAAAAATCTTGGTTTCCGTGGGAATAAATTGCATTTTCCCTTAAAGTCCAGATTCACACATCTTTTTTGCGAAAATAAAAAAGAGTGCAATTTTTAAACTCACGTGACTAACTTGAAGCCTTCCTACGCGCTTCTTTACAATTCCAATCGTTTACAAAAAAAATGAATAATAGCACTTTTTTTTGTTTTTACAGGCGAGAATTTCTCGCCAAACGTTTGAACACTAGCGTAAGCCAGGTTAAAGTAAATCACGTTTGATAGAGAATCACATGCTCAATAGCATTTCATGCGTGAATTATATGCCTTTTAGCTACATTTTTACTACCTGAATGATACCCAAAACACTTTCAACTGTCTTATTCCTCGTGGCCCAATGGTCACGGCGTTCGGCTACGAACCGAAAGATTCCAGGTTCGAGTCCTGGCGGGGAAGACTATTTTTTTAATTTTGTTTTTGAAACCGCCATCTCTATAATCACATTCAATACTGTTCCATTTTGCATAAAACTTTTTAATGAACTTGTCCACGAAGGTGTATCTATCAATACAGGACCTTTGTGATTGATGGGCATTGTTAGTGTACAAGAACGCAGGTTCATCAACCAAGCTCACGTTAGCTTACCGATAACAAGTTGTATTCATATTCAATATAACACTTGATCAACTACGCCCTTCAATAAAAACACTTCGGAAGCTAAGCTTTATTTATATATATTCTCCTTCTGGATCTGTTCATGAGTTTAGAGAATCTTGGGCATATAGATCCAGTCGTACGAGCGTTTCTGAGACAAAACTTAGGAAAATTACTTTATCTGAAAGAGGGTAACCGCATCAGATTCTTATTCGATTTTTTTTTCTTATTATTCCAGTTTTTCCATCAGAAAATAAATATCATTCACTCGTTAGACTGAAGGTGACCTTTTAGCTAATAAATCAATAAAGAAAAGATGTCTGGTCGTCAAGGTGGTAAAATGAAACCTTTGAAACAGAAGAAAAAGCAACAAAAGGATATGGATCCTGAAGAAGCCGCCTTCAAAGAAAAGCAAAAAGCTGATGCTGCCGCTAAGAAAGCTATGATGGCTAATGTGAAAGCTGGTAAACCATTGATTGGTGGTGGTATTAAAAAATCTGGTAAAAAATAGACTTCAGCCAATAGTAAACGATCAATTTCATATAACTTTCCTTATATAAAAGCCAATGTATACATCTTTTTTTGTATCTATGATATGTTGTTACATATAGATATACAAACATGCATAATAAACTATTTCTTTTCTTCAAAAAAATTTAAAAGATGATTGCATTCTACTCAAATTGCATTTCCACTTCTGTGACTAAAATCAAGTTGTATCCCTGTCATAATATCAAGCCATCTCACATATGAATTTTAGTCTTACTTGTTTACGATGATTTCTAATAAAAAAACAAAAAAAAATCAAACAAAAATAAAGTAATATAAAAAAAGATAAGCTAAGTTATAAGAAGATATTCAACTTGAGATAAACAGGTTTAAACATTATGAGCATTAACACGACGAATACAGCAGGTAATAAAAGATTAAATAAATCATTAAGTAAATACAAAATTGTCTTTTTAGGTGAACAAGGTGTGGGTAAGACATCATTAATTACTAGATTCATGTACGATACATTTGATGATCATTATCAAGCTACAATTGGTATTGACTTCCTATCAAAGACAATGTATTTGGATGATAAGACAATTAGATTACAACTGTGGGATACTGCTGGACAAGAAAGATTTAGATCATTAATTCCATCTTATATTAGAGATTCAAGAGTGGCCATTGTTGTATATGATATCAGTAAGAAAAAATCATTCGAGTTTATTGATAAATGGATTGAAGATGTTAAAAATGAAAGAGGTGAAGAAAATGTTATACTTTGTTTAGTGGGGAATAAAAATGATTTGACAAATGAAAGACAAGTTACCATTGAAGAAGGTGAACAAAAGGCTAAAATTTTAGGTGCTGATTTATTCATGGAAACTTCCACTAAGGCAGGTTATAACGTTAAAAATCTGTTCAAAAAAATTGCTAAACTTTTACCTGAATTTAAAGATTCAAATATAAAGAATCCACTAGATAATGATAATGATAACGATAAACAAAATGCCAATCATGATCAAAAAACTGGTGTTATTGACATATCAACGGATAATGCAAGTCAAGAACAAAGTACATGTCAATGTTAATCTTAATTCATAATAAAAGAGATATGAACAAAAAAAAAATCGTATATTGTATGTGTAGCAATAAGTATCTTTGCATATGTAAATTAACTAACACTAAAAGATAATAATGAAAGTAATTCGAGAATGTTTTCTTTCTCAAAAAGAATTTTGGTCCTCGCCCACTCTCAATAGAATTTTTTTGTTAATCTCATTGAAATTTGATATTGTTTTTGTTATAAATAAAAAAATTATATATTTCTCTATATGTTTCATTAAAGTTTATGTAGTGTTAAAATAATTTTTACATGTCACCAAATTCAGTATCAACAAATCTACCATCTCTTAAAAGAAATTTACATAATTTTGGTAAAATTTCCACTTGTAATGGTTCTAATGGATATTTCTCTCCATCAATTGAAAATAACCCATTTGCTGAATTAATTGTATTTGTGTACTTATCTTCCTTAAATTTTATAGAAGAATGTTGATTTTTCATGTCTTTATGGTTAATAGTACTATGCAAATTTTCCGCAGTAGTAATAGTAGTAGTAGTAGTATCATCATAATTATTACCAGTATTTTCATCAATTTTGTTATTTATGTCAACATCAATTTCATTATTATTGTCATCATCAAGATTACCAGCTTTCCGTATCGATGAATTGGTAATACCCGAAGTCTCTGTCATAGAATTTTCCACTATGAATGTTTCAAAGTTTCCATCCACATTTTTCCGATCTTGAGTCTCATTTGGACTAACATTCATTGAGCTAACATTATTTGCCTTGGAATTTTTCTTTGGTATCAATCGATAAGCATAAATTTTAGAATGTAGTACTTCGGGCTGTAAAACGTGTGAACCTTTATCCAATGCTAATAAAATCGGTATCATTCTGGTGAAAGGTGTTCTAGAATCCGTTATTACCATATCCATAACACCATCTGACGGTAATGCAGCAGGGAAAAATTTTGTGTCTGCGGCCATATATGGCATTTTACCTGTATAGAAAATTCCTAGATTATCGGTTATATCAGAGCTTATCTTTTCCCAATCATCTGGTAAATCTTGGTTTAATGGATATTTTATTGCGAACATATCTTCAGTGATCACTTGATCAATATTCATTTCATTTTCATTAATATCAGAGTTCATAGATTCATTTAACTGATCTAATTCTTGTAAATAATGTAATTTTAGTTCATTTTTACCCTTCTTAAAATACTTAACGTAGATATCACAAGGATAACTTTTCCTTTGGAAGATATTAAATGCAACACCTAATTCGAATCTAGCTGGACCAAGCCATCTAATAAATTCTGTATTAATATCTGATTCTGCAATAATACCATAAGTTTGACTTAAAAATGATAAATGCGGGATATTATCCTTGTAAGATGGTTGTGACATACACATGACATCACAACGAGTCTCTATGGATTTGATTAGAAAAAGTGTTGCATATGATGGATTATTAGTCCAATGACATGATACACTCATTGCATTACCAGAACCGCACGGTATTTGTGAAATTGCAATCTTGTTAAATGCCTTTACTCTATCTGGTCTTCTATATAATCCATTTATTACTTCATGTGGTATACCGTCTCCAGAGGCACAAACAATTGTATCATATTTATCAATATTCATATTTTGAGCAATTTCAATACCATGACCATTATATTTTGTGTATCTGATATCAAATTTAAATCCACTTGCCATTAGTAATCTTTTAGATTTCCGCATGAATATTTTCTTAGCATTACGTTTACCGCCGAATGGGTTAATAATGACTAGAATATTACGATGTCTCTTACTGTTAACGTAACTTCTCTTCAGGATTTCTTCCACAATATCGATATTGTCATCATCATTGGTATTATCACTGTTTCTCATATTTGAAAAGTCATATTCAATGAGTAATGTTAATCTCTTTGGTACCACGTCTTGCCTTCTTGGTTTTGCGAAAGTAATTTCTATTAAATGTTGATTAGAATCTGGATTAACGAGTGATTTTTTCTCGTTATTTGAATTTAGTGTTGATGGATCAATATACTTGGCATTTAAAATTATTTTAAATGGAATGACTGAATTGGTTGGTATTTGACCATTCACGGATGCATAATTCCTATTACTACTGCTATTGCTGCTAGCAGTATTTTCAGAGTTTTTGCTGTTATCATTATCGATATCAGCTAAACCATTTTTGTCCAATTCAGTGTTAGTAGCATCTTTTACACTTGCGCTTTCTAGTGATAATGTAGAAACACTGTCACTTAAACAAGTGACACAACTAACATAAGATGCAGTTTCAAAATAGCTTTCTGCATCAGATCTACTCACACTAGTTCTACTTGAAGACATACTAGGCCTAACATTATTTATTAGAGCAGCATATTCTTCACTGTATTCATAAGCCTTTGGTTTCCTTGATTTTATCAATATACCTTCTTCGGTTAAAACAGCTAATGATATGGGACCATCATCTTTCTTAGATTTGTGTTTATGTGAATGAGCCTTCTTATTCTTGTTGTTTGAGTTATTACTATAATAATCACTTATTGCAGACATTCTTGAACCTGTTGTCTTTCTTAATAACCTACTTATTCTTTCTCTTCTAGATACGGTAGTAGCCTGACTAGTAGTACCTGCTAGTAAATCGTTATTAATATTACTCGTATTAGAGGTTGTTGATGTCAAAGATTCTTGTATCCGATCAATCTCATCTGGATTATAAGTATATTGATTAGATTCCATCATCCTGGAGTCATCATGAATTGAATCATGGGTCTTTACTGCTGTAGGTGCTATTATATTTAGTTCTGTAGTTGAAATACGATTAAGATCAATATTTCCATTGGGTTCATCTTGGAAAGTATTATCATTTTTATGTTCATTTTTATCTTTCTTCAATATGCCCTTCCTCCCGAGAATATTCCGTGACGCTAGGATATTCTTCATACTACTAAGAGTTAGTAGAAACAGTTTCAAACAGGTGAGAACAAACCTTCAATGGCAATTGATGTGTCAGCACTTCCAGTTAGAGGACCACTGAAAAAGAAATCATAAAAATCAAATTGTGAAAAAAAAATCACAGAAACCAAAAGCACAAACAGCTTTTTGGCCGTCTGTGTGAGAATGTAGAGTGTAATTTGGTGTAATTTGGTAAATATATGTGTCGATTATATACGTTGTCGTGTTCTCACAAGACGGTTGGCCACTTTTCGCGTGGAAATACCTTGACTAAACACTGGAATGCAAGTAATGCCACTACCTTTAAAAGTGACAGCGATGCCATCCCACACCTACTGTGGCAAAAGCAAGTGTCTATACTAACAAAAAACCACATCTGTAATTAGTTGATAATTTGTATGGAAGCTCTCTATCAATTTCCTTTGGTATCTTGATTTTCATTAATTTTGTGGACTTTGTGAATTAGTGTATCCTTTACGATAATCTTATTCCCATCTTGAATATTATCATTTTCTTTTATCTCTAACGACGCAAGTACATTTTTACCACTAATATCTTTGTTCTTGATCTTAAAGAAAAATCTATCCTTTTGTGTACTCATTATCGGGAACATGAACCACTGGTTATTCTTATTGATAAAGTTAGCATTTCCTGTGGTGTCATCTTGTGAAGATCCAGTGTGAGAGATTGTATGTGTATTGGCTTCAGAGACTAATTGAGCTGTCTTGCTATCACTATTCATAGAGGTTGTATTAATTGTATTATTATTGCTACTGTTTTCAATATCACTACCATTATTGTTATTATCGTTTGTGTTATGATGATCTGATGCATGTTGAACACCAGTGGGTATATTTGAATCAACTGATGAGGTAGGAGTTGGTATTGGAATAGATGAATCATTTGTTTGTGGATTTGTGGTGGCACTTGGAGGTGGTGATTGATGTTTCACTGGTCTAACATTACCATGTTGATCAAAAACTGCCACTCTACAAATGGGACAAGTTTGTGATCTTTCCATCCAATTTTTCAAACATGAAAAATGTAGCATATGACCACAAGGTAATATCTTGGGCATCTTATGTCTCTTGGAATTGTCAATATCAGATTGTGTAATGTTTTCATTATCATCCACTTCAATTTCAGATTCATTATTTTCATTATCTGATTTCTTTAATTTAATTTCATGTCTTCTTTCATGTGATAATTTAACCAGATCATCCATACACACAATACAGGTATTATCATGATTTTTCAAATCCCAAATTGTAATCGTGGGTAATTTATCCTCCAATTTTTTATTATTTTTATAAATCTTGAATAAACTGTTACCGCTTTGGAAAAGGATAATAACATCCCAGAATAAATCTTTGAAAAAAATTGATTGGAAATTTAATGGTATTAAGATTGATAAATGTAATAGCAATTTTAAAAATCTTGTAAATAAATCAATCGATTTTTCATAAACAAATTTATTTTCAAATTCATCATTCCCAATATCATCATCATCATCATCAGAATCCAAATCGTTATTATCAGACTCATTGTCCAAACCGGAGCCAGCACTATTATTGTTATTATTATTATTATTAATTCTATCAATAGATATATTTACAGATTTTAATTGTGTCTTTTGGAAAGCATAGAAGTTTAGTATAGTATAAAGTAAAATGTTTAAAAAATCAATAGCAATTGATGTAAATTCAATACCAAATGTGACACTAACTATATTATTCCAATCACGTAATTGATAAAAATCGTAAATTTTATTAAAATAAAATCTAGTGGATGTGAAATAATCAATAATTGCAAAAATTAACATATTTCTAGTAAAATTAGAGAAAAATAAATGAATTAATCTTGTATCATTATTAATATGTTGTAATAAACTCTCCAGACGATCCTTTAAGATCCAGTGTGATACCCTTGAAACAAGTAATACTGCAGTTAATAACACTATGCTCAGGATCTGTTTATCATTAAACGATGATGTAACCATGATCATCGAAATGACAGTAAAGGGTAATCTTTCAAAAATGTGTTCTTGTTCAATAAGCCTTAATTCACCAAATAATATAGTTGTGAATAATTGCCACGATAATAAAGTATTTAATAGTATAAACAATGATAATATTATAAAATTGATACCTTTAGTCATTTTAATTGACCATTGTAAAAATGAATGTGACTGATTCAAAGTCGTTATCATGGTGAAAATGGTCAATCCATATATGAGCACAGTAGCTAACCCAATTTGTATTTTCCTATTCTGTAAGTCAATCATTGTAATCAAATACTATTATAAGAAGGTTGAATCCCAATGCAGAAATAACAAGTTAGAATGAAAACTTAAGACGATTGAAGAGGATAAAAAACTGGACTTGTTTCTTGGTTCCTTTCTTTGTACGTGTTTAAAATTAAAAAAAACAGATTGTAGATTTGATTTTTTGGAATAACAGTTTTTTCGATGATTTGCGAAATAAGAAAAAGAGTGAGCGGTTTATTCGTTTACTGAGCCGTTTAGTCACAGCTGTGCTTTGGGTCTAATGAAATACAAATGGAGTTATTACCTAAGAGTATTTTATGATAAGTTATAAAAAATTAAACTTGGACGAGTCCGGAATCGAACCGAAGACCTCTCCCATGCTAAGGGAGCGCGCTACCAACTACGCCACACGCCCAACTGTTAAAATTTAAAATCTGCTTGCTATTTACATTATACCTTTAACGTCACGTGTAGGTATACCATCTAGCAAATTCAAAGTATTTTGCATTTTCAGTTCAAGCGGGTTACTATCATTACAAACCTTGTTAATCTATGAAACGCCTTAATGGTAGAGACAGAAACATTAATAACTAAAGCTCTGTGTTTTAAGTTTGCCTGTAAGATTCTCTCATTAATATTTTGTTAGGTTCTTTTACGAAAACTAAAATTTAACAAAATCTAGAAAACCAATAAACTATATCAATTTGTGTTTTGGAATTTGAAAGAGCAAAGTTGTTGAAGTCTGAGAACTGACTTATTGCTGTTGTAAAAGAAAACTGAATGAAGACAGTTTCGACGGGGCTCTATTTATACTAAAGATAATGGTGGGAGCTTTGAGGAATTGATTGCCAATGTTATTCACCCAATCCTGCTCTAAACTTACCCTCCCATAAATGCTAACTCTAATTTACGTACATTAAATAATTGCGATATTTTGGTAATTACAACCTCTAGATCGCTTGATACAACTGTAAAGATTAACAGGCAATGAAAGAATCAAGGGAGGCATTATTGCCATTTCAGATGTTGAACCCTACCATACTTAAGTTACTAAAATAAACCCTAAAAAACAAAGCCCTATTACGGTTTTTTTAGTTTTTCAAAAAATAAAAAAGTACTAAAAGTACAAAAGTACAGATTTTTAAGATTTCAGTACTTTATAAAAAGGGCTATATCTACATAACTATGCATCCTGCACATACCAAACTTTGTCTATAAGGTACTTATGCCACTTTCCATCATCTGCCAAAGTTGCAAGTAGTAGCTTTTCATTTACCATATTTGTTTTCTCTATATTTGTATTATTGATACCAGCATTTAAAGGGCCATATCTTCCTCATCATGAGCTATACATTACAAAGCTAACCAATACCAAAAAAATTCTAAAGAGTAAGCAGTCTTTCATGAGGTAATTTAAACTATAAATCAACTTTCTTTATGTGTACTTTTGATGATCTATTTTTCTTGTACCAAAATTACCTAAATAAAATTTTTGGTTTTCTTAATATTTATTATTGCACATTTTGTAGTATTCCTTTTCAAATCATTATTTTTTTTACATTTCAGTGTGCTGCTATGTAATGCTGAGTGAGAGAAAACCCTACATAAGAAAGTTTAAAATATTTGAATTTTCAAATTTAAAGAAGTACTGAAGCTTTTTTTCGTTGATACGAAAATATACATTCTTGCTAGTGTTCGAACTTTTACAAGACGAATAATTCAAGTTTGAAAGTTGTTTACTGTCAACTAGTTGATCGGTCAAGTGTATATATTATTATGATATATCATGTAAGCTTTTAAAAAATAAATAAAGTCATAGTGGCAGAAAAGACGGAAGCCAATTAAGGGTACCATTTATATATTATCAGCAAATGAATCTGTTTGATTCTAATCAAAAATTAACAACATTGGCCAACTTTCGCCTATGTATACAAAAGTAGTAGACAAACTCTTTGGAATTACTTTTGGATGAGTTTTCCTGAAAATTTATGTGAAGTCAGATGGAAAGACACAGAGATTTGGGATACTACTATTCTTCCTGTAGTGTGGTTACTCGGTAGTGAAGCTGAACACTTATTGAAACCTTTCGTTTCTAACAGTGGTTTTCAAGCCAAGAAATATTTTTCACATACCGGAGTTCGATAATAATTATCAGTGAACTGGATTTACATATACATACCCTGAGTAAAGTGTAATTGGAAAAGAAACCGCCCTCAGTTTGAAAATATTTCTTGGCTTGAAAACGACATTAGAAATGAAAGGTTTCAATAAATATTCATCTTCACTACCGAGTAACCATTCTACAGGAAAAAGAGCATACGGCGCATTGAGACTGGTTTTATCAGTCTTAAGTTATTATAACTTACATGCCAAGAAATCCAAGTCTAGTTTTTATCTAAAGCAGACGTCATTTTTCGGTCATATTGGGAGCAACAAAGGTATAAGTTCGGACCCAGAGAAAGTGCAGTGTATAGTTGAGTGGCCCGACTTGAAGAATTTCAAAGATGCTCAAAGGTTTTTAGGTTTGGTAGGTTACTACAGGCAGTTCATCAAAAGCTTTTCCGTCATAGCAGCTCCATTAAGACTATTTGCCAACCCTAACAAAAAGACCACTTGGGACTCAGACCAAATCAAAACACTAAAACAAGGAATGGTGAATGCTCCTATCTTAAAGTAAACCAGAAACAATATAAAAATTCAAAGATGATGAATTATCTTGAGACAGATTCAAATGAATCTATTTATACTGAAATTTTTCAAACAACGTCATAGTACAATAAGTCGTCAATCATTTGGTAATGTCTTACTAGCGTAGCGTAAATCTGTGGTGGATTCTTTCTTTCTTGCAAGCATTTGTAAATATTGCATAACAAGCGGTCCTTGTCTTATTCTTGCTTTAAAATTCCAATGTAATGTGGAGATAGATGGTGTATGTGATAAATCTTGTCCTTGTGGGTGAGTTCGATGGCGTTGATGCGTGACAGGGCATCAGCACGGTTAGAGGGTCCCTTAATATACTGGATGTTAAAGATAAATTCAGCTAAATCGTCGTACCAACGCAGTAATTTAGCCTTGACTGTTTTTTGTTTCATGATGTATTGAAGTGACTGGTGGTCTGTTTTCAAATCAAAAGTTAATCCTAATAAGTAATGACGCCATTTGCGTAAAGCATAAACTATAGCGAAAAATTCTTTCTCACGAACTGGCCAACGTTTCTCGGCACCATGCAAAGCCTTACTTAGATAACAACAAACACCGAAACATGTTGTTTTCACTGTATATCCCTAAAATAGCCCCAATAGCTTCATCGCTAGCATCTGTAGTGATTACAATCTTCTTCGAGTTGTTGAACGGCTTTAAGATAGGAGCATTCACCATTGATTGTTTAAATTTTTTGAATGATCTGATTTGGTCTGAGTCCCAAGTGGTCATTTTGTTAGGATTGGCAAATAGTCTTAATGGAGCTGCTATGACAGAACGGTTTTTGATGCTACTTACTTATGGAAATCTGGTTGGAAGTATATTTATAATTCGGTATTTTTTCATAAAGATCTTTTTGTTGTTCATATTTTCATAAGGGAAAGTATGAAGACTTTCAGCTGATATATTTTATATTACACTTTTTGATACGATAGGCATGATTCATGTATTGAGATGAGTTATCATATTAGCAATCTAATGTGTGCTACGGATTGATTTGATGACGATAGTGTTTCTTCAGATTTACATGATTTGAATAATTCAAAAAAATTCAAATATCTCAGAATAAATGGCTTTTTCGAAGGCATATTCTCACATAGTGTCGCCATTGTGGTTATGCAAGCACGTGACTACATTGTAGGCTTTCTACGCACTTCTCTAAGGAAAATCACAAAAAATTGGGAAACCATTCACCTTTTTGCGCTTGTGAAAAAGACGATTGTTTGCCAAAAATTCGAATACAGCGACATACAAAAACTGAAACGTACAACACCAATTCCTGCCATAATGTACACCCCCGTGAAAAAGTCCGGCCACGTGCTTGTGTGGATGAAGATTCCGAACAAATGGAAGTTTCACAAACCTCTTAGGGTTCAAACGCCAATGAGGGTTCATTGGTTTGAGGGTCGAGTATGTTTTAAGGGTGGCAAATTATGTATGAATAACTTAGCGGCAACTGGCGGACAGAAAGGGAAATACTGAAATGTTCTTTTTGAAATAAGTACTGGATATGGAAGGGCAAAGTAAACCAAACTATACAATACGGTGTATAGACCATGTATAAATGAAACAGGCAACATAACCGCCTGTTTTATGTTGTTAGAAAATTCAAAACTGACCTTGGTATAACAAACACAACCTAAAATCAAATACTTTTTAGAAACACAACAATATAAACCAACCTTAACAAGATCTAGATTCTTTTTGCAAGATATACAATGATTTTGAAAATTAGTTGCATCCACTATGTCATCTACAAGTTTTAAATGTACGGCAGTTACTGCCAGTCTCTTTCAAAATTTGCTAGAAGTTCATCTGTATTCAAGAGAAAATTTGTCTTTTCTTTGAATCAGATCGCCATGTGACTAGTTAATTCTTATCGACACCGATAAACATTTTATTAACAATAAGCTTTCTGTCTCAAACTTTTTTTGTGTCACAAAACCAAATTTTCAATAATTTTGATTTGAAAGGCAAATGTCTTTTACAGTTATTTCCAATTATTTTTTTACCACTTTTTTGTGTACTTAATCTCTTTTAATTAATCAACCAAGAGATACTATAGGCATTGAACTTATTACACGAGAATATTGATAATTCAAGGTTACCTTATCTGTTACAACATTTTGAAATAGACCAAGAAAACATTGTTGAATAAAATAAAGAATTAAAATCACTTTTGTGGTACTTTGAATCAATGTTTTATCTTACAGTAATATGTTTCAGCTAAAGTGTGTAATAAATGGATTAGTTTCATTATTTATGCTTCAGAATTCTTTTTTTGAATGGCGGGAGAGGGGATCGATGATTTTGAATTGATATTGATGAATTTGTGGATAAATGAAATTAATTGATAACTGAAATATTTGGGTTGACACAATTGATTCAATCAATTAGTTACATTTGTTAATGAATATGTTGATATTGATTAAAGATCAAATAAAATGGGCTAAAGTAACCTTTTCATTCGATGGGGGAGCGGGGACCGATGGATTTAAATCTACTAATTATATGAAAGTGGTTACTAGATAATACAAAACTGATTTTAAATTGATGTTGAGAGAATCTTGGATAAATGAAGTTAATCGATAGCTAGAATAGACTCGTTGAACTTTACAACTTATGATAGCAAATAATAGGAGAATGAGATTGAAAACTTTTGATATTAATCATGTCTATCTGTATGCTCACTTGAAGAAAAAGGTCTATTTCTCACATCCTAACAATAAATAGAATGTAACACCACTCAATAGGGCGTCATAAGTATAAAGCAAAGCCCAAGAAACTGGAATGAAACCCTAAAAGAATTTGTCAACACAATGGGTGTATTTTACTCGGTTTTCTCACCAGGACTATATGTTTCAAAGTACAAATTTATAATTATTGAAGCGTATGTTGATGATTTTAATATTGCAGCCAAAAGTCTGATTTGAAGGTAGTAGTAAATTGAAAAATGACAGTTTAGGTACTGATATTCTAGGCATTGCTTTACCTTATGATAATGACAAGGGAATAGTGGAATTAAGTTTACAATCATATAAAGAAAGGTTACTAGAAATAGTATAGTAAGAAATCAGAACACCATATTTAGAAAATTTAAGAACAGATTCAATAAGAGATGAATTTTTATTGACAACGCAGGATCTGAAAAGAAGTATAAAGTATATTTTCAAGAACTAATAGCAAAATTGAATTATATTAGATCCCGTACGAGATTCAATATCAACTTTGCAGTTGGAAATTTGATTAGATTGGTTTTTTTCTCTGTTTTCATAGCGTTTTTGACAGATGAGTTAGTGTGAGAGATACATTATGATTGTTATTCATCCCGAAAAATTATACTTCAGTGGAATTAGAATTAAAATCGGTGATTCTTTTTCCCTGCATAAGCTATATAAAAATACATTTGTATATATAAATCTTGAATAAAAACTAAAAACGTCGACGACACACTTGAAGATATTGCTGTGGCAATTCAATGCTATAATCTGGATGAAAATTTACAAAACTTGCATATGATAGATAACACATCCGAGGATCCAAAAGATTTGAAATCCACTTTCGTCGCATGACGATATTTGCACAAAATGTATAGATGTGCAAGGGAAGGCGTTGTTCTAATCAATAGACAGAAATAAAATCCAGTTACCAGTTACCTCAATGTGTCGTATGCATAATATCGCAGTAACTTTTATAATATTGACTCCAGATATATTAAATTTCTCTCCACAGATAGGATATGTCCTACAACTTTCCATGATTGTTAGTTTTCAGTTCCTATTATTTCAAGTTGATGAAAACGATTCCATCATTCATTCTTCAGGGCAACACAATATATGGTTACCACAAACAGCCAAACCAGAATTAAAGTTTGACTAATACTCTGGCAACGTCAAATGTGAAGAAAAGAAGAAAAAATATTAAAGGAATGGTTGGGGCATGTTTCTCCTTCGGAATAAACAAAAAAAATGTTGGTACCGTTGATAGGCAGAAGCGACAGTGACGTGCACAGCAAACTAAAAATTGAAGTAGCCATTGGCATTTTGAAAAGAATTTCAAATGGATTTCTAAGTGCTGGGATTTGTCAACAAAATTGTTGATTTGATATTATTGATCTGCAGTTATTATGGGTTCATTATATTAAAACTAAAACGTTTGTAGAAAACAATTATTATTAAATGATCGACCCAACTTGAGAGATCCCGAAACGCCCTCACCCTGCTTAGCAAGGGTTGTAAAATTGGAAATCCCACAAAAACTTCTACTTTCACATTTCCAAGTGTCAAAATTGATAAAAAATGTTCATGTACCATGGATGATTGGGAAATGACAACTTGTGGGTTGGTTGATATTTCATCTAACAAATCGGGAGATTTTTCTGTCTTCCTCATGCTGTTTCAGGTTAGGTTGTTGTAAAACACATTCGTGTGCTTATTTTAAGTTCTTCAGTTGTTTGCTTTCTGTGTACCTCCCTCCTTATTAAGAGGTATAGAATAACTTCTTCCAACTTGTCTTTAAAACACACATATTTCTTTCAACTTGGTCTTGTAAGCTTCATTGGCATGCCTGTTTTCTCAATTCCGACAACTCATCCCTACACACATGAATTACGTACGGCTGATATTGTAAAAAGTGTTATCAAAAACACAAAAAGTTGATTTTTTTTTCATACTTTTTTGTGTGCCATTTATCATTTTGCAACTTTTTGGAAATCATGTTTGGTGACCCTCTTTCGTATTGACTATGGCACTGTTTCAGTTTAGTTGAGAGAATTTGCAGATTTCTGATGGAGAACACGCCTGCACGTGCTTTTGAATGGAACTTCTACACTCACTGAGGAAACGTCGTATGAAGGTACAGGATTTGATGAATGACGTAACCCCATCACCAATTAGGGTTCGAAAAAAGATCCCTTAATGCGGCTGAATGTGATTGGACAAGAAGGCAGATTCCGGTTTAGTGGGAAGAACTTCTCCATTTTCTCCGCCAATGAGAAATGACTTGTTTTCCTATCTCTCCAAGTGGAATGTATAAAAGAAGGAATCCTATTATTCAAATTGTAACAAATTCGTTTATTCCATTGTTAGAAATGTGTTTTCAGGTCATCGATATCCAAAAGGTAACTCGAAAGGGAAAGTTAGACAAGAAATTTGATCTTGTCAATCAATATATAATTGATCTTTAAATTTCAACCTCTTTTGCTAAAAGCTTGGTTCGCTCTTCTCCGAGCCAAACTTCAATTTCAATTTAAGGTTTGAAAAATCTCAAGAAAATTTTGTTCGTAGAATTGAAAAAAAAAAATAAAAATATAAAAGAATGCTGTCACAAACTACAACTTTGTTCAAGAGTACTAACAAAAATTACTTGATTCTTAACTCACTTAAAAGATCAATGTCTTCTTCTGCATTCAGAGTAGAAACTGATTCATTTGGTAACATTAATGTACCAAAGGATAAATTATGGGGGGCACAAACACAACGTTCTTTAGAGAATTTTAAAATTGGTGGCCAAAGAGCTATACTAAATGAACCAATCATTAAAGCTTTCGGTATATTGAAAAAATCTTGTGCCATTGTAAATGAAAAATTAGGTACTTTGGACCCCAAATTATCATCTAAGATACAAATTGCTGCTGATGAAGTCGCAATGGGTAAATTAATGGATCATTTCCCCTTGGTAGTGTATCAAACTGGGTCTGGTACACAATCAAATATGAATGCTAATGAAGTTATTGCCAATAGAGCCATTCAATTGTTGAATGGTGAATTGGGTTCTAAATTGGTTCATCCAAATAATCATGTCAATCAATCACAATCTTCAAATGATACTTTCCCCACCGTGATGCATATTGCTGCTGTCTTACAATTAAAGAATAGTTTATTACCTGAATTAACCCGTTTAAAGGAAAGTTTACAAATTAAAGTTAACGAATTTAATGATATTGTTAAGATTGGTAGAACTCATTTACAAGACGCTACTCCATTGACTTTGGGTCAAGAATTTTCTGGTTATGTACAACAATTAGAAAATGGTATCTATAGAATAGAAAACTCTTTACATTCTTTACATTTCTTAGCACAAGGTGGTACTGCTGTCGGGACAGGTTTAAACACAAGGAAAGGTTTTGATAAATTAGTAGCTGATGAAATCTCGAAGCAAACAAATTTTGTTTTTGAAACTGCACCAAATAAATTTGAAGCCTTAGCGGCACATGATGCTATTGTAGAGGCAAGTGGATCTTTGAACACTTTAGCCTGTTCACTTTTCAAAATTGCACAGGATATTAGATACTTGGGATCTGGTCCACGTTGTGGGTATGGTGAATTGAGTTTACCGGAAAATGAACCAGGTTCATCCATCATGCCAGGTAAAGTTAACCCAACACAAAATGAAGCCATGACACAAGTTTGTTTACAAGTTATGGGTAATAACACTACAATTACTATGGCAGGTTCACAGGGACAATTCGAATTAAACGTTTTCAAACCATTAATGATCTCAAATTTATTAAATTCAATTAGATTATTAACTGATGCCTGTTACTCATTTAGAGTACATTGTATCGAAGGTTTAAGGGCAAACAGGGATAAGATTAATGATAATTTACAAAAATCTTTAATGTTAGTCACAGCTTTAAATCCAAAGATTGGTTATGATATGGCTGCTAAAGTGGCCAAGAATGCTCATTTGAAAAATATAACATTAAAGGAATCTGCATTAGAATTAAAAGTTTTGACTGAAGAAGAATTTGATTCTTGGGTCGTCCCAGAAAATATGATTGGTCCAAAACCATAGTTTTTTTGTCTTCCTTTCTTACTTTTTTAATGAATGCATCATGAATTTGAACCATATATATATATATATACATACATATATTAACTTTGTATTGATTTTTTGAAAGTAGTAGTATGACCGGCACTGACTGACTAACTATACTTTTCTTTATTTTTTTTTTACACTATCTCGTCGTCTCTTGCAGAACTTTTATTCTTTCATCAATGTATTTGCATGATTCTGATAACAAATCTTTATTGTTTTCATAATATTGAAATATTATCTCATCTGTACAAGTAAGCTCTTTCAATAAGACAAAGGCTTCGTATTCTAAATCATAACCCTTCAACAAATCTACTTCACTGACAGCTCTATAATGATTACCATTCTTATCAATAAACTTATCACCATCATTCAAATCAATCGGATTCAACTTGGGATAATTGAAATGAACAAACATACAATCAAATTCTTTCTTATCAAAATTTTCCTCATATATGATCTTGACATTATTATCCTCTACCATTTCTAAATCATTTTGCAATTGACCCATCAAATTGAAATATTTCGCATTTATCTTCTTCTTGGCACCAAGATAATTTTCATAATCTGTATTGAAATCATTTTGTAAAATGGACACACCATGATATCCGCCATCCACATGTGCACCACCAATACGGGGTAGTAATTTAACTTGATAGAAGGGTAATTCAAACACCATGGCAGCCGCAATAAACGTTTCCTTATCACCTTGACCTGGCGCACCTTGTGATAATAAGGGATAGTACCAATTGGGCCCATATACATTATAATATAGTGATAACATTATAGTTTTCCAATGCTTAGTTCTATTAATCAGAATTTGTCCAGATTCATTTGAATTATCTGGCATGGTTCCCTCCAAATCATGAAATGGAATCGTATCATTCATATCCACACTATGGTCTTCACTACTCTTATAAGCTTCAATCGGAGTAATATCATCAATTGAGTTTCTCACACGATGAGTTAAATTGTATTTAATACCTGCAATATCATAAAATTTGGGCGTCGTGGTTCTTTTCCAGAAATCTGGCCATAAAATTAGTCCTCTCTCTTTAAACACTTTACTATCAAATATATTATCTAGGTTTTTAATTGGAAAATTATCTGCATCTAAGAAAAGAATATCATCAAATGATGATGAAATCAATGCTAACGATTTATATTGGTACCCACCAAATTTATAATTTTGTAAAATATTCATATCTGAAAATGTATCATTAATGGAGATACATCTAGCATTGTATTTAGGTAAATAATGTTCACAAAATCCCTGATCTTCTTCATTTGGTGGTATGAAAACTTCCACTGGTAATGTTGTACCATGATACCTCATTGCATTTATACTTAATGCTGCTAAGACAGAATATTTCCCACCACCAACAATAACAATACCTTTACCTGTCGAAATTTCTTTATCAAACTTGATTCTCTTATCAGTCAATAACGAATCTACAAAGAGTTTATGCTTCAATTTTAATTCATCAATCTCAGATTGATTTAATTTTAGGCAATTATCTAACTTATTAAAAGTGACCTTTTTAGCATTTTCAATAAAATTTTCATTGGGTCTACCACCAATGGCACCTTTCCTCATGGGACAATCTTCATTATATTTTTTACTTGTCTTACCCAATGGTGCAAATTTTATTATATCATTGAATACAGCATCATTGAACGTATGTTTCGATTCAGTATTTATATGTTCATCGACTTTAGCAAACGTAGAATTAGAAGCTAGCTCTTTGGGTGGTTCTGAATAGTGATCGAATGGTAAAGTGTGGTCAGCTTGATATGTAGTCAGTTGTAAATATTCCACTATTTGCCAAATGGTAAAAATGACAATTCCACCAAGGACAAATCTAAGGTATCTTTTGTTGTACAAATGGACTAGCATGTACGATAATTACTTAAAACTACGGTATTGATGCCCCAATAATTGTTATACCAAAATAATGGGTAGCTTCTTGTTGCATTTATTATTGGTTTCCTCCAAAAAATTTGACAGCTCTTTCCCAAAGGGGAGATTTTTGATATCTTTCGGAGCTGCTGCTGATAATGGTTTTAGTCTAAAACTTCTAGAAGCTATTTGAGGGTTGTGTTAAATACCCTAATTAGGGGAGCGTATATTTTGTTACTCATTAACCACAGCGAAGAAAGTAATACAGGCCTTTGAAATCGCACTTTCTAGATATAAAATTTATAAATTAACATGCATACTAATAGATAGATACGCCATGTCCTCAGTATGAACCAATAAGTTAAATAAAAATGCTATGGTAAAATTATTCTACTTAAATATATATATATATGTACAAAAAGGATCTGCAATAAAAAGAACAAGGTAATGAAAAGAGTTGAGGTGGGGCTAAAGGAAGTTGAATGGAGTTTCATAATGGAAAAAGGTCTATAGTAAGCTTACGCTTTGTTGACTGCATTTTAACAAGGTCATTGGGAAAGAAAATTCATGACTCTAAGATAAGATATTTGTGATCCTTTGTATGATATCTAAATGCTTAATATCTTGATGTCATAAAGTTTTACTGTTTAACCATTTTGGAGTGTGTACCGAATAAATATTTTAATCTCCTATCAATATACTCACATGCATCCTTTAATTGATCTTTATTATTTGTAAAATGTTCAAATTGAGTCTTTCTGCCACATGTTATCTCTTTCAATTTAAGGAATGCATCGAATTCTATATCATAGTAATGAATTTGCTTTAGATTATCGATAGCACGAACATGTTTATTTTCTTTATCTATGAATTTTTGGTTCTTAGATAAATCAATTGGATCTAATTTTGGATAATTGAAATGAATAAACATTACATCTGATGTCTCAGATGAGAAAAATTCATTATAAATTTCAGTTGGTTGCATATTATCATCTAATTTATGTTTAAATTCATCCGTTAATTTAGATTCAGATGTGAAAAATTTTCTGTCAATATTATTCTTAGCTCTAAGATAATTCTCATAATCAGTATCAAAATCTGGTTGATACATTGCTACACCGTGGAAATTACCATCAAGGAAATGACCACCTGTACCTGGAATTGCCTTAACTTGATAAAATGGTAAATAAAACACCATGGCAGCCGCAATAAATGTTTCCTTATCACCTTCTCCTGCAACACCCTGTGATAATAAGGGATAGTACCAATTCGGTCCATATACATTATAATATAGTGATAACATTATAGTTTTCCAATGCTTAGATCTATTGATCAGGATTTGTCCAGATTCATTTGAATTATCTGGCATGGTTCCCTCTAGATCATGGAATGGAATTGTATCATTCGTATCAACACCACTGTCATCACTGTTATTATAAGCTTCAATTGGAGTAATATCATCAATTGAGTTCCTCACACGGTGAGTTAAATTGTATTTAATACCAGCAATGTCATAGAATTTTGGTGTTGTAGATCTTCTCCAATAATCAGACCACAGGACCAAACCCTTTTCTTTATACACTTCACTATCAAAAATATTGTTTAAGTTTTTCACTGGTAAGTTATCAGCATCTAAGAATAAAATGTTATCGAATGATGATGAAATCAATGCTAACGATTTATATTGGTACCCACCAAATTCATGATTTTGTAAAATATTCATATCTGAAAATGTATCATTAATGGAGATACATCTAGCATTGTATTTAGGTAAATAATGTTCACAAAATTCCTGATCTTCTTCATTTGGTGGTATGAAAACTTCCACTGGGAAATCTGTCTTATGGTATCTTAAACTATTGATATTTAATGCTGCTAGGACAGAATATTTCCCACCACCGACCATAACAATACCATCACCTTTACCTAAGTTTTGTGCTGAGTTAACTAGTGTTGCATTGTTTAGAGTCTCCACAAATTGTCTATGCTTGTTGGTTAAATCTGCGATATCAGTTTCATTTAACAGTAAACAATTTGATAATTTATTTAAAGTTACTTTCGCTTTATTTTCTTTAAAATCTTTCTCTTCTGGTCTACCACTTACTGGTGAGTTACTGAAGGGGCAATTTTCAATATACTTTCTATCTGATTTACCCAATGGAGCAAACTGAATAATGTTATTGAAAATAGTATCATAAAATTCATGTTTCTCTAAAACAGTAACTTTTTTACCCAATGATGCAAACACTGAACCAAGATTATCAAAAGAGTTGGCATAGTTGTCCAATTTCATCGATTGTTTGTAGTTATTGATATTTAAAGATTCAGTATAGTTTGATGTACTTGCATCATTTGTTATTCGGATAATGGCTAATAGGATAATTGAACCTAACAAAAATTTCAAGTAACGTTTATTAAACAGTAGAGCCATATTTAATTACGTTTGAAATGGAGAAAGTACAGCTATTCTGTAAGAACAAAGAACAAATAAATGTTGTACTTACGTACGTTGATTCAAATTTTTTTTTTTCAGTTTGAGTTTTGATCGAATTTTGATGTTTTTGCTGTCACGAAAAGAAAGTTTAAAGTTTAAATTCGCGATTTGTATTGTGACTACTACTGAGTGAGATTTGCATGAATCTTGTTATAGGTTCTGGGTTAACACACTGCTGTTTCTGCGCGTTTGTGTGTGCAGAAGTGTATCTGTGTGAAAAATCGTACTTTCCTGCTTATTTCTTTGTTCGTTCTTGATAATGTTCGTTTCTTGGACGCTAGGATATGTGGTGAAAAAGACGGCAAAGTTTGTAACAAGAACACATCTTGTACTATGTAGTGTACAATAGTAAGGGGAATGAATGAGTTAAGAATGACTCACAGTGTTCCTGGACAAAATTTCATGAAAACTTACTGAAATGGTCATGCTCTATAAAATTGTTCATGTTCCATAAATAGTTTGACATGTTTAGAAAAATATAACTTGTCATCAACTGGTGTGTCCTTGAATTTCAGATCGTTCAAATTTGAGATCGTTTGTTCCAATGAGGGAAAGAAAACACTAAAATTTGTCATCAGATTTGGAGTAGCACCTGTAACAATGGCATCACGAAATAACTGTAAGGCCTATAGTATTAGATCGCTTTCACCAAGCCATCTTTTTTCGTTCATTGAAGAGAAAATGATTTACGTTTTTGTTCCTCGTTGGTTAATCTTACTCGTTTAACAATGAAATTTATTCGTTTAATAACAATATACGTAATTTTTTTCGGTTAGTTGCGTTTAGCTTTCTACGTATGATTCACTTGTAGTCGTCTGTTTTGATCGACCCTCAACAAAATCCTTTTGGCAACACTTGACATTGGAATAGCAGACATCGTTGTTCTATATATACATTTCTTTTTTTTTTTCTCATACTTGGTGTCGTTAAATATTGGTACGAATAACGAAATTATAAATAACGTTATTTTCTTAATTAATCTTGCATTTGCATGACTCGCTAGTTTTAAGGAACTTTCGAATTCATTACCTTAGGTATTATTGTTAATCAGATTACCTTAGGTATTATTGTTATTCCAATTACCTGATTTTTTATCATTTTACTTTATTTTCTTTACCTTAATTTTGACTTATAATTAGTATAAAAGCTTGGAGAATTTCTCTTGTTTAACTTGATGCAAGATACCTCAGTTGACATCGGTGAGGCCAAAATGACTAAAACCAAATTCAAATTAAATACTGTGAGAGGTTTGTCCGGCTATGAACAAAAATTATTACATAAAACTGTTAAAAAATTCAGCAATGGAACAGTATTTGGTGCACACTATGATTTTTTGAGTGATATTCCCACATCAATGCCAAGAAACGATTCTGAAAACTTTTATAATAATGGCATGAACAATTTCGCCTCTACGGCAAATACAAATAACAAGATTTGGTTAGAAAAGGAAGCCACTGTGACACCACGCTCATCGATCGATTCCAACCGTAGCAATATGAGCTCGCCTAATTGCTCCATTGTATCCACTGACAGCGGTTTGTCTACAATGTCCTCTAGTAATACAGCTTTTTCTTCAAACACTATTACACCAAATAGCTTGAAAAATTTCAATAAAGAAGTATTGCTAAAGGCAATAAAAAATTTAATCAACAATCACATAGAATTAGCACTGGCTATTAGTGAAAGAGGTGATTGGTACATATTGAAAGAAATTGAATTTAATCAAATTATTTCAACCATTCAGTTCGATACTTTGAAAGATGAAGAGATTAATTGTCATCTTGGTGCACCACCATATCTGTTACGTCACATATTTAATCAAAATTGCTTCAAACTGGGTGACCCCTTATGGAAAATATTTATCTTGGATAATTCCATGATCTATTTCCATGGTCAATCACCATTATTTGACATTTATTCTTGTGCTAATTTCCATAATTTATTGTTGATTGAATTAAATAAAGTAATAGGAGAGCAAAATGAAAAAATTGAAAATAATGGTAAGAAGTGTCACAAAAAAAAGCAAACAAGTTGGAAAATAACTCCACAAATTGAGTGGCATAGTTTCCCCAGATCAATTTTTGATAATTCTGCCTTCTATATCCCCAATTGTACAAGATCAAATTTTTTCAAAATGAGCTTCAAAGAGGAGAAAGAATCACTTATTAAATCGATATATTTTAATACAATGAAGAAACCATTAAGTTTTTTGAAAAATACAGATAATAGTTTAACTAAAAAAATAATTAAAGTTGAAAAATATGAAGATTTATTAGATTCTGGTTCAGAATTATGTGGTCGTACTGTTTTCGGCACCATTTCAATTGAAAGATTCAACTATCTAAATGATATAGTTACTGAAAATAAAATTAATTTTAAAAGTTTTATTGTTGGGTTAGTCATGTTATGTTTAAAGCCTTCAATAAGCGATTTTAATGATAAACCATTACTTTTCTCTATAAGAACAAATTTAAGAAACTTGGTGAAGGATTCAAGGGACTTGGGATTATACTATAAAGATATAAGAATTAGTGTACCATTATCATTGATTAACAATGAAAATTATCCAGATGTCCATCCTGAGGATCCAGACTATGATAAGAAGATAAATGAAATACAATTCAATTTTATTACTAGGCATGTCAATGAATACATTAATAGAAGAATTGATCAGTATAAATTAGACGGTCCGATTGATTCTGACCTTTGCACTATGAAGAAAGAATTTGATCCAACAACTTATATTCAAATAAATGATTTATCTCAAATTCATATTGCTAATGATCTACCCTACAAGATCAATAATTTCAATTTTACCACCAGTTTAAATATATATGAAAGGATGTCAATTTCATATACCGTTTGTGGTGAAAATGGCTTAAATCTTTGTGTTCACCATTCAGAAAATAGTAACTTTGATACCTTTGTACAGAATCTACAATACTTTCTTGAAGACTGATTTATTCAACCATAGATCATAATTGCGTAGGCACCAAAGGCAAGAAAAAACAAAACATACCACTCTTAATTACTAATATGCTTTTTTTACTGTATGAATTAGTTTACAAAATTATATAAAAAAAGAACAAAAAGAATAAATGATATTTTTCTATTTTTATAAAACTGGAAGGAACTATCTTCTCTTTGCCGTTGGTTTCGAAGGATTTCTTTCTATGATATCACCAGTAACACCTAGTTCTTCTAATTTGTCTTCTTCAATTTGAATTTGATCACGTCTTTCCCACCAACGATCTTGACAAAGTTCAAAAGATTTATGCTTTAGATGTTTACCTCTTACGTGTCTATTATTTGAAATTGCCCATTCTAAAAATGCAGGACCTTCTCTCAGATAGAATTCACGTAATGATTCAAATGGTTTTGGATGTGGTAACCAAGGACGTAAATCAGGAATTTCCATTTCTGGTTCCTCTTCAATGTCTTCTTCTTCTTCTTCCCCATCTTCAGCCACTAATTTTTCATCTTTAACATCTTCTTCCCCATCGTCTTCATCATCGTCTTCATCATCATCTTCATCATCAGAATCTTGATTACCTAATTTTTTAGCTAATTCAATTTCATCCAAATTTTCCCAATACATGGAAACACCATCTAATTTATTTAAATTAATACTATAAAATGAATCAATGGTATAATCCTTTTCACCATATTCCCAAACACCACCATAAATGTATAAAGTGTCACCAGATACCGTAGTGGAGGCATTAAATCTTGGGTGTGGTAATTGTGTCAATTTAGTAACGTTGATCTTAGTGTCATTTTCGTCATCACTATTACTATCTAGATCATCTAATTCATTACTATCATTAGTACTACCATCAGCATCATCAGCATCATCATCTTCATCGTTTAAATTATTTTTCTCTAAAATTTTATTTAATAAATCTTGTAATTCCCTTTCTTGTTCTTTGGAAACGTTAGCATTATTTAATTTTTTATTCTTATTGGAATCAAAGTTTGAATTTTTCTTTAAGTTAACATTAAACCATCTATTTGTTTCAATATTATAAGTGAATAAATCATTATAAAAAATTGAATCTAATGATTCTTCAGTTTCTTCAAAATCATAAACACCACCAAATAAGATCCCTCTATTTTTATGGAAAGTCATAGAACAGCCCACACGAGGAGAAGGCTGGAAACCTTGCTTACGTCTCTTTTCCCATCTAATTGCATCCAAATCAGTTTTCATTTTCAATAACCAACAATCACTTAAAATTTTACCCTTTTGTAAACCTTTATTGGCCTTAATTTTACAATAACCACCCCATAATAAGATACCATCATCAGTGGATAAAAATGAATGACCTGAACGTGGATCTGGTATTGATTGATTTTTCGGGAATTCAATTTGCTTCCATTTATAATTTGAGATATCAAAGATCCATAAATCATTTAAGTAAGTGGTAGAGTGACCTAAATCTCTAAACCCACCAAACAATATGAAATAATTTTTCCAAAATGTGATACGATGACCAGATCTGGCAGATGGTGCCAATTTCAAATCTATTTTGGACCATTCCTTGGTGTTAATATCTAGGATCCAAGTATCATTGTAATGGTAGAAAGATGACTGTTTGGGTGATGAGAATTCACCACCATGTAAGATAGCAATACCTGATGGATGAGCAGCCATAGCGGCAGATGATCTTGGCATTGGTGAATTTTGTGAAGTGAACCTTTTCCAAGTATTATTTTGAATACTGAAAGTTAATAAATCGTTATAGAAAGTTGTTGTATTTGTCTCAGAGTTTGTGGATTCACCACCAAATAAGATTAATTCCTTCTTGGA
The DNA here is from genome assembly GCA_003708445.3 of Grigorovia transvaalensis. Lineage (NCBI taxonomy): Eukaryota > Fungi > Ascomycota > Saccharomycetes > Saccharomycetales > Saccharomycetaceae > Grigorovia > Grigorovia transvaalensis. The sequence continues at coordinate 51,812 of PPXN03000042.1, read as the reverse complement.
ATGTGTTGGATCAGTGATAAAGCATGGATTGATTCTTAATTTAGGCTTTTGGACAATTTCCATATTAATCAATTCATAATTTTGTTGCTCTAGTTGGAAATTAGCCAAAATGGTGTCGATATCTACGTCATCATCTGATTCATTACCGTCTAATAATTTCCTCTTTTGTGATAATTTATCATTTTTAGCATTTGCCTTGGATTGGTTTCTCTTATTTTTAGCCTCTGCTCTTGCCTTCTTAGCGTCTTTATCCTTCTTGTTTTTTTTAGCCATGCTAATGAGGAATCAAAGTCTTATTATGAAGTGATGATCTTGTCATTTCATAAATAATGAGATGGATCGCGAATAATTTTGCTTCGAGAAAAACAAAAGTAGCATTAAATTAGGGTTTGAAGAGAATAAAAAAGACCTAAATGATTAGGCTCTTTACATGCCAACTACAGATTCGAACCAAGGACTCCTGTAAAAGGTACCACCCAGACACCACCATCGTTTGGTCTGTCACGTGCAACCTACCTACTCCGACCAATCAGATCCAAGCGCTCTCCAAGCTGTGAAATGTCATTTGAAGCGCTACATAGAGATCTCGTACCATTAGAACTACCATACAGTCATAACAGATAGGACACACACATAAAACGGTGCACTCTCTGTCGTATATACTCTACCCACATACAACACCCTATATATATACACCGCAAGATGCAACCCTGGAGGAAAGCCGGAATTACATACGCCACATACGTGTCGATCTGTGCCAACATGCTAAGACAGTCCCTGAAGGAGAGTGTCAAGACCACAGCGGTTTTGAATAGATCCAATGCTTTGATTGGATTCAACAAGTTCGATAAGGGTACTACTACAGATGACCCCATCATTCTACAGAACAAATAGACTTACTAACTAACCCTTTGATCAATCAATATACTGATTTTTCATATACTTATATAACTTATCTATTCTTACAAGAAATGAAACGAATTTACTCTTTATGTTATACTTCTACTGTTTCTGACCCCCGTTGGAAGCATCTACATATACTTCTTGAAGTAACAAGACTTGTTTGGTGTGGGGGGGAGACTTTGTACACACCTCACACCCCTACATACACAAGAACACACAGACTGAGACTTCATTACCCTTCTAGTGTGTACCATCTAAACACACACCCATGTGTACACAAGACACATACTCTTGACACCCAGTACAACAAGACATATACTTGCAGTACTACGAACTATCCATTCCACATTTTCATTTATTCATTTTCATTTTCACGTTATTAAGAACTGAAACTACACAAATAAGCCTATCTTGCTAAACTCAAATAATATAACAAATTTTTAACCATCCAAGACTATACATTGTCCAGAATTTTTCCTTCTTTGTTTTTTTAACTCAATCGTATTACTTTCTGGTGGTTCATTGCATCTAATATGTTAAGATTACCGATATGGAAATATAACAGTAATCTGAGGTTTCTAAATAATGGTATTGATTGGAAAATTTGTACTAATTGGGACTCAATATGTCATACGGGTATCCGTTACTTATCTACTAGTAGACAGAATCAGTTTTGTACAGTTACAAACCAGGTTTTCTCAAATTATAGATCTATAGATTCAGGTAGTTACAAAATACTAAACTCCTTTAATAAAGGTACTTTCAAGGACAATCAGTCTAAAAGATACTTTTCTATCCATAGGACTGTTCAAAATCTTACTAATCATAAAGATATTAACCATACTAGTCAAAAAGCCAACAATGAAGAAAATAACGATTTGGACTCAACTTTAACTTCAAATACTAGGAATAAGGATAAAAAACAAAATGATAAAACAACTATATTGAATAATCAAGTATCTAGTAATAAGCAAATTGATCCAGTTTCCAAATTTGATAAGAGGGAATTAACAAGGTTATTCAAATTAGTTAAATCTGATTGGAAACTTTTAATTTTAGCTTTATCATTATTATTACTTTCTGTGTCCATTGGTATGGCAATACCGAAGATTATTGGGTTAGTCCTAGATGCATTAAAGGAGAAAACTTTTAATACTAACACGAACGAAAATAATGAACCATTTAGGCTTAATGATTTACATATTTTAAACTTTACTTTAAATGAATTCATTGGATTAACTTTTGGTGCTTTATTAGTCGGTTGTGTCGCTAACTATATGAGAGTAATCTTACTAAGATTATTGAGTGAAAGATTAGTCGTTAGATTAAGATCAAATTTAATTAATAAAATTTTCCATCAAGATGCAACTTTTTTCGATAAATATAAAGTGGGGGATTTAATTAGTCGTGTAAGTAATGATGCTCATATGGTTTCACGTTCCATAACACAAAAGATCTCAGATGGTTGTAAATCGACTATCATTTGTATAGGTGGTATATCATTAATGTTTTCATTATCTGTACCATTATCCCTAAGTTTAATGGTAATTATGGGCCCAACTTTCTTAGTGATTGCCAAGATATTCGGTAAACAAATTAGATTAAACGCTAGAGAATTACAAGAAAGTACAGCAAATTTAACTAAAGTGACAGAAGAACAATTTAATGGGATAAAGACCATACAAAGTTTTGTCTCAGAGAATAATGAATTGAAAAAATTTCATAATTCAATAAGAAATATCTTCCGTGTGGGTAAAGAAAGTGCTTTCATTAATGCTAAATTTTACACTGGTGCATCTGTAATTAGTGATTTTAGTTTCTTGGTCGTGTTATCATATGGTTCATATTTGGTGTTTAATGATTTTTTATCGATTGGTGATTTAACTGCCTTTATGCTTTATGCAGATTATACCGGTAACGCTATTTTCAATTTCTTGTCATTTTACTCTGAATTAATGCAAGGTGCTGGTGCTGCGTCACGTTTATTCGAATTAATGGACTATAATTCCCAGATTAAACCTACCATCGGTAATAAATTCAAATTAACCAGATTGGATCGTGGTGCCGATATCGAATTTAGAGATGTGTCATTTGCATATCCAACGAGACCAAATACACCAATTTTCAAGAATTTAAATTTTAAAATTGATTCTGGTTCCAATGTTTGTATCGTCGGACCCTCTGGTAAGGGTAAATCTACCATTGCTTGGTTATTGTTACATTATTATAATCCATCCAGTGGTGAAATTTTAATCGATGGTCAAGATATCTCTAAAGTGAGCCCGAAATCATTAAGAAGGAAGATCGGTATTGTACAACAGGAACCAATTTTAATGTCAGGTACCATTAGAGATAATATTACGTATGGTCTTACTGAAAAGGTACCCAAGGAGAAAATACGATCTGTTGCTAAACAATGCTTTTGTCATGGATTTATTACAAAGCTACCAGAAACATATGACACAATGATTGGACCTCAGGGGACCATGTTAAGTGGTGGTCAAAAGCAAAGAATTGCCATTGCCAGAGCATTGATTAAAGATCCGAAAATCTTGATCTTAGATGAAGCCACATCTGCCCTTGATGTGGAGAGTGAAGGTGCGATTAATTACACTTTTGGTCAATTAATGAAATCCAAATCGTTGACCATTGTATCCATCGCACACAGATTAAGCACAATAAGAAGATCAGAAAATATTATTGTGCTAGGTAATGAAGGTAACGTCGTGGAGACAGGTAAATTTAAAGATCTTTTCGCTGATCCCAACAGTCAATTATCACGACTACTGAACGAAAACAGAAATGACGTCTCTAAGCAATCCACCCCACCACCAGAGACAGCGGAGCCACATACAGATAATGGCGAGGACTCAAACAAGGAACCTACCTCTACTGAAACAATACCGAATGAAATTAATGAAGTATTGAAGGACCTTTCCAGAGAAGCCATGGCTACTCCGGCCCAAATACCTTCTAATGACACTCAAATATAACGAACATACGATGACAAACCTCTTATATATACAATCAAGAACTAATGAAACAACACCTTAACGTTACCTTTATATACTTGGGCCTCCAACATGAAACGTTGATATTTTATTTATTTTCAAATGAAAACAAACGCGTTTCATATTGTAAACAAACCAACACGATGCAATTGATTGCATTGAAGTCGTGCTTGAATCGCCTGAATAACATACTGGACACCATCGATGGGTGTACCAAGTTCCATAATTCTCTTCTGCGACAATTGTCGTCTTTGCATACGGAGTTGAAGAAGATTTACGATAATTTGATACAAGTGGAAGTGGATGACAGTAACTCGCCGGGGTGGTTGCAGATAACGAACGTGATCAACCAGTTGCTTGACATGCTCCCGAGGGTGGAAGGTACTTTGTCACATTTGCTTGATATCCTAGAGTTAGAGACTGATACCTCCATGGAGATTGATTTTGATACGTTAGTGGACTATATGGAAATCTCTAATGAACTGACAAACGGTAAGTTGAAACCGCTAGTAAGAAAGATGAAACTCGAGATGGACGTTTACCTGGAGTATAACGAGATTTTGAATGATAATATGAATTCTTTAAACATCACTATAAATAATAATATTGATGGATTATTCAAGATTCAAGATAGCAAATACGAATCACCGGTAAGACATATTCCAAATTTTACATTGGATCAATTGCTAAGATTATTAACTACCAATACTACAAATAAACAATATAGATTACCTAAATTTACACCTTTGGAGGAAAGAATGATGAATAAATTTGAGGATGTACAAAAAAATTTGAAACCTATAGAGACATCATTAATGACAATTTTGCCCAATAGAATAAATGAATTTTATAAGAGGCATACAAATTTTGAAAATATCAAAATACTTCATGAAACACTTCTTAACAATTATAATACATTATCAAGAAATTTCCAATATTTGAATAAAGAAGTATCATCTTTGAAAATTGAATTGGTTGATAAACGTTGGAATATCATCTTTACGAATTTGAACCATGAATTGAGTTTCATATTGAATGAAATGGAGAAAAATAGTAATAAATTGATACAGGAGACAGATGAATTAAATGATCAAATCAAAGTTCAATTATTGAAACGATTAAATAAGAGTACCGATATCGTATCCAGGACTTTTAATGTTATTTACACAGCATTAGAATTTTCATTGTTAGATAAAAACTGTGCCACTGAAACAAACCAATTGGCAGAAAAATGGTTACAATTAAGGTCCAAGACTGATGAATTATTGTTGAATAATGACATGATTGACAACACTGAAATAGAGCAAAATATTGAATATGATAAGACTAATACTACTATAGCTCTTGATGATAATGATACTAACCATGATCGATCATTTGATATGTCAAATATGTCATTAGAACCGCCACCTCCTATCTTGATGCAGAAAGTTAGAAGAAGAATTAGTAATTCTAGTCTCAATTCTGGAAGTGAAAGTGATTCAGGTAATAAAACTATTGAAGCCATTGCAGATGATTTAAGAAAATTTTCACTTGGTTCTAGTGTGAAATTATCACCTGAAAGACGAAGAAATACCAATAGAAATTTTTCCATTGATTCTTCCAAAACAGGTGCAGTATTATTTAAGAAGGTCAATGTCTCACCTGAACAAATTAATGATCCAGTGATAAATGAGAACGAGATAGATAATCCATTTTTCGATAATAAGAAGCAAGTGACTCGTAAGGAAAGAAAAGTTAAGACAAGAAGTTTAATCTTGAGTACTATACCGACATTGTCATATTTACCATCAAATACATCAACTTTGCAACCATCACCACCATCATCATCATCACAAGCTGGAACGAAAGGAAAACAATTCCACGAAGAGCGAGATCAGAATCAGGATAAACTAAAAGATGGAAAGGAACATGGGAATCAACTAGAAAAGTATCCACAACCTGCTCAAGTTGAGGAGGAAACTGGTCAGCAGACTGGAACCCAATATAACGAACCAATATCGATGCCCAGACCGCAGACAATTGTGTTACAGTCATTGAACGAGTCATCTGAGTATCTCCCGAGATCATCTACATCAGCATCGTTTGCTAATAGTACAATTTACTCAGTGAACAAAAGTGGAACACCATTAGTAGATAATAACAGTGATGACGAGAGGTCCAGTTACGATATTACCAACCCAGACATCATGCCCAAAATGGAAACTCCAGATAGGATTCTATCGTCTCACACTTCCACTCCCATTATCCTTGACTTGTCCACTTCCATGTCGTTACACTCACAACCACAAACAAGATTTCCGTTCGACCCAAGATCGTATGATACAGCCGTAGACGCAAAGATTTTACAAAACAAGACATTGCGTTCCAAGATACCTCGCCTTCCCCGGAGTGGTTCCAGCGTCGCCCAACTGGGACTCACCAAAGTGGCCCCCAAGTTGCCCATCAGAAGAATACGACAACCAACGCCAATTGAACACCTCTTCTCACGTGAAAGATCGAATTGAAGAGGCCATCTCTCTGTGTGAGAGTCTCATCTCAAAGTGACAAATTTTTCGATATTTTTCACAAATTTCATATTTTTCTGTTTGTGTCTGCACTGCTGGAGTCCACTCACAAAGCTGTGTTGTTCATGAGTCACGCACTGGTATCGATACGGCGTAATGAGTCTACCGTGGAAGAGTTCAACTCGCTGAAGACGCACGTGGTCAATAATACTAGTAGCGAAACTTTGATAAAACCTTTCGTTGGATCAAGTTCCATAACTGATATATTGAACAAAGTTAGTGAAAATAATATCACTACGTCTGATAAACTGAACCAATTATGCAACATGATGAAGACTAAGGGTATTACGCTTACTAAAGTGACTAGAACTAAGAAAAAACTCTCTAGATTCAAATTAGACTCCACAAATAGCAAATTGCTTTGGAGGTCTGACACGAAATCATTACTATTGGACTGCATAAAAGATATCAGAGTAGGTCATATGGCCAGTAATTATTGTGAGGAATATGGAATCTCTGACGATTTCATATCCCGTTGGATGACAATCATCTATACCATAAACAAGAAATTGAAAGGTTTACATGTTATTGCCACGACTCAATCAGATTTAGATAATCTTACCAATTGTATCGGTGGCTTGGTTAAATTACGTAAAGAGTTGATGAAAAGTCTGTTATTACCTGATAATGTTAAATTTGCCAACATTCATTGGAGAAACACAGTTTCTCAAAGGAAGGAAGATGAGCAAAAGGATACTCTAACTTTTGAACAAGTCAGGAAGCTATGTGATAAATTTCATATCTTTTGCTCTTCAGAATACTTGAAACGTTTATTCGATGAGGCAGATATTAATAATAATCAATTATTAAATTTTAAAGAATTTCAAAATTTTGTCAGTTTACTAAAGGAACGCAAGGAAATGAACAAAATATGGGAAAATGTTACTCAAAATTCAAATTGTTTATCTTATGAAATGTTCAAAAATTTCTTAATTCATGTCCAAAAGGAGGAACTTGATGAAAATAGATTCAAACAGTTATTTGATAATTATCACAATAAGGACGGTTATATTACCAAAGATGCCTTTATTAGATTTTTAAATGATCAAAATCACTTGTATGAGGAACTTGTTGATTATTCTAGACCGTTAAACCATTATTTCATTGCGTCTTCTCATAATACGTATCTTTTAGGTAAACAATTTGCTGAAACACCTTCTGTCGAAGGTTACATTCAAGTCTTACAACAAGGTTGTAGATGCGTTGAAATTGATATATGGGATGGTGAATCAGGTCCTGTTGTTTGTCATGGTATACTAACCTCATCTATCCCCTTGTTTAATGTGATTCAAGTTATCAAAAAATATGCATTCATAACATCACCTTACCCGTTGATTATTTCACTAGAAACACATTGTGATGCACCAAACCAATTCATAACAAGTCAATTATTCAAAGATATACTGGGAAACTTGATTTATTATAATCACCTAGATGAAACAAATTTACCATCACCTGAACAATTAAAACATAAAATTATATTGAAAGTTAAAAAGCCAAAATTTTTTTTACATAATTATACCATGGGAGAAAATGACTTATCATCAGGTGGTAAACAATCATCATCTTCAATTTACGAATATTCATCTTTCAGTTCGTCAAATGATTCTGATGATAAGTCAATTAAATCAGTAGATTCTGCAATTAAGATAAATACTGGCTTAACAAGAATACGCAGGATTTCATTAAAGAAGAAAAGCATTGATACTATAAAAGAGATGTTTGATATCTGTGGTATATATGGTTTAAAATTTAGAAATTTTTCTTTACCTGAATCAAAGACAACAACTCATTGTTTCTCAATCAATGAAAAAAATTTTGAATCCATGTGTAAGGATACAACACAACGACTTTGTATTGATAAACATAATAGAAGATATTTAATGAGAGTATACCCACACGCTATGAGATATTACTCATCAAATTTTAATCCAATAATTTTTTGGGAATCCGGTGTTCAAATGGTGGCGACTAATTGGCAAACCAAAGATTTGGGACAACAAATTAACTTGGCCATGTTTAGGCTATCAAATCAAAAAAATGATATTAAATATTCGGGGTTTATTTTGAAACCTAAGAAATTATTAGAACCAATAAACAAGATTAAAGATATACCCATTCTTTATGATACAATCAAAAATGAAAATCCTAATGGCTATAAGATTACCATCAGAATTTTATCTGGTCAACTACTACCAAAAATTAAAAAGGATCCGAAATTGAATAAACGATTCGGTCCTAGCGTAATTTTAGAATTCATTAATAACGAAGATAATGTGTTCACTCCGGTCAAGATTTTGAAAAATGCAAGTAGAATAAATAACACATCAATTCAAACTTTGCAATGTGATGGTAATGGTTTCAATCCAATTTGGGAATTGGAATGTAATGTATCAATATTAAATTTAGATTTTGCATTTATTAAATTCACTGTCATAACAAATGATATTCCCTTAGCTACAACATGCTTGAAATTAGAGTATTTGAAACCTGGTTATAGACCTATCCCATTGTACAACTTAGACGGTGAACAATACATTTTTTCAACATTGTTTGTTTACTCGCAAGTTGACATTATTTAATATATTCCATTTGATGACTTTTTTTAATTTATTCATAAATTATATAATAATAGAAACTTTTAAAACTATGATACATATATATATAACATATGCAATATCTTGTGAGAGTGACTGATTTATTTCCATTCAAACCTTTTGCGGACGGAATGAAGGAAATCATATATAATAAATAATAATAATAAATAAAAGAATTATTGACTATTAGTACTACTCAATATAATCCTTTAAATATTTACCAGCATGATAAATGAATCTAAATTGATCATTCATTTGAACCATTTTCATTCTTTGTGACCTCAATTGTAAGACAATTTGTTCTATCAAATCCTTAGTATAAATTTCATCATCATCAACACCATTCCCATTTTCGGCAAAATCGCTAGTATCATGAATAAGATGATCTAGTGCAATAAATGTACCGGATCTACCGACACCAGCAGAACAATGAACAATTATTGGATTACCATTTGAATTCAAACTATGAGAATGCCTACATAATTGCATTATTGGTATAATTTCTTGTGGTTTACTCATATCTCGCCATTGATCAAAATAAAAATGATGTACAGTTTTGAATTCATTTGTTACATTGTTCACTAATCTCAAATTAGTTAAAGTGTATTGCCCATCTTCATACCTTTTTTGTTCAATAAATTCAATTGTCAATCCCTGTGGGAATGTACTCATTTCTTCAGGTTTATACAATGGATCAGATTTGGTTGGACATTGTATTTGTGGTATATCAATTTTCTCAAAATCATTATCCTTTTGTGGCCAATATGGGTAACATTTTTCTCTACCATGTTCACTCAGTGGGGTTACCATCACTATAACGATATTATCTGATGGACACTCATCATAACACATTTGCCAAAATTGAGTATATGTGTGACGTGTGGGGCCCTGTGTAGCAATATAATAACCTGGACTCAAACTTTGATGAGGCACATCAACTTTCACATACGATGCATTAATATAATCATTACCTTCCAAAACGTTCAAATGAACACGAGTCTTCTCATAGGGCATAATATTAACATAACGATTTCTCAAATCATTAAATGGTTTGATTGAAACACCAAGTGACCAAGCTGAATTTTTTCCCACTAACTCAGAAGTTGCTTCACGTAATCTATCATCCTCTTGCTTTTGAATAAACTGAAACTTCTTCCTTAAGATGCCTTCATCCTGTGTTAAGTACCATGGGTATGTCATGGATCTTCGTTTTGTTATGTAATCGGAAGCTTGAAAAATTATTCCGACTAAATTGCCTTAAAAAAATAATATAATAAAAGAAAAAGCAAGTTTATATTTTAGGGGTCGGATAAATTATTATTTTTTCATCCGTCTCGAGGATTTTTAAGGGTATTTTTAAGTAGCTGCTTTAAGTGACTGCTCTTGCAGAAGGTTTATCCGGTTTCCTTATGATAAAAAACTTGCAATATTTTGAATCCTCCAGATTTTCTTTTTTCACACAATAAACATCGTCTTGTCAAAAATCTATATATTCCCAGATACTTCTATTCCTAGATGATAAAGAAACTGAGTTTACGTTATTAAATTGCCATAAGAAAAGTCACTGCCTGTTTGATTACTTGATGAATCTGAGCTTTTTAACAACTTTAGAGTAAATTTTTTGTTTGATCGAATTGTAAGTGTTCCTTAGTCTTCCAAATGGTGTTGTTTGTTTTCATTTTTTTCTCCAGTTTACAACCTGATTACAATCACACAAGTGGCGAGTTTATTATCTCAGTTGAAAATACTGCAATATTGCTCAAGTTATTTATTCAACTTTGTGTCCACTTGATACAGAGCTATATTTTTGAGATGATATTGTATCTTTTCTAATAGTCTCTCCCTTCCATCATGCTTCAAAACTTTTGTTGAACACAATATATTAGCCTAGTGTAATGTTAAAGTTAAAACTGAAAATTTTTGTGAATGATCAGGAAAGTTTAAAGAGAATATACTCCAAAGAGGCGCACCACTGAGGTATGGAAGACAACCACTAATAAGGAAAATGAAAAAGTTTCATATTCTTAGTTTGAAATGAGAAAGATTAACTATTAATGAATTATTTTATATAGCTATACATAACTATATATAACTATGAAACATTTTGTTTATGTGAATAGTAACAATAATGCTTACAGCGACAAGAAAGAACAAATTAAACGAGCCATAAAAAATATGAAAAAAGTCATTAAGAAAGAAAAAAAAAACACTAAACTGTTGACAATGATGCAGATGGTTTTCAGATTAGCAAACAACACTATATTGGAATTATTTTTTTTGCTTCTTCATGAATTCCTCCATACTTGGTGACATATCGTCTCTAGTTGAATGAGGCGAAACACCGCTTGTTCTTCTTCTTTTCAAAGATGGTCTCTTAGAACTATTGACATGTTCATTCTTAGGAGTATTATGACTTGAGATATTTGAGATATTTGAGATATTTGAGATATTTGAGATATTAACATTATTTGGGTTAACAATATTTGAATTATTGATGTTATTGATATTGCTATTGTTATTCAAATTCAAATTACTCATATTTCCCATGTTTGCATTCATGTTTGAATTTGAACCTATCCCCATATTAATATTCAAATTTGGACTCATAGCCGTATTCATATTCGGGCTCATCGCAGATGCCATATTCGAATTCATTATAGCTGAATTGTTCACAGCCATGTTCGGACTCATATTTGGATTCAATCCCGGGTTCATTGCCGGATTCATTCCGGGATTAATCCCAGAATTCATCACTAAATTCATGGTTTTGTCCATATTTGGGCCATTGCTTTGTGTACTGTTATTTTTGCTACTATTTTTGCTACCATTTTTAACTGAATTATTTGGATTATAATTATTAGATGTGTTATTACTATTAATTGAATTATTTTTACTCATATTTATTGCCATATTTGGATTCATATTCATATTCATGTTTGGATTCATATTCATATTCATATTCATATTCATATTCATATTCACATTATTACTATTGTTACCAGCTAGTATCTTACCTTTACTGTTCGAATTACTTGGACTTTTACCGCTAATTATATTATTATTACTATTAGCTATACCGATCATATCATTATTATAATTTAAATTCATGCTGTTGTTATTATTAGTCATATTCATATTTGGATTCATGGTATTAGTATTCAAGTTCGGATTCATATTGCTATTATTACTATTAACATTAGGGTTATTCATATTTAAGTTCATTTTATTATTAAGAGTTGCATTCATATTATGATTCATATTCATGTTCATATTTAAATTCATATTCATATTACCACTCAAACTATTGTTACGAATATTATTATTATTAGGGTTATTTTTAAGATTATTATTTATATTAGGGTTATTCATGTTAGTTGGGGTATTGGTAGCAGTATTATTAAACACTTGTTGCTGCTGAGTATTATTTTGCAAAGCATTAACATAAGAATTTTGATTATTACTGTTAAAATTGAAAGTATTTGAATTTTCACGAGGACTAATTACAACATTTGAATTTGAGTTTGGTGAACCACCAATGTTATTAGTATTACTCATATTAGTATTATTATCATTGAAAGATCTATTTAGCGGAGATTGCATTGGATTAAATGTATTACTCAAATTATTTTTAACCATATTAAAATTAATATTGTAGTTCATTTGCTGCGGTGTGTTTGAAGATGCCATGTTATTATTTAAGTTAGGACCATTATTTAGTGTACTATTATCTATATTGTTGTTATTATTATTTTGATTTTGATGTACATGACGATGTGGTTGTTGTTGTTGACGAAAATTCTGCTGTTGCTGCTGTTGAAGATTTTGTGGAAGATTTTGTGGAAGATTTGGTTGTTGTTGTTGATGCATATTTTGCGGATGATTATGAGGGTGATTTGGTTGCTGTTGCTGTTGTTGTTGCTGCTGCTGCTGCTGCTGCTGCTGCTGCTGCTGTTGTTGTTGTTGTTGTTGTTGTTGTTGTTGTTGTTGTTGTTGTAAATTATTTAAGATATTTGAATGCTGTTTGACATAAAGATTTAAAGCATCAAATGGTGACTTAATATTATGTGTCTTTTGATAAATTCTTAAATTTCTCAAAGCTGACATTGCAGTACTCACTTGCATTACTCTCATAATACCTTCTTGTGAACCAAAAACGGAAACATTTCTGAAGACACTAAAATATGAACGTAATTGTGTAATTGCATCAAAATTTTGTGGTGGGTTTGTTGTAGATGCATTATTTACTAGTAAATTTGCATTTGCATTGGCTGTATTTGTATTTCTATTTGGTATACCGTTTATTGAATTTGCATTTGTTGGTGTACCTGATCCATTAGGAATAGTATTATTTGTGATGTTATCATTTGTATTTGACAAATCATTTTCATGTAAATTTGAATTTATGCTTGAATTAGAATTTTTATTTGATATATTATCATTTGGATTAATTAAATCATCATCATCATTATTATTATTATTATTGTTATTATTATCGATGATGTTTTTATTTGTGGTAGGATTATTATTATTATTATTAAGTGACAATTTGGAGAAAATTTCTCTTGATGCCTTTGGATTACTTAATAATTTTTCTAATGAATTCCATTCAATACCAGGTATAAAAGAATGCATGTAGATATCTCCAAATTCGATCTTTAAAGATGGAGTATATAAACCTTTAAACTGAATGAAGTGTGTAATATATGAACCATCATTATAATGGTATGTAAAAGTAATCTTGGGGCAAGAAATGAAGATGTAACCGTTACTTAGAATTTCCGTTTTCAATTGTTGTGGTGCAATTTCTAATTTGACTATACCTAATTTCCATAAAGTGATAAACAATAAAGGTACTAAGGCTATGAAAAAATCAAATTGTCTAAAATCTATATTTGAAGTCTTTGAATAACGTAAAGTTGCATTATTGGTGAAGAAAATCTTGATTATATCTTGCCAATAATTTAATTTGGAAATGTTACCATAACAATTATTCAACATATTGATAAGTTCATGAAATTTTAACATTGTCATACCAGTAATATATTTTCTTACTGGGTACGATAGCAAAGCAGGTGAAATCTGTGGATTAGCCATTAATGGTTTACCATTCATCTTGAATTGATTTGAGAATAGTGACTTGAACTAAAGATGAGTCAAAATAGAAGGGAAGTCAAGGTAGAAGAAGATATCTTAGTAAGTGGGATCAGAAAAAAACCAGAATAAAAAGCGAGAAAAATTAACAAGTAATAAATAATTGTATTTTGTATGATTGAATTAGCAAACGTGGAAAATTGTTGTGTTATTGTTGTATGTAATCGTGACTTTTTCCTTCTTTACTTTCTCCTTGTGTTAAATTGATATATCAATTTGTAAGAACGGCAGTATATATGTATATATATATCTGTTTGAATGTTGAGGGTTATGGGTTGGAATCGATTTTAAATTGAGTCTTTTTTCTTACGAAAAGTTGTGTATACAGTGTTTTTCAAATGATTACTTCTTTATTTATTTATTTATTTATTTTTTTTCCAACTCCAGGAAAAAGAACTTTTTCTGTTTCCGCTTTGAAAAGAAAAGAAATGAAAAAACAGATCTGCAAATGCAATTAATAAAAGCTTTGTTTGGGGTTGGAGTTTTCTGGTTTCTGTATTACTTTTGCACAATGTCTTAGTTTCATGTCCACATAACATACGAGTACTTAGGGTAATCTTTAGGACATGTCCCTGAGACATTTTCCTGTACTATAACAATGAAACGTAAATCAATGTCATATGAAGATCGACACGATTATCACACTTGATTGCCTCAATTTGGATTGACGTTTTTTCCCTACTACATTAAAATGTCATCTCTGAACTTGTCTCTTACATATTTAACACAATATCATATATATATATATATATATATATGTATAGATATATATACACATACATGTTACTGCTGTACTAAGCTGTATGTTATACCTTGCTTGTTCTTGATGATTCTATTCATACCAATAGATTGATAATTTCTTCTTGGTTTGATGAAGCTGCTAACATTTGCCACTACTTCCTTCTTGGGTACTCTGGTACGGGTTTTGGAGGCACGTTTCTTCAGCAGTTTATTGATTGTTTTTCTCTTCTCTTCTTCCAATTTCTTGTCCTTTATGTTCTTCCGCTTACGTGCAGTTTCTGCTTGACGTAACAGGATTTCCTCTTGTGTCTCTTGCTGTATCTGTGTTTCATTACCATTAACATCTGTATCCACCATGGACTCTTCTTCTTCCTCTTCTTCTATATCTACTTCTACTTCTTCATCCTCGTCGTCTTCTATACCAATCTGTGGTGTTTCTTCAATAGCATCTGGTGTTTCTTCTATTTCTTCTATTTCTTCTTCTTCTTCTTCTTCTTCTTCCATCTCCTCTTCTTCTTCTTCATCTTCCTCTTCATCTTCCTCTTCCCCTCTTAACATCTTTTCATCGTCTTCTTCTTCCAGTATACTCTCTTGTTCCTCCACCGGTGCTTCAATGCGGTCGTTCAAACTTCCCTCTGATTCATCGGGACTAACTACAACAGCCTTGAGTTGTCTTCTTGTCCGTGTCTTGATGTTCTTCGCTACTACTTCATCATCATCTGTCCAACTGGCATCACTCATCTTCTCCTAATATATTTGTCTACCTATATACGTTCTTGGTCTTGTCTATTATTGCTTTTTTTCCGTTCAAGATGGCACTTTTTCTTTGGTGGGTACTTTTTTTTACTTCCCTTCTTGTTTTCCTTATTTCTTAGTATCTAAGACCCGTTAATTTTATTTCTTCAGTTCTTCAAAGCCACTTTGTTTTGTTGTGTTTTGTTTTTTTGGATATTTTTTTTAAAGTTTCTTCTTCATATTTCCTTATATTTTACCTTTCTCCTTTGTTTTCTAACTCAAGCTACTAACTAAAGGATGCATACTCTACTTCTGATTAAATCAAAGGTTCAATTAAAGGATAACACGGATGGAATCTTACTGATTATTAAAGACAAAACCAACAGCAATGAGTCGGAAACTCCTAACAATATATACATAGCATGGGTACCACTTAACTTACTCAATAAAGATCAAATTAAACTTTTCTTAGCAGAAGAATTAAACTTAGTCAACAATTCTAATAACTCTCATCAAACAAATAAAAAAATTAACTTAATTATTAACGGATTATTTAACAATGCAATTACTCATAGTTCCACTGTCTCTAATGGATTTTGGTTACTGTTAAATATAAATCAAATTTGGTCAATTGAATTCAAACCACCAAATTTAAATGGTTGGTGGGATGGTTCAATTAAATTCAATTTAACTGATAATTTACAAACTAGTAACACCAATGAATCGCCAACACTTTATTTAAAAGATAAATTATGCCCATCTACAATTTTCAATCAGAAAAAATTGAATAAATCTTTTGATACTTTCACTAACCTTAATCAATTATATTGGGGTGGTACAGATATCATTAACTGTTTAATCACTAATGTGAAGGAAATGGAGAAATCAAAAGATAATTTAAATTTATGGTATTTACATAAGGATTGGAATAATTATGATGATCTCTTACCCACTACCACGGAAACTGATAATAAGCCTGCAATTTCAAATTCAAATTCGTCTTGGAATAATACAAAATGGTCAATAATGTCCACTATCGCCACTTTAACATCAAATACCACTAAAAATTTGAATTCTTTGATACAAAAGCATCCAATTGTGAAACTTATCAATGATAATAGTAATAATGTCTACATTCAAAAAATTTTGAAGCATCCACAGGTCTTGAAAGTACAAGACGATTTTGATTCTGCTCAAATTTACTTAGCTAAATGGTCACAAGGTGTTAAACAAGAGGCAAATCGTTACCAATTGAAAAATAATTTAGAAAATTCATATTTAAACTCTATCTTAAGTGATCTTGGTATTGATTTAACGAAGGATATTTATTTCACCAGTTCAGAAATTAATGATATATTTAACAAGAATATCAATAATAAGAAGGATAAAGATAAATTAAATATTACTAATTGGAAAAAATTATTTAATGATTTAGGTCAATTAACCATTACTTCCAGGGAAATTAAAGATAAAATTTTCCATAATGGTATCGACACAGATGACTTGGAAATTAGAGCTGAAATTTGGCCATTTTTATTGGGTGTTTATCCATGGGATAGTACACAATTAGAAAGAGATGAAATTTTAAATCAATACAAGGTTGAATATGAAAGATTGAAAAAAATTGAAATCATAAATCCTAATACCATTGACCCAAACGAAATTGAATATTGGAAAGATCAAATTTTCAGAATTGAAAAAGATGTATTAAGAAATGATAGAAATTTGAATATTTATAAATATAATACCCCTGATGGTAAACCTGATAGTAAAGAAGATGAACAAGATAATGATGAATCCAGTGAACAATGGCAAATTAAAAATCCACATTTATTAAAATTAAGAGAAATTTTAATTGTTTATGATAAATATAATTACAATTTAGGTTACGTACAAGGTATGTGTGATTTATTATCTCCAATTTATTATGTCCTACAGGACGAATTAATGTCATTTTGGTGTTTTGTTAAGTCTATGGAAGTAATGGAGAGAAATTTTTTGAGAGATCAAAGTGGTATAAGAGATCAAATGTTTACATTGACAGAATTGACACAATTGCTTCTGCCCCAATTAAGTTACCACTTAGATAAATGTGATTCATCAGATTTATTTTTCTGTTTCAGAATGTTAATTGTTTGGTTTAAGAGAGAATTCAGCATTAATGAAATTTGTTCCATATGGGAAATAATATGGACAAATTATTATAATTCACAATTTCAATTATTCTTTATGTTGGCCATATTACAGGATAATAGTCAAAGTATCATTAAGAATTTATCAAGTTTTGATCAAGTGATAAAATATTTCAACGAATTGCACAATACACTGAATTATCAAGAGTTGATGATTAGAAGTGAATTATTATATTTAACATTCCAAAAACTGATGAATATAATGGATCGCAAACCGGAAATGATACACCAGGGCATACCATCAGGGAAGAAGAACGAAACAGATAAAGATACACCCAAGATAAACGAGTCCAAGTATTTGAGGCTGTTGTTGTCGAAACAAGTGGTGATCCAACGTGAGCCACCCAGACAAGTGGATTCTATAAAGTAAAAAGTGTAATTTGTCAAGGACATATGCGGACATGTGTATATTGTCCCAGACAAATTCAAACCAATTAGACAAAATAAGATAGACATTTTCATGCAGCCTTTTTTTGTCACACACCAAAAAAGGACATTTCTTCTTTGAGAACTTTGAAAAATTTTAAACAGTATGAAAATTAAAATCAATATTTTTTTTTTATATTTTAATCTGGGACAGATTTATCCTTTACTTTATTTCATATTGAAGTTTGGTTCGTCTTTTTGTTAGTGTCTGTTGTATGCTCCAGTAGGTGAATTACAAGCATACAGAATTTATTCAACACACAACGGTTTTTTTCCTTTTCTTTCTCTCAATACTCTTAAGGTTAAGGAAATTAAAATTAAACAAACTTTAAACTGTTTTTTCTTTTTTTCTCATATCTGTTGAAAGAAATTCAATAAAAATCGTTTTATTTAGTATAATATAAGCTTATTGGAATAGTTAACAGTAAAGGAAAAAAAACTACATAAAGAAATAATTTCATCTCCTTTTTGCACATTAATTAATTTACGATTCATATATCTACTCAACTGTCCTGCCTCCCCTTAGTGTTTTTCAATGATTGATAATATACCAAATGAAATAATTAATTGGAGTATATTGAATGAAATAATATCAATGGATGATGATGATCCAAATTTTTCCAAATCTTTAATAACACAATATTTCGATCAAGTGGTTCAAACTTTTAAATCTATGGAAGTTCAGTTACATACAACAAAAGATTTGAAAGAGCTAGATTCTTTAGGTCATTTTTTGAAAGGTTCCAGTGCAGCATTAGGTTTACAAAGAATTGCTTGGGTTTGTGAAAGGATTCAAAATTTAGGTAGAAAATCAGAGGATACTTTCCCCAATAGTATTGATTTATTGAAAAATTTACAAACCAATTTAAATATTGATCAAATTAATTTACTGGATTCAACTTGTAATGAACCGAGAATTGAAATCACTGATGATGATTCTAAATATTTAACAGTTATTGAAAATGCTTTATCACAGGCAAGAATTGAATTTAAACTCGCGAGGATGGAATTATCAAATTACTATCAAGAACAATTATAACAAAGTATCTATGTATTTATGTGTGCCATATATATGAAGTAACTTAAACAAAAGAAATTAAATGAATTAATGTTTTATTTTTCTCTCTTTTTCTCTTTTCTTGGTATGTTATATATGTATATATAGAAAATTTTGGTTTGTCATTACAATTATTACTTAGATAATTCGTAAATATCACCTAATTTACCAACAAAATATTTGGGTCTTGGATAATCCTCGGAAATTTCCATGGCTCTTTCTTCAGTTTCAATACCAGATAATACTAATAATGTACCACCTAGCTTACCTTCAACACCAAATTTAATATCAGTATTTAATCTATCACCCACCATACAACATTTTTCTCTAATCAAATTACCACCAGATATGATACTATTTAGCATATTCATGTTTGGTTTACCGCAGTAAGCTGGTCTTCTATTTGATGCAAAAGCAAGTGATTCTACCATTGAACCTGCACCGGGTAAAATATGGTTCTTTTGTGGGAAAGTGGAATCCACATTAGTACCTACAAAATGAACATTTTCTTGTTGTAGATATTGTAAAGTGACGGCTAATCTATGATAATTAATTTTATTATCTAACCCAGCCACAACGGCTTTAACATTTGGATCTAACCCATTTTGCAAAAAAGGTGATGTCTCTGGTGAAAATGGTTCATCTAACCTGGGATCGTTACCACCTAAGACTTCAAACCCCATTTTGTTCAATTCTTCAACAATACCACTTTCACCAAAAATCCATATTTTATCTTTACCAGGTACTAATTTCAAGAAATCACGAATATAAATTGCTGACGCATACCCACTAGTGAAGATTTGATCCTCAGTTACGTCAATATCAAATGATTTAAATTTTTTAGTATATTGTAACCTCGATTTAGTAGAATTATTTGTCACAAAGTAAACTTTCTTATCTAATGATAATAGTTTATTTAAAAATTCCTTTGTAAAGGGTAAAAGATGAGAGCCTAACCATAATACACCGTCACAATCGAAGAGAAAATTGTCATAGTTATTGAAAAATTCAGAAGCTACTTCTTTGTTATCGATCTTTATTGGTGTTTGAGTCATATTTTATGGAAAAAATGGTTATAACAAAGAACAGAGGAACAAAAAACAGAGTTAAAAAACACTAACAGTTTAATAACTTTTGCTTATGATATTGTCTTGTTATATACTAATGCTAGAAGTATTACAAATTTAGTTTTGACAAAACAGATGACTAATTAGGGTATTTGATACTCGAAAATTCACAAAAAAATGAATCTTTGAATTTTATAAAAAAAAATAGACCTATTTTGCGGGTAACGGAGATAGGAGCTAAAATTTTTTGATTATCCGGAGCGGAGTTAAAATTCCACTTTTGAAGCACGTGATTTCTACGTTTTTACTTTTTGTGGAAAGCCCACACATCCTAAAAATTTGGAAACCTTGTTGGCTGAATCTTGGGAATGATTTTCCTGCATTCAAACCCTAATTCAAGGATCTACTCCAAAGATTGCAAACACTGAAGCAAGTACCATTCTAAAAGACTAAAAACAGTATTGTATAATTGTTAGATGATGTTTCTTGCAGTTTGCGTTTGAGTATTTAGTGTTGAAACGGTGCTAAAAAACTGTAAAAGTTACAGTGTAAGTTGAGATTTTAATGACACGGCTTTACGTAATAATGAACGGGAAGTAAATCCTAAAAAAAAACGACCAAATAGGATAATTATTGATATCACAAAAAGTTATACATCGTAATGTTATTTGAAGCTCTTCTTGTTATTTGAAGCTCTTCTTGTTATTTGAAGCTTTCTTTGTAACTGCGTTTACTGAATTGTATAAAATTGTTTATATTACTCTTTCTTTATATATTTATGATACAGTTGAGGGTTTGCTTGAAGCGATAGTAGTTCAAAACGGAACTGACGTTCCTAAAGAAAGTAATCTAATTACTAACATCAACATGAAGCATAGAATCTCTAGCTGGACCAGTACCGACCCATTCCACTGGGACACCAACAAAATCTTCAATAAATTTCAAATATTTTTTGGCATTTTCTGGTAATTGATCAAATTCTTTAATTTGTGTAATATCTTCATTCCAACCAGGTAATGTAACATACTCTACATCTACATTACTCAATGTTAATAAATCTTCTGGGAATAAATCTAATTTTTCACCATTAATGGAGTATGATACACCAACTGGAATTTCTTTAAATGTATCCAAGACATCCAATTTGGTAATATTTAAACTAGTGTAACCGTTGATTAAAGTGGAATATTTCAATACTACAAGATCTAACCAACCACAACGACGTTTACGACCAGTGGTGACACCATATTCAGCACCAATTGTTTGTAGTTTTTCACCCTGATCATTTAATTGTTCTGTGGGGAATGGACCTTCACCTACTCTAGTAGTATAAGCTTTCACTACACCGTATATTTCATTTATTTGCTTTGGTGGAATACCTAAACCGGTACAAACACCACCGATACCTGTACTAGATGAAGTGACATATGGGTAAGTACCAAAATCAATATCTAACATTAATGCATTAGCACCTTCAATAAGTATTTTCTTATTTTCACTAATTGCCTTGTGGATAAAAACGACAGAGTCCACTACAAATGGTTTCAAAGATTCTTTAAATTGCTTATATTTGGCCAATTCAGTTTCATAATCGTATTCAAAATCACCATAACGTTCCTTTCTTGTCTCCAAAAGTCTCATATATTTAGATTTGAAAAGTTCCCACGAATTAGGATTATCATTGACTAAATGATGCACTCTAATACCAGAACGAGATGCCTTTGTAGAGTAAGTGGGACCAATACCCTTACCAGTGGTACCAATGTTTTTACCATCTTTAGATTTACCAGATAATTCTAATTCTCTTAATTTATCAGTCTTTTGATGGAAATCAAATACTAAATGAGCTCTTGAAGAGATGAAAAGACGTGAACGACAATTTTGCAAACCCTTAGCTTCTAAAGTTTCTAATTCTTGGAAGAAAGATGGTACATGAATCACCACACCATTACCTAAAAGATTTTGACAATTAGGGTTAACAAGACCACTTGGTAACATATGGAAATCATATTTGACGTTGCCAACGACAATGGTATGACCAGCATTATTACCACCTGCACAACGGGCCACTATATCGTATTTACCCACTAGTAAATCCACTAATTTACCCTTACCTTCGTCCCCCCATTGAGCACCTAAGACAACGTTAACCATTATTTATTCTTCGGATATATTGTGTAGATTAATATCTATTAGAAACTAATAGAAAATGTGAGTTATTTATTTAATAACGTGTATATGAATATTTATGTAGTGAGAAAATCAAGAATAAATAAGAGTAGAAAAGTTTATAATGAGAATTACAGTAACAAGATTAATTATTGGTTTTTGAGAAATTAACCAGAAAGAAAAAATTCATAAACGGATGGATATTTATACGATTTATGGATTTCGACGGCATGTGACTGCAAAAAGATATAGGAATTGACATTTGATCAAATGGGAAAGGAAAAGGACATTTGATCTGGATTTAATTAAAAAAGAAATTAAATTAAATTGCTTTTCGTTGAATCCTTTCTTTTGCCCGTTTGGGAAAGCGGGAGGAGTCAATTTGTTTTTAGAGAAAACAGGAGTAGGCTTGAGAATTAACCCTTTCATGGAGAGATAGGGCTGGGAAATGAAACCTCTTGTCGAGGATGGCACGGAGCCGTCTCAAACGATCAGTTCTGGAGCTCTAGGACAGTTGCCGTTTCAGGAAACTTTGCTCGACGGAGTCGCTTGTAGTTTCCATTCATAGATGCACTTTAATTCTTGGTTGCTTTTGAAACTTATCAAGAACAATACTGGGCTTTGATACCACAAAAGCACTATTAATTACTACGATGTCATGTGGGAGGTTCGTTGATTAGGTACTACGACGTTCGTAAACCCCATCGAAAACTTAATCATCGAACTCTTGTATCCTTTTGTTGTTTTTGCTTGTGGATCTGTGTAACTTTTCAAATTTCGAGAAACTCGATTATATTTAAAACTTCCCTTTATTGAAGCTTTACTCTACAAATTCTCAATTCTTTGCCAACTATTTTCCCGACAAAATATGGTGGAATACTTTTATGGTAAGTTTGTTGATATCCCATCCTTAAATACTGTAAGGATTAGAGACCACACTTTAATTAGTGTAGATAATGAGGGAACCATCTTAGATATAGTGGAAAACTATGATATTAACCTTTTACCTATGGGTACCCATATCTTACAAAAATATAATGATAATAACCACCTAGACACAAACCAAACTGTAGAATTTTATTTCCCTGGGTTTGTAGATACACATATTCATGCATCACAGTACCCCAATTGTGGTATATTTGGTAATTCCACTTTACTAGACTGGTTAAATAATTTTACTTTCCCATTGGAACAATCGTTTGAAAATTTAGAGATTGCCAATGAAGTTTACAACAAATTAGTAAGGAAAACTTTAAATTTTGGTACTACCACGGCAACTTATTTTGCAACTATACATTTAGAGGCAACAAAATTACTAGCTAAAATTTGTTTAGATTTAAATCAAAGATCTTTTATTGGTAAAGTTTGTATGAATCAAAATTCACCAGATTACTATATTGAGTCAGATGCAAAGGAATCCATAAACAATACAATTGAACTCATTGAATACATTGAAAACGATCTAACAGCTTTGGGGAATGATATTAACAAGTCAAATGATGATAAGCAAAAAGTTGATCCCTTGGTGAAACCAATCATAACACCTAGATTTGCACCATCTTGTACAGATAATTTATTATTTGAATTGGGTAACTTATCGAAATTGACCAATTTACCCATTCAAACCCATTTGTCAGAGAATTTTGATGAAATTAACTGGGTAAAGAATCTTTTCCCTCAATATGAAAATTATACTGATGTTTATGATCAAAATGGTCTTTTGTCTGATAAAACTGTTCTGGCTCATTGTATTCATTTAAGCGATGATGAGATAAATTTAATCAAATTAAGAAACTCGGGAATTGCTCATTGTCCCATTTCAAATTCATGTTTGGCATCAGGTGAATGCCCCGTGCGAAAATTACTGAACTGTAACATTAAGTTGGGATTAGGTACAGATGTCTCAGCAGGTTACAATTGTAATATCTTGGATACAGCACGCCACGCGCATATGGTTTCTAGACATTTAGCAATGAAACAGAAAACTTCAGTGGATAAAGAAAATGTTAAGCTATCCATTACCGAATGTCTGTATTTGGCTACTATGGGTGGTGCCAATGTATTATCTTTACAAGATAAGATTGGTTCATTTGAAATTGGTAAGAAATTCGACACTTTGTTGATCAATTTGAATAATATAGATTTATTTGATAACCAAGTCAATGATGCTAGTTTTCTGGATAAATGGTTTTTCAATGGTGATGATAGAAATGTTAGCAAAGTTTGGGTTAACGGGAAGTTATCTGTAGAAAAGAAGTAACAAGACGGGAATATATAATTAAACACATATTTTAAATAGAAAGGAAAAGTTGTTATTTCATTCCGTTTTGTGTGAATTGACTAAAATATCACATAACCCTAGGCAGTATAAGATAAAGTTACATTTTGTATCAAATAAAAGTTCTAAATAATAAAAATTCATTTTTTCATGTCACAAAAACAAAAAAGAATAATAATACAATAATTAAAAGAGAAAGAAACAATATAGTTTTGGATAACTGCACTTGTTCGATACTGTATTTATTGAATACTCAACGATTGTACGTTTTGTTCTTCTTTTTCTAGGTGTTTTTTGTGTTTGTTTCAAATATAGAAAACCTCAATGGAACCATCGTTTTCTTGGTTTCAATCAGCAAAACACTTATTTTCCGGGCAAGACAAAACTGATAGAGTCTCCAGTATTTCACAAAGTGTTCTACTTTCAAATAATAATCAAAATTTAACAGTCAAAAGTCCAACCAAACAACTAATGCAAACAATCGGACAAATGAATCCAGAAAATTCTTCCAAAGTCAAAAACATCATTAATACTGACAGAATGGATGAAAGTAAAGACGTCGATGACAGATGTGATCTTACTGAAAATTTAAGTGACCAATCGGAGGTTTTTTTCCCAGCGAATGGGAACACAAGTCCATTGGGTAAAAATCCGGTCAACACTAAAGAGAATGATAATAACCAGAAAATTGGCCCAATTAAAAATAGTATTAATAACGCCGTTACTGCTAGTAGTAATAAGAATACCAATAGCAATAAAAATAACAATAGCTCTAAAAAAAAAAGCAAAAAGAAATCCACTGCTAACAAAAATAGTAGAAAAAATAACTTCATCAAAAATGATAACAACGATAAACCTACAACAAAAATCGGGTCACCATATGAATCAGATAGTAATAAAGAAAGTTCAACAGAAAATAATAATGATGATGATAGCAGTCAAAAAATTTTAAGCAACAATATTCATCTGAAAAATGATGTCACAGATATTACGGTTGAAGACGATCAAATCGAACCACTCAAAGAAGGATTCAAAAGACTTGAAGTTGAAATATTACCCAATTTTGGAACTAATGATTTCAAAACTGCTGATGATATTATTATAGATAAAACAGACGATCGTTACGATGCAAATACCGCAGTGGATGGATCGAGCAATATCAATGACGAAGAAATAAGACAAAACTTGGATCACATCAATGAATTAGAAAAAGAGAATGCTAGATTACAAAGTGAACTAGAGAAAGAAAATGCCAAACTACAAATTGAATACGAAAGCATGAAGGATTTGAAAGGAAAACTCGAACTCACTGTTAAGGAGAATCAAAAACTGGAAATCATTGCCAAGGAAAAAGAAAAACTTGAACTCATTGCTAAGGAGAAAGAAAAACTTGAACTGGTTGTCAAGGAGAAAGAGATTATAATTCAGAAAAATAAAGATGATTCTGAAAAACAATTTGCTATCCATAATAAATCTTACACTGAGAAAATAAAACAACTTGAGATGCAACTAAAATCTAATGATCAAGAAAAAGAGAGGGCAAAGATCCAACTGAAAAATGTTAGCAATTTAAACCGAAATTTGAAAAGATTGACTAGAAGTGAGTTGATGGTTAAGAATGATAATATTATATCTGACGTAACTAATAAGATCAATGATAAATTAAAGCAACTTAGAGAACGGATTGCTATGGCAGAGAAAAGTAATATAGATAAAATTTGTTTCATTGAACAAAACATTAAAGAAAAATTAGGTGAAATAGAAGGAAAAAGCATTAGAATAATTACAGAGAAGGAGAATGAACTTATGGATGCAAAAAGTAAGATGCTCAAACTGGAAAATAATAATGTCAAGCTTTTATCTGAACTTTCTGATTTGAGAGAAGAATATTCAGAATTCCAAAAGCAAATATCTGAAGTTACATTATTTGGTGAATCACTTGGAGATATAATAGTGAAAAATTTTGAAGGGAATGAAAATATCAGAGAGCTAGATGAAACTTTCCAAAAGCATAGACCAGATATCAAAGGATTTAGTAAATGCAGTACGACTATGGAAATTGAAAAAATTTCCAAAATTGTTACACAAAATTATAAGCAGTTTAAATATGAAACTGCTAGTAAATTGGAAAATATAGATAGGAAGACTGTTGCTGAATTTGGAGAATTGAAGAAAAAATTTGATGAATTTGGTTCTGTTATTGATTATGAAAGGATTGAAAGCAAGATTAATCCGATTTTCCATGAATTTAATAATCTAAATGAATCAATCAATTCTAATAAAGTATTACTTGAACAAAATAACATAGATACCAACAATCATAACACTAAACAACAAAACTATATTTTGAATGCAATAGATCAAATGAACCAAGGCAATAAAGAATCCAAGATAAGGTTAAAGGCACAAGAGAGTGAAATTACTGAATTAAAATTTGAAAATAGGGAATACTTGAATAAGATAGATCAATTAATCAATGAAAATAAATTACAAATCGAAGGAAGGGAAAAAATATCCAAAGAGTATAATCATAAGATATATGGATTGAAAAATAGGAAACCGAACAAGGATTTGAATTTGGTGAAAGAGATTTTCTTCCAAGCGAATCAAGATTTGTTAAAGATTGATGAAATTGAAGCACTTAGTCTGGTAGAATTACAAGAAATGATTAATGTTATTCTCTGCTCATTAATGATACCATTAGATAAAATATATGGTAGAATCTTGACATTAGCAATAATTATTAAATGGGAAAGAAATTTAGTCCATTTTTTCATCAACAGGATAAACTATCAGGTATATAATGAAGAGATTGATTTTGGTAAACTAAACCACGAGGCATTAACCCAATTGCATCATTTGAAGAATATGGATAAGGTTCGACATCCCTTACAGAGCGTATTGGAAGATTTGTATGAGAATGTAGTGAACAGGTTATGATCCACTCAAATTAAACCCTCTGTTCTGAACCCTAACACAACTACAACTAACCCTTATTTTCAAGCCCTATTACAACAGCCCAAAACCTAATTCAAACCCTAGTCTAAAACCTAATTTAAACCCAGAACCCAACCACCACAACGATTTGAAAAAAAGACTCGTTAAATTAAAGATAAACAATTGACCAAATAGCGAACATCGCTACGAATTTTGTTTCGCGGCCACTTGTACACACAACCAACACAGCTAGTAATACCACACATACAAATGAATAACCAGGTTTCTAACTTATCGAACGCCTTACGAGGTGTAAACCTCCAGGAAGGCCGCCATCAACAAATGAACATACAGCAACAACAACAACAACAACAACAGCAACAGCAACACCAACAACAGAGACAAAGACAGCCCAGTTTGCAACACCAACACCTACGACACGCACAACAGACGCTGAACACGTCACACCAACAACTGATACCTCAACAGCATGCACATTTTGGTAACGAAATGAACAGCATCGATAATTCACGGTTAGTGCAATTCTTCCAAAACCAACCAGTGACCGGGTACACACTTTTCTCACACAGATCAGCCCCAAATGGGTTCAAAGTAGCTATTGTACTTAGCGAGTTGGGGCTACAATTCAACACTTTCTTCTTGGATTTCAATATTGGCGAACATAGAGCTCCTGAATTCATATCCATCACTCCAAATGCAAGGGTACCTGCTTTAATTGATCATAATATGGATGGCCTATCAATTTGGGAATCTGGTGCTATATTAATTCATCTTGTAAATAAATATTTAAAGGAAACTGGTGAACCCAAGCTTTGGTCAGATAATTTGAGTGATCAATCGCAGATTAACGCTTGGTTATTCTTCCAAACAACTGGTCATGCACCTATGATAGGCCAAGCTTTACATTTCAGATACTTTCATTCTGAAAAAGTACCAAGTGCCTTAGAACGTTATACAGATGAAGTGAGGAGAGTGTACGGTGTCATTGAAATGGCTTTAGCTGAGAGAAGAGAAGCTTTAATTATGGAACTAGATTCTGAGAATGCTGCTTCTTACTCTGCTGGTACTACACCATTATCTCAGAGTAAATTCTTCGATTACCCTGTTTGGCTATGTTGTGATAAGATTACCATTGCTGATTTAGCATTCGTACCTTGGAATAATGTCGTGGACAGAATCGGTATAAATCTTAAGATGGAATTCCCAGAAGTTTATAAATGGACTAAGCATATGATGAGAAGACCTGCAGTAATTAAGGCATTACGTTCAGAAGAATAGCATAACATCTCATCATTCTTTCTCTTTTTCATTATTCATTCCTAATTCATATTTTTAAGAAAATAGTTCGAATTATTATAATTAATGTATTCATTTTTTCAGTCATATAAAAATATATATATCTATAACATTTAATCATCTCAATTACACATATAGTGTAAGATTCTTTCATCTTTCTATACTTATTTTGATTGTCCTATTATAATATGTAAAAGTTTATATATAACGTAATTGAATATATGTATTATTATATTATTATTATTATTTTGCCAGATTGTAATTTTTTTGCTCGAAATAAATTGATGATGTCTTCATCTTCATCGAATTAATTCTGTTGAATTCACTATAATCAATAGTTTGCATTTGAGATAGTGTAAATTCTCTTATATCATCAACGTCGGCTAAATTAGAATCTTCAACTTTTTTCAATAACTGATAAAGAAAATTCGGTATTATTGCCATCTCTTCATTATGCTTGATTAGGAAATCAATAATTTCTATGGCCAAAAAATGATACTGACCCTTGTTTTGTGCATAATCACAAGAATACGCGACTGGTGGTTTATTTTTCAAATCAACATTATTGATATCATTCTCGGGCATATACAAAATATTTGGTGCAATCACAGTGGACAAATTATGTATGTCCATCTTAGATCCCATCTTATTTTCAATATATGAAAATGTTGCGGTCCAATTGAGAAATGAAAGTAAAACTTCTAAAAAATTTCTATTGTATTTCGGTAATAATGAATATATTATAGATATTATCCTTTCTGACTTGGTACTGTCTTCGAATTTGACCGATTTCATCCAAAGTTCATATAATTTTGTCGTCAATAAAGGATCAGGTAATTCTCTGATAATCTTCTTCAATAACGCGGATAATTGTATAGCATTCTCCTTCGACAAGTCCGGTATATTTAAGGGATCTTCATTTATTTGTTCTGTTAATTCTCTCAGTCTTCTAATATTACCATTTTTCCTAAATATACCTTCCACAGACATATCCATTTGACGTAATGATAATATTAACTCGTTTAAGATTATCGGTATCTTTATCTTTTCTGGTCCGATTCCTAGATCACTTAATGTACCGTATTTTTCAGTCAATTCTTCTAATGGTGTGCCAAGAACTGAAACAGGTCCAGCACTATGAGTTTTCTTAGTTTTCATACCCATCGCAAATTTCATTTGATTCCAAAAATTGTTTTGTGAATTTGATTTATCTTTATTTTCGATATTCGGTGTTATAGTATTCATATCCGTTTCCTTTATTAAACCTTCATTCATTAAAATTGTCGAACTTATAATGTAGATAATGTTTAAGCTTTTTTCACTCAATTCAGAATAATATTTACCACTTCTCTTTGGTGTACCTAGGTCACTGTCCTCGTCTTTCAAATTTTTAAAATGTATAAAAGCATTGGGTCTTAATTCCCTTGCTTGTTCTGCAGCCACTATTCTAGATATATCATCTAAAGTTAAAATTTTAGCATTATTAAATACTTTATCATTATCAGATTGGTCAGTATCCAATTTATTAATCGTGTTAGTGGTATTATTATCTGATGTGATCTTTTCAGTTTCAATAACAAGACCTAATGAACCATTCTTTTTAGGATCACTATCCAAGTTTTCTTCTGCTGTGTTCAAAACTACTGATTTTCTTGCCTCATCTTTGTTATGTGCAATTCTTACACTTTCTCTTCTCGATCTTAGTCTCTTGATATCGTTTAATGTTCTTATATAACTTTGTTGAATGGTAATTGAGTTATTTTCATTTCTAGGAGCAGAATTTTTCTTTAAATGGATTAACATTACTGCTCTTGATCTGAGTAATGCAATTTTGGACAAGTATATTAATTGTTGTAATCTAGTAACTGTCTTGAAGCCAGATACCGAATTAGGATCATGCATTGAACAACTAGAACATAATATTTTCTTAGATTGAATGTTGAAAGTTGACTCATTTATTTCATTTATGTTAATATGATTTTTACAATTAAAGCATTCAAAACAATCAAAATGCCATCTATTTTCTTGAAATTTTATACATTCTTCTTGAATATATTTTGAACAGTTCAAACAATTATCTGTTGCTGTGATGGGGATATTGATATGATGGAATGGATCTTTATCAAAGAATTCACTTTGTTCCAGTTCACTTAAGAAGCTTATCAATTTATGAGATGAATGTGATAATTTGTTTTGTTCTAAAGCTGTATGGAAACCGTACCTTAGAATCAATTTCAAAAAATGTGCTAGACCTGTAATTACTGACATGAATGAACTTACTACAGTAGTAGTAGGGCTTGGTGTGCTTAATTTTCTCAATAGCTGAAGATAAATCATTATCTTAGTGGTAAGGTTTCTTGTTAGAGATTTATATTTATTAGACAAATCCTTTGTGTCGTTATGATTACTACTATTTGAGGTATTTATGTTTGGGGAGCAGTTATTGAAAGAGATGAAATGATCTAGACCTTTAAATAGACATTCAATTTTCAATACAAATAAAGCCGTTGCATCTATACCCTTTATTTGATCAGAGGATGATAAATATTGGAACATATCAGAAATACATGAAGCTGCCTCTTCTTCAAACCTATATAATACAGTCCATGTCTTATTTGTTATGAATTCGAAAGCTTTCAATATCTTATCTAATTCTGCAGGATTTGGATCTGTATCTGGTATGTTGTTTAGTGGGTTATCACTTAGTATGGGTAAAGATCGAAGTCCCAGGGATTCAGGTGACAAGTTCACGTACCAGTATTTATGAATACCGTAACATTCTGGATGCCAACAATGAATTTCGTTCCCCTTGGGGAATTCTATATAACGATCAGATATGGGATAAGTACAACCTTTACAACTTTTCGAGAAGTATCTTATAAAATGATACCTACAATACAGTTTATCTTCAAACATGAAGCATTTCTTAATACCGCATGGTACATGGCAAATGGTACACGCGAAATGTTCTTCATCATATTTTGCACCAAATGCAGTATAATAAAGACCACGCAAAGGTTTATCACACACTTTACATAAAAGATCATGTCTCTTGAAATAATGGAACTGACACAACAATATAACATCATCAGTAGAGTTCAATTGGTAGGGGAAGAATTTTGGTTTCAATATAGTGTTACAATCATGACATATAAAACAATGTTCGTGATAATATCTGTCCAGAGCTTTCAACGCGGCCTTCCCGTTTAGCGAGTCCTGTATGATAGGTTTCTGACAGTGATAGCATACTTTATACGTAGCAAGTGCATTAGTCATTGGTCCGGTGTCCCTAGTAATAGTGGACATTACAATGGATTATTCAAGATTAATCACTTTCGTGATTTGTTTACCAGATATTGTTTTACATTTTTCAGTTGTGGGCTACGCGATTTCTGTGGGCAGCTACAAAAACGATTCTTGAATAGCGATGTGCCTAAATGACGTGTCAAAAAAAGCGGTTAGGGCTGAAAGGGCCGTCACTTTTTTGCGGGAAGGGCTTGGTTAGGGTTTTACATACTGCTCTTGTAAGATATAGTAAGTAAGATAGAGTGATTCCATAAAATAGCAAGCTCTTGAGAAGTAGCCTTACAAGAAGTATATATGAGTGGTATGCTCAAATTGAAATCTTTTCAAAAGTTTGCACTTTTGAAGAAAAGATAGCATAAAGGTGCGGTTTTTCCAACGGAAGTAAAGTTTACTATTTTGCAAACGTGTCTCGAGAATGGCGCCTCAAACAATTGTCTATAAGTCACAACTTCCTGTTTAAAATCCATTAGCAAAAGCAGATTTCAATTCAAACTGTCAATTAATGGAAATTATTTTACAGGAAGTAACTACTA
Organism: Grigorovia transvaalensis; assembly: GCA_003708445.3. Lineage (NCBI taxonomy): Eukaryota > Fungi > Ascomycota > Saccharomycetes > Saccharomycetales > Saccharomycetaceae > Grigorovia > Grigorovia transvaalensis. The sequence goes on along the minus strand of PPXN03000042.1, from coordinate 18,825 downwards.
TTTTTCCCATTAAACTTTTGATGTACGCTTAATATCCATGTAGTTGAAGAAAACTCATAAAGTCGTGCCAAAAGCATGGGAATAGCTACCCTATTAAAAGTTATACACGTGGTAACAAAACCACTTTACTTCCAAAGCAACAGTCTATGGACGGATCTCTCAAAATTAAGAGCACCTTCTCAAATTTCAAGATAAAGTTTAAATAGAGCGAGGTAATCTGCATAAAATACTCTTTTGGGGATTTCGTTAGAACTAAGTTCCAAAAGCGGTATTTACTTTCCAGCATTCAGTAAACAAAATGACGTCAGTTTTACGTGTTATCACAAAGTTTTCTGATCACGCGATACTTTCAGATTCAGCAAGTTTTCACGTGATATTCAGCATCTTTTTGTATGATAAGATCATACTATAATCGATGTAAGTTACACATTTTCAGTGATTAGTACCACTGGTTACTGTACCAAATATCTATTGATAGTTTGATCTGAATTATCAACACTTGAATAAATTTGCCAAAAGACTTGGACATGCTGAACGTACTGAACAACGACAATTGTGGGTGTCAACACCTAGAGCATAAATCTTGTTTACAGTTTAAATCAAAGTAACTGGATATGAGATCCAAATTATTTGCTTAAGTAGGATTCATGCCAAATTGGTACCACAGAAGGTAGTTTCTCTGTTCTGTTATATATTAGCGTCACGAACTTACCAAGTTGAAGCAAGATGGAAGACTACCGATTGTGCTCTCACGTTACCCAATAACTGAATCGTGACTTGTTCAGCGTAAGCGTGGGCTTATATTGTTATATTTGCAATTCTTGAAGTACCAAGTTTGAGGAGTTATAGACATTATATTAAAGTATTTGTATGATTGGTTAACTTCCTCTATCAGAAAGAATTTTTGTAAATAAGAGATCTCTATAAAGCCTAATGTGTCCTGAAGTTTGATCTGAAATTTTAGTAGCTCCTATTTCCAATTGTAATAGCATGTAATAAGTAGGTATTTAATTTAGTCCACAAAGATACGAATAATTTTAAAGTGAGGTCGAGTTTCAGAAATATTGACAGGATTTGAAATGTTTTCTGAATCGATTACTATAAACAACAATCATTAGTTTAGTTCATTCTGACACCATACTTTAGTTAGTTTGGCGACCACAAAGGCTGATTCCGAAATATTTCTCCTCTACTGGTATGCTTCATGAGAAATATGAGTAAAAGCTAGGGTAGAATTGAGACATGTTCCACTTGGCTTTAATATATCTAAACTCAATTTGATATCTACTATCTTTTACCATCGTTGCTATCAATTACTTTGGGCTCAGTTCTTTCAAGATTACACATAATAGCAATACTCATCCAAGTGATTTAACAATAAGTATCTACCCAATAGAATTCAACACAATGGGTTAATGAAATATCACTGCGCACGGCTTCTTTCCTTGTTGGAGGAAAAGAAAGGGCTATTATATATCTTTATGCGTTATTTCACCTTAATATGTACATAACATCCCAGAAAGTGTAATAAGCTCAAACTATATTTATTCAATGCAGTATGTGAATTTTTAGCTGTACCAATTAGCAATCAGCATATCAAGAGCCCCTCCAGTTATTAGACACTTATGGTTCTCTTGATTTCAATTCGCAAATAAAATATACTCATTTGCCTCTGACGTAGAAATAGAGAGAATTCCAGAAAGCGGTAAATATTCAATAGATCATATTGGACCAAATTGTACAAATTTCTTTTATTTTCACAAATGACTTCAAAATTCTGATAACCACAATAATGTTTAATTCAAAGGATATTAAGCATCTTAACATCTGACTTTTAATCAAACCACTATACTTCTAAACAAAATCGTAGCTTACTTTCTCAGTCGGAACTTCATATACAATAACCTTATTTATTTTTGAGGCAACCGCATCCCTGTAGCCAATTCATGTACCTGATCGTGAGTATATTGCTTTGTTTCAATATATCGAAAAGGTGTGTATGGGCGAGATTTTATTTCAGGTATTTTAGTCGTTGGTCAAAATAGCAATATATTTCCAGATACAAGCCCTTTCGTGGATTTAACGTTATCAACATGTAAACCTTTCCTTGCTGAAAAGATTAAGTTTACTCAACTTGTTTTATATTTAGAGATATCAAAGGAGAACAGTATGAGAATAAACCGTAGTAGCACTTTTAAATAATATATGAGATCCTGCACATAAGACTCTCCCAACAGAAGGCACTACTTTCTTAAACGTGCTTATCCCATTACTTCGGATGCATTAGGCACAAACTTGTCGTCCTATGGAAATAAAGCGGAAACAAAGCGTCTAACATAAACGGATCTTCCAGCCAGTTTTTAATTGTATTAGCCCTTTTTGTCTCTTATACAATACATTGCTTATGCATCTTTCACGTTTGTTGCCTGCATCCAGTACTTAAGATAATTTGAAGCAAATTGCTTGCGAGTTCTAAAAGCAAGTATCAAATGAAATACCGTGATTACTGAATGCAATGGCCTTAAGAACAGTAAGGTAAAAACCCCGGAGAAAATGGCCAAGAATGGACCTCGTTGAAAAACAAAAAATAAGCTCTTATACTTTATTATTGAGAATGAGGATTTGATGTACTAAGTTACCTAGGATTTTGTCCTTAGTAAAGAATATAGCCTTTCACGAGCACAAATTACTGTATTTGGATGCAAGATTTCATTATTCTTTCCTGTATCTGTAGGTTGCACTGGCATGTGCTTCCAGGATTGCCTTCTGATATATTGGCAAACACTTCAAAAATATCACCATTATATGTACTCAAGAGCCATCTAAACTTTTCAAAATGAAAATCACGCTTTTTTCTGTTGCATGAAACACAGTGTGGGGCACAATTATTGTAACCCAATTGTTTTCTACTCTCATATATTCCAACATCTTAAAGAAATGGACCTTTGCTAAGCCTTGAACAATCACTAAAGCTGCATTTAGTATGCTTTTCAGTCTTATCGAAGTCCTTTCTGTTGAGATCTTGTCACCTATCGCAACATCGATGCCGCATAGAACAGGCAATGAGTGAGAGGAGCTCTCTTAGAGTTCATCCATATAGTTGAAGAAGAGATGGAGAATGAATGTTCTGGAGAGACAAAGAAAATTAATTATTGTCTTTACACGGCTAACCAAAATGCAGTTCTTAATTCTGTTACATCAAGCCTTGCTGTTATTAGCTGCAGATTTAGGTACACTTTCGTTAAATTATAGATCAACTTTTTAATAACATCTGTTTTCTCTTTGGGATGAAATTTATTTCCCATTTGTAACAATACTTAAATGAGTAATTCATTTTTGTTCATTACATAGGCTGTAGAGAACCTTAAATTTCTTTGTAAAATTTAAGGTTTTCGCCTTGAGCAAATGTATTCGAAATGAAATAAGCACATATATGCAATTTTTTACCCGTTTACAAGATCCATTGTGTAAAGGTCTACGATATTTTATGCAGAGAACTGAAAGACTGAAAAAATAACTTTTCATTCTCAAACACTAGGTTCAACAGAAAGCAGAATTGAATAACTTAAAGATTATGTAATTTTCACATAAATGGCTCAAAGATATTGTCGTAGTTTTCGACTCAAAGAAAACTTAAAAGTTTATTTCCAAATCTGTAAAAAAAAGTATAGGAGATGATGACTAAGAAAAAAACCTCATGAAAAAAGGCTTCTCATTTTATTTTTAGAATATAGGCGCTGGCAGAATCCTAGTGTACTGTGGAGGAGCAGTTAACAACTCACGAAAAAAGTAAAGGAATCAAATTTTGTTCTAAAAATAAATTGAAGCTGAATCAAAAAACGACCCGTATGTACATTATTTAGAAACCCATATGTGAGAGTTCTTCACAGTAAGAGTTGTGATTCTATGCTGCTAAACTCTGCTGGTCCTAAAACAAGATTGAAACACCGGCTTTCAGTAGCACGAACTTGGTAACAAGGTTTAGTTAAACTTTTCCAAATTAGCTGCAATTATTTAGTTAAAATTGTTTTTTGTGTGAAAACTTTATTTTGGTTTTGGTGTTTTACTATTGTTATCGTGCATATTATTTTCCTAAATTTCAAAAATGCGGGGACGATGCACCAAACATTCTTCTTTTGTTCACCAAAAACTTTACGATATATTTCGGTCGAAATTTTCGGATCAAAGATTGGATCCACAAAGCTCTTCACCCTTTCTTGATTCATATTTAATCTATTCACTTGACTTGACTTTTTTGGCGACAAATTGAGCAGATTGCAGTTGTTAATATACAATTAGAAATTTTGCTTCATAGTTTAGTTTGCTTCAGCTTCCTCATTTAACTTCTTGAGATTTTTATGAAAGTGCTAAGTTTTATCCTCTCATAAATTTACAATAAATAAGATATATCAAAAGAATTATCTATTTATTAGTAATGGTAACTGCTAAAATGACCTCAAATGCACTTTTTGGTCCGTCAACTTCCTTTTTCGAAAGTTTCCCTGACACATTAAATGAAGAGAATTTCACTTGGCTTCAAAACAAAATGCCAAACTATAAACTTGAAGAAAAAACTTCAATTGAACTGATATCTAAGAATTTAAGCTCAAAAGATTACCAAATAACAGAATCAGAATATTGCGAGAACAATATGATGCTTCAAACAGCACCTTTCGATTTTTTTTCTAATATTACCCAACAGGACCAATATTGCAACGATACAAATAATGCTCAAATTGAAAACCAACATAAGATACTCAGGGCTGAGCAGTCGGATAAACTGGTAGAAAAGGAATATTTTAATAATATCCCAAATGATGACAACTGCAAAGTGCCACATATTGAAGAACAGGTTGGAAAGGCAAATTACATTCTGACAAGCTCACCCAAACGTGCATTCCTAACCACAGCAACAAACATTAATAAAAATAATTTAGTCTTGAAAGAACAGGACACAAATGAGAAATACTCTAAAATTTTGGTGGAAAGTTCAAAGGTAGGTAATACTTTTGAAGAAGGAAATCCGCTGTTATTCTCTGCCCTCAAAAAGAAACATAATTTACAGAAGGGAAGTAGTTCCAATGAAAATTCTGGGACTGCAAACTATGTAGAAAGTCATTCCTCCCTTCTTAACCACGAAGTTGATAAGCAAAATATATCTCATTTTCATGAACTCACCTACGTTGATGAATCGAAAATGTTTAGTCAGCGTTCAGGTATGAACTCCATGGTAAATGTTGCTGAGTTTGTTCAAAGTAATAGTCATCCATACTTAACTCCTGCTAATTCAAATGAAGATTCTACAGCCAATCATGATAGCGAATATGAAAATAAATTTATAACGGCAATTTGTCAAAACTCACCAAAAACAGAAGGAGATTGCATAAAAGATTCAGATTATGAAGCTTTAAGATCTTTGGCTATTTTACCTTCTATGGAATTCCAAACTAATCGGAAAATGAACCTCGAAGTATTATCAAAAGCTACCATCCACAATGATGAACATCGTTCGACTCTCCAAGAAACTGATATATCGTTTAAAAGAAAAGGTAGATCAATAAATGTGGCTAATATCAGTAGAAAAGAAAATCTGGAAAAAAACTCTATGGGTGCTTTTCCGGATAATTTCGGCAAAGACTCCATTAAACAAGATATATTGGCTTTTGAAGTAGAGACCAAACAAAATACTAATCAAAAATCATTTACTCAAAGAAAAAGTGCTGGTTCAGTAAGTAAGAAAAGTTTGCGGACATCTTCTACAACCAAAGTTTATGCGTGTGAAAAATGTCATAGCAAATTTAGAAAATTTGAGCACCTGAAAAGACATACTAGCTCATTACATATGGGCCAGAAACCATATGAATGTGATATATGCGAGACACAATTTAGTAGGGCAGACAACTTTCAACAACATTTGAAGACAATGAGACACCATTCTAAAAGCATAGAGAAAGGTAAAAGAACTGGAGTAGTTCGTGCTCCAAGGAGCCAGAGTAATGTCTGAAATTTATAGAACCTTATAGAAGCAATTGTTTGCCAGGATCAAATAAAAATGATGATCATTGTAAAGCGAGTTCCTGGTAATAGTAAGTCATGTTAATTGATCCGTTTGATGATTTTTTATAACTTATGTAGATACGCTCTAATGCTTGGTTATACAAATATAATTATCCAATACAATTCTTATTCATAGTACAATTAAGTAGGAAAAAGCGGAGCAAAATGAAATTAAGTTTAGGCCCTGTTCATATTCGACATTTAGATACAACATTGAGCATGAAAGCTATTTTTGCTTCTATAGATGATCAAAACCAAACACGTGAAATTGGTAATTTTGCCTAAAGTAACTGATTAGATAATTCAACCAATTTCGAAATTCTGATGTACTATTAAGCAAGAGTTGAATGATGGCAAGATGAAACTTGTCATGAAACTTGATAGTTTGCAACTAGTTCTTGATAGTTTCTATACCATGGAACAAATGATGAATACGGACATGCTATCTTTGATACTGCAACTTTAATATTCAAAACAGCTTGTTTTCGAAAAGAGATTTATGGTATTTGATCTTCTCTCTTTTCAGTAGTTGTCGTTACATCGTTTAATACATAAAAAAACAACAGTAAAAAGCCCTTAGTGTTCTTGGAACAGTTTTACTAATGGGCTCAATGAAGTGGAACGAAGATCAAAAATTATCTAAAATGCGTTTTACTACCTCTTAGTTTCACCATGTTTCTCTTTCTTGTGTCATAGCAATTCAATACAGTCAGAATCCAGCATGCTTGCGCATATTCGATGAAGTATGATTGTAGATTAGAATGCGGCATTGTAAAGCAAGCTTAGATCCAAATATCAAGTTATCTCAGATTCTCTTCTCTCTGTAAAATTTCTATGTTGAAAAAACTTCATGCAAACCTGTAATCACACGTTTTGAAAACCACTTACTTGGTGCCGTGTTGACAGCAGATAGAACATGTTTAAACAAGATTTTCACATGGGTGTCTCTTCCTATGAGTAACACTTGATGATGACAGAATTTTTCATGTTTACCAATGAGTAATATTTTCACATGCGTTGAAAACAGAATATGAAAATCAAGTCGGCCGAACATGGAAACAAAAAGTGTCAAAATCGCAGGGTGTCTGTATATAAGGGTGGAAAGACACTTTAACAGCTTATTGGCAGTCGTATTAAGATATAGCATTCCGAAACATATCAAAAATCTCAGTATCATTCAAAAGTCACAACTAGCAAAAAATGTCGTCACCTTATCCTGAAACTTTCCAAGGTATTGCCATAACTGATAGGAAAGATTGGCTGCACCCAAAGAAAATCAACTTTGCTCCTAAAGTTCTCAATCCTCAAGACATCGATATCAAAGTAGAATGTTGTGGTGTTTGTGGTACAGATGTTCATTTTGCTGCTTCACGATGGGGTGAGGCTGCACAAGATCTCGAAGTGGGTCATGAAATCATCGGCCGTGTTATCAATTTAGGTCCAAATTGTTCAAGCGATATCAAAGTAGGTGAGCGTGTCGGTGTAGGTGCACAAGCATTATCGTGTTTGAATTGTGAACTATGTGACAATGACAATGAGCAATACTGTTCAAAAAATATCTGGACTTGTGCTGCTTCATATGATGATGGATATATTTCCAAAGGCGGGTTTGCCTCACATGTAAGAGTGCACGAACATTTTGTCATTCCAATCCCAGACGAAGTACCAAACGAGGTAGCCGCTCCATTAATGTGTGGTGGTGTAACAATTTACTCACCATTGAAAAGAAATGCTTGTGGCCCCGGTAAGAAAGTTGGTATTGTAGGTATTGGTGGGATTGGTCATATGGGAATTATCTTTGCTAAAGCAATGGGTGCTGAAGTTTATGCATTTTCTCGTAGATCTACCAAGAAAGAAGACTCTTTGAAGTTGGGTGCTGATCATTATAGTGCTACTATGGAAGATAAAGGCTGGGAAAATAAAATTGGGAAAAAACTTGATGTACTCGTTGTTTGTTCTAGTTCTTTAACTGAAATTGGTTTTGATAGTCTTGTTAAAGTTATGAAAATTGGTGGTAGAATTATAGCTGTGGCTGGTCCAGAAGCTGGAGAAAAGATAATCTTGGAACCATTTAGCTTGATGGGTTGCTCCCTTGAAACAAGTTTCCTAGGTTCACCAAAAGAACTTAGAGGTTTGCTTGAATTTGTTTCTGAGAAAAATATAAAGCCTTGGACTGAAAATGTCTCTATAAGTGAACAAGGCCTAAATGAAGTATTCGAGAGAATGGAAAAGGGTAACGCCAGATATAAATTTACTTTTTTTAACTATGATAAAGAGTTCAAATAAATCATTCAATGGGACTCAGATGATCTTTTTTTTTTTTTGGCATACTACGTCTTAAAGTAATTTGCATATACTTCTATAAAAAACTTCTTAGATCACACCTGTTAACCGCTCATTGGTAATAATCAACTACTTTTGCAGTGAAAATATCCTACCTTGAAGTAACAAATATGAATATTTCTCCCAAAAAAGCTGAAGCGCAACTCTTTGGAAGTATTCAATTAATGCTACAATTCTGAAAGCTCAGAGCTAATTAATTCGTACATCAAAAACAACAAAACATCCTGATGAAAATCTATTTAAGACTATTATCATTTTGGGTTTTGGCCGCTTTTGATAAAAACACAACTACTTTCAAGTTCTAACCAAAGATCTTGAAAAATGAAAATAGGCATCATGTGGAGTAATAAATACTTTGAATTCTTCCTCTTATATTATCCTGTGCCGTCATTATTGATTTTAATAGAGACTTTTTATCAACCGTTTGACTAAATAGCAGCTTCCATTACACATGACAGCCAGCTGATTGTCTGACCAGCCAATTGGTCTTCTGGATCAATGAATAGAAAAACCAATACCATTCTAGTTTCAGACCTAAATTCCTCAACATATAGTTAAGATCGATAGCTGTGACAAATGAGTTCCTTTTAAAAAAGAGTTAATTTTGCATATTGTTTTTGAATTTTCAACAGTCAAATTTGCTTAAACTCCTTTGGTTTTATATTTTTGTTTTTGTAACTCTGTTGAACTCAGTACAGTTAATAAATACGAAAACTGCAAATGTAATAACTATCGTTGAATGGTATGTCATGCATTATTTTTGATTGAATTCCTTCTTGAAGATTTGGAATGTGTTACGACCGAGACAAAGCAAATTGAAAACTAGCTGCAAACAGGAATTGTTCAGCTGTTTTTTTGTTCTGATAATTACACAACACATTCGACAATATTTCATTCTGCTTTGATGTTGAAATCAATATGTCTGATTTGAAGGGAACTGAACGGCAAATAAAGGTCAGATACCAGGTGAAATGAATAGAATGGTTTAATTTAATTTATTGTTATTTCAAAGTGCGGAATCAACGCTTAAAATGGAAATGAATAGTGCTATGGTGAAAGCTATATGAATTCATGCATCTATATAACAGCTGAAAGTTGAAACTTCTCCATCATTATGTGAAAAATCTCATCAAATTGCGTAACTTTCCTCTAACTAGTGCAAGTACCCAAATTGTTAGGACCATTCTTGTAGTATTTTTTTAGTTAATGTTTTATCATAACAATTTTTTGGTTTCAATTACAAGCATTTTTTTTCTTACAAGAAGAGAAATTGGACTGTTTACTGCATATGACCACCAATTTAACCAAGTGGATTCCGTTGACAGGAAATTGGAATACTGAGACTCATGAAAAAGGACTCATTTTCAGCCAAGTTCTATAGACGAAGAACTTGAAAAATACTTGCCTGAAAAATACTTGGAATACATAACGGGCTTTCATTAAGAAAGTTTTCGTGTAGGTTTAATTGTACTGGCCAGCATTTTGGGTACTCCAAGGTTTGAAACATATTTTTCTGCTTTTGAATCCATGGGTGGTCACGCTGTTAAAGCTGATATTTCCGCTTCCGTAGTCGATTCTTCTGCTCCATTTATTTCGGAGGTGACAATCCGAGAAAACATATTAACCTTTGTTATTGTGTCAATTTCCTATTTTCAACTCTAATGCCGATATTTGCAAGCATGTCTACTGAAGTTTTTGATTAATTATCGACAGTAATATCTAAACCCAGAAATCCTCTAGCTTCTTTTGGTGTATATTACATTATGGCCATTGCTGAAGTACCTCTAATTCATTGGGTTCCTTGGAAAATCGTTCTTATTTCTCACTTGTCCAAGAAACTAACTCCTTCTCCAAAAAACAGATTGTAGATTTTTCTGCTATTTGTAAAGTTCAACAGCTCTAATGCTTTTCTAACATCATTATTATATTCATCCTTCGCCCTGAATAAATTATAATAGCTAAATAGACTGCTACAAATTTGTTCCTTTATTCTTTCAGCAATCTATTTGATCTGATTTTTATTTGTTTCAATTAGGTGTCGGTGTTATACATGAAACTTCCCAAGTTCACTCGAAAGAGAACGCTTAACTTCGTTACACTTACATTTTCAACAAAATCCCTAAGTCTTAATTAGTGCTAATAGGGAATTTTTGAAATATCTCTTCAGGGAAACCATGTGTGCATAAGACAGATTTGAGTGATTACCAGTCATACTCCGAATAACAGAAATCGTAGTACCGTTAACTCTTTCGACTTGATTGTTATTAGCAGCGTTATGAGAAGTTGAATATCTATGGGTGAATCTTAGTCTCTGTTTGAATCTTGACCACAAATAGTTAACAAAGATAGTATCTTGATCGGAAGCAATTTCATCAGGGAAGCAATTTTACATGAAACCTCATTCAACAATAATTCTACACATTTAGATGCTTTGGCCGTAGTCGACGTAGCGACGAAAACAGCCATTTTAGTCAATCTGTCAATGACTACTATAATATCATCAAATCCATTAGTCTTCATCATAACAGACACAAAATCACTTATATTAGACCAAGCTTGGCCAGGAACACTTATATGGTTGAACACAACAGCAGGAGTTAATATTTTACTGCTCTTGAAAGAGCTTTGATGAAAATATCAGTGGTAGGCACATGTCGTAACTTAATCAAACCTTTGTTAATCACCTCTCTTATTTTGTGATAGTGTAAACTATGTGTTTAGTACGTGGGTGAAAACTGGATGTTCTGCTAGTTTTATCGCTGGTTCATTATCAATGAATTTTTTGATTGGTGGAAGCTTAATAGATATAAATTTTAATAAATTAACTAGCAACTCTACTTCTTTTACTGCATTGCTGGCAGATATACATTCTTCTTTCTTCGAGGAAAGGTAGACCACAGAGTTTACTTTCTTGGATGACCATGCTAGTTTGTTGGAAGTTTTGAAGAATATCAATGTACAGTGAAGTAATTGGAAAAAGGTTAGTCAAACCAGCTATTTCTCATTGCTGAAGCTCATAAATTAGAAGAAGAACCGTATTACAGAACAGGTTCGTTTAAAGTGTTAGATATTACTAAATCTTTGGATTTTCATATAAATTAATCTTTCTTCTGCTGTGATAAAAAGATTGAATCTGATGGGATGGCTTTTCGCTACCTGAAGTCAATTCTTAGACCAACCAACATTAACATTGTCAAAGATATTCCATTGAAAAATGCTGACAAAACTTTTGTCAATTGTGCACAGTACTCGATTGAAGGAAACGAGGCTTTGAAAATTAAGAGACGATCTTTATAACAGGACAAGAATTCCAAGATGATAACTATTTGTCGTACCAATGCAACAGCTATAGTTAACGATGTTTTGTTAAGATTATTAAAGAAAAAAAAGAAGTTTTACTAACAGTGGTTGTGCTGTTTCCATTGTTTAAAGTGATGATGAGGGCTTTATGTGGTCCAATTTTTCCAAATTGATTCAATTAAACCTGTTAAACTCTACTTGTCTAACTAAATATGGATGGGGATTTGAAAAGTTCTTGGCAAAAAAAAATTGAACCTATAGAAAGCAAAGAATTTTGAATGGAATCGTTGATAGCAATAGCGTCTACCTTTGTACGACAACCAATTATCATTTTGGACTTGTTGTTATATTTTTGTCATCATCACATTTGATAAACCTGTTTTCAACATGCGTTAATGGAAAACCTTCAACAAGATTATTGCTGGTGTGTAGCTAAATTTGACAAGAAATTCAGCATATTCGATTCTTTTTTTTTTACAGGAGAATAACGCTTGCTTTCAATTGTCCCAGAAAGAAGAATCAATTTCCATGAAGTTTTCAAATTTATGGTATCAATTGATATAAAAGAATCAGCTCTGTATTTTTGCTATTTCTCTAACTCGTGTGCTTCAAGTTTGTTTCCAACTCTTGAGCATCAAAACGGTATTTTTTAGACCCTCCATTCAATTATTCATAATGAATAATCAAGTCTGATATAGTTTTTTAAATCAAGAGCTCATCGACAACAACCAAGATCAACTACTAAATAGAAATTAAAACAGCACAAAATTGTTGAGTAATGCAAACAGCATTTCCCAAAATACTTAAACAAGTGAACTCTGGGTTTATCCTCACTGGATCCTTTATATCTCTCTATCCTATGTTGGCTTAGAGGGTGTCTTCTTTGATATCAGATTATTATGTGGTATTTTTTCATTCTCTGCTCTAGCTTTCTCTATAATATGTCGGAGGCTCAAATAACCTATATCATTTGGATCAATACCATCAGCATCATCATCATCATACAAGTTTTCATTAATTTTTCATTCAATAGTTCTTTATTTATTTGTCTATCATTTTCTGTAAGAATATTTTTGTGATTCGATTATAGTTTTCTTATTGATATCTTTCATCATGCAGCATTTGCTATGTTTCTTTCTAATTACACACAGTGTCATTAGTATTTACCATATGCACTTTCGTCTAGATCTTTTAAAATACCAATTGCCGTATCATCAGTTGATTATTTATTGAGATCAAATTGCGGTATTGTATAATTGGTTGTTATTGCCAATTCTTTCCTTTTGCGGTCTTTTAAAGATAGACTCATCAATTCCTTTTAAGCTGATTTACTATATTTCTTGTGCTTTTTAATACTATGGTTGTATAATTGAAAGTTTCGGTACTGAATTTAGTTGTTCAGCGCCGTACAGCTTTATAGACATTTTTATGATACAAAATAAGATCCTTTTTGCATAACTTTTCCCGAATGGAAAATCATTCAGTTAAAAGAAAGCACATCAAGAGAAACATAAAGGAAACAGTTGCGTACATATTGTGTTGCTCATATTAGGGTCAAAATGCATAACTTAATTGTAGGAGGTGATGGGAATAATAAAACAAAGATGGACAGAATTTCCATAAGGCTATTATAAAAATATATACAGCTGCATTCAACTCTTATTGTTATTGGTGGTTAATTTGTAACAATATGGTAATAACCATTTAAACTTTTTCAAGTATGAAACTGTCATACAAAGCAATTTCCAGGCAATGTTTGCTTTTCTCAGATATTAAAATATCACTAATATTATATATACATCATGGAACTGAAAAGAACTCATTACTGTAACGTGAAACAATGGTATGAGTTCGAGATTTCAAAAGAAAATCTTTAGGTTAAAGTACTCCTTTAAGCCAGTCAAAGTTGGATTATGGACTTAAAACATCGGACGGTTATTGTAAACGTTTGGCCAGTTTTAGGAGTAAAACGTACTAACAAAAATCGTATTAGAAGTTGCGCAGAACATTTTTGCACCTTATACAAACATATTATTCAGATAAATCCAAATTATACAGATCAAGAACTGCCAAGGATCTCTTTCAATGTCAAGAGAGATTCATTGTCCAGCTTCTTTTCAATACAAATGCCTAGCGATTAGTAGGAAGTTACAGTACTTCACGCTATGTGTGTTGTATTTCCAAGATGTTAGTATAAACTATTATTCACATTTTTGTTCAAGTAGCAATAATCCGGTTTTTTTTTTAATTTTTCTTTCTAGAAAATTTGAAAGAAGAATTTTCCAACAACATTTTTAACAATTTTTGTCTCTTGTTTGTGTAATTCACAGAGTACCAAGGGTACCAAGTTAGCCGGCTTCAACCAGTAACCACTAGCAAAACTGTTACTGCAGGGAAATAGAGCAGTAACAGTTTTGTTCACTATTGCCGATAGACCAAACATGGAAGGATCATTTTCACGGATCTAATTAACTCTTTGGAAAGTAGCTGTTATAGGTTAGGTAGAGTCCAGAGAATGGCTAATTTGTCAGCCAGTCTGTTTCAAGATGATATACGTGGCTGAAATCTGAAATGACCACAACTCAACTAGTTTCAGTCATGAACAGTTAAAATGCACAAGAGTTACCATGAGCTTTTCGATAAGAAGGTACAAATAATCGAAAAAAAAGAGAACTTGTCGTACGGTATCACCTGGAACACCAGATGGAATCCATATGAGCCATTTACCACACTTTTTACTTTCTTTTAAACAGTTTTTAATTAGCGACAGTACGGCAAATATGGAACATACTATACAGCATTCAGGGTTTTCAGTGATGGCCTTTTTATAGTAAAGAGCCCTTGTCTTCCTAATTGGTACAAGGAAAGGATTGTATGTTCTTTCCCAATTTAGTTTTGGATAAATCAGCTTTACTCTTTGTCTTTTTCCAATTGGATGTGATTTACAATTGGAACCTTTTCTTTCAGACCTAGTTTCATCAGATAGCATTTCTGTTTTTTCACGTTTATTTACCCTCTCAATTTGTTTAGTTAAAGTTTTAATTAGTTCGTCATTAGATGTGGAACTTTCACGTCATCAGTTAGTCAATGAATATGGTCTATTATATGTGAGTTTCTGTAAAGTATTTCTTTTTCATCACATAGTACATTGTACACCTGATCTAAGTAAATTAATACTTTATAGAGGTCATATCCACTAATTGAATTCTGAGAACATGAAGAGGAGTATAATACTCTAATCTCCTTATTACTACCATCATCAAACTTAAACTTGATGATTACCTGCCCCTCTACCTTCATCTTTTGTTTGCTGGCATTATACAACACGATATTTGAGACATCTTTGGTAAATCCATGGATTACATCCTTGTCTTTAAACACCGAAATATCAGCACCAGTATCAATGATAAAGTTTTCCTTGAGGAATATTTGCTGTTGTTTTGTCGGATGATATTTATTCATGCGAAAAATATTCATCCCATCCACATCTTGGTCAACGACATCTGTATTTTCCACAACAGATTCGATACTTGCAATTACTGCATTTGTCTTCACAGTTGTCTTGGATTTCGTGTTGACACCCAAAATTTCTTTCTTCGTTCTTTCTCTCTCTTCTAAACCTCAAAAATTGATCTAAACCTTTTTTATTTGCTGTAATATTCGCAGTACGAGAGACCTCCCAAACAGCATCATATTCTTTAGGCAAGGAATTGTAAATGGAGGTTATTACCTGTCTGAAATCAACAGTGATACTTTCATCAAAGCACTCGGTCAACAGTTTGTTGACCTGATCTTTTAAAATGAGCACGGATAATGAAGCATCAAATTTAATATTGTGCAATTTCTTGGACAATTCTGCAGAAGTTTCAATACGGCCATATAATGACAAAGAATAAGTGATGATTTGGTGTAAATCCCAGTCCTCTAGTTTTAACTGAAACCAGGCTGGGATGGCATCGGGATATACGGTTCTGCCAAATAATGACTCAATGAAGTAAATAGCGTTTTCGCTTAATTCCACATATGTCCCGCGGTGTTTTGGAATTGAATATTCAAGATTATTTCTTTGAAGATAACTTGATAAGCGCTTCATTCAAGGAAAGAATTCCTTTTCATTTTTAATTACTCTTATATTATCGATAACGCTCATCAGTGACAAATCGTGAATTTTCAATTTCATCACGAAGGTCGATGTCGGTATCATTACCGTTGTTTGACGTTGATGCAGATAAAATATTTTTCGGGTTTCTCAATAAGTCTTTTGGATTGAAGTATTGAGTTCTAGCAGAATTGAGTAATGAGTGGCCAGAAAATGTACCAATAGTATTCATCGAATGGTCATAAATACCGCTAGCAGAGCGAGAAGAGAGATCATCTTGTTGTGTGCTATTTGCTTGAAAAAATTTGATCACCAATTTTATGATTTATATTTCTGATCAATTTTTTTTAAATTACTAGTACACAGCGGGATGAACTAATGAAAATGAATTATAGACATACCGGAGTTCGATAATAGATATCCGTGAACTCGATTTAGATATAAATACCTTGAGTAAGGTGTAATAGGAAAGGAAAGATTTAAATTGATTGCTTGCGATCGAACGAAGTGGTGATGAAACTAACTCGTTGTAGCCTCTTGAATCAAATACCCATTCTTAATGGAATGCCATGAATTTCATCACTTCGTAATATTAAGCTTCCGCAGTAATTCTGCAAGGAGGTAGAGAGTTTTTATTATATATTAAATTCGTCTATAAATCCATAATATCATATTCGAAAGTACATACATAAATATAGAAGCATTGTATAAAACCTACAATTACAATAAACATGGAAACGAATTTTTGCTGTTTTAAGAGAAATTCTTTGAGAAACAGAATAAATTGGTGTGAAGAGTTTTAGTTCATTTGGTAGAAAAGATGCAATTAACACCGGAAGAAGTTAACACTATTCCACTTGTTGAAACAACGTAGTGTGGGATCTTGGCTATTTATTACTATTAGGGTTGGAGATTTTAGAATTGGTGGGTGTGAAAAGTAACCCTAATAGATCAGAGATTGGGTTATTTCCTACTAGGAAACGTCAAGAAATAACAAACACCGAATATGATATAATCTTATCTTTCCTCTTATGCTAATTTCATTGAAACACAGAAATAAATATTTTGATTTTGAAACTTTTTGTTCAAAGTTTTCTCAATGAGATATTTATTAAATCAGATAAGAACGATTTGAAAAATGGATAACCCAGAGATGTATTACAGTAGTTTTATTAAGTGGTGGCACAAAACAACATGGAAGCAGCTTTAAGACGTGTCCCATAGTGTTTTATCTTTCTACTATTTTTGCTATGATCACAAAAGGGGAAAAAGCAGAAAGGTTTGCCCAGTGTAGATGTGTTCTCAGTGCGATACTCATATCAATTGAGCCATTTAGTGAAGAAGGACTTCCAAGAGATCCGGAGGTGGAAACTCTTGGAGAATTGCGTAGAGAATATGATGATGGTTGATGGTATTTAGGCGTCTGGTTAAATATCACTTAAAAGCTACTAATGATTTGGCTTCAAAAGAAATTGAAAGAAAACAAGAAATAATTGAAAGCTATGAAAACTGTGAAAGGTGTCGAAAATTCAGAGAGAACTAAAGAGAAAAGATGCAAAAGTGTGAGGGACGAGTTGTGCGACTTGGGATAGTATGTTATAATATGGGATCCTGAGTCCTGGATCTACTGTTATAATCAAGATATGTGTGTATATGTATGTACTTAGTTATTATATATTATATGGGTATATAAATATATAATGTATTCGTAGTATATTCGTTACTTAGTAATTACTTAGTTGTAATCCCGAATCCTGAATCAAAGAGATCTCAGATATTTATATATTCCCCAATGGCGTAATCTGGCGAATCCCACCAATAGGGGGATATACGCGCATTAAAACTTCAACAAATAAGACTTATACAACTATAAAAACGTAGAGAGAGAGAAAAGCAAGATAACCGACTGTATATGGGAGTTTTCAGGATATTTTATATCTTTTACACAAAAGGTTTTGCTAATTTGCGGAACAACATATACTGACAGCTTTTACATTTAACTTCTTTGTTTCTTGACGTAACATGTGTAGGAGTAACTCAAGTTCAATATTTTTTCAATCTGACCGTTTTATCTTAAAAGTAAAGTCTCTAGAAGTTGCTTGCACTTTGATTATACATTATAGACTCATTAGCCCTCTGTTTTTTCTACATTAACTAACTTTCAATATAAATAGCGTAGTATAAGAAATCAGTGAAATTTCAGATTTTGATTCAGATTTCCTAAAAAGGACATATTCAATGCGTTTCAATTACAGATCGCATTTGTGTTGTTTTCAGGACCTTCAAAGATAGAGTGTATCCCATTATTACCCATGAGTTGGCGTACAGCAGCACTGCTTTGTTCAATGAAACGTATTTTCAAATATACTTAGGTTTATCCTAGTTCGTCTGGTACTATGCATTTTAATTGAGCATTTCTGTACATTCTATTTCCAAACGAAAGCGATATAAGTATAAAAAAGACTGAACCTTCAATATCCTAACAGTTTGCTGTGCAACTTTGCAACTTTGCTTGATCAGTCATGATAGAAAATACTGAAACTAGTTGTTCAGTGCCGTTACGGCAGTGGTTTACGATCTTTAAGATACAGAATACAATCATTTGCATAATTTGTTCAATTTTATTCACAATGCAACAATCACCCAGTTAAAAGAAATAACTGCAAGAGAAACGTAAAGGAAACAGTAGCTATTGGGGGTCGCTTATACCAGCTTCAAACTGCATAAGTTAAAGTGTAGACGGAGATGGAGATGGCAAATTTAATGCGGAATGATTGTTTAGTAAGAAGCGGGAAAGTTACAACCACGGCATGGATTTTTTGTACGTTTTCCGACACGGAGACGGAGGCGGCAAATGCGGAATGATTGCTTACTAAGAAGCGGATAGGGAAGTCACAATCACGGCGGAAAAAGAATTTAAATTTTTCCGAGGCGGAGACGGAAAGTAAAACGGAGACGGAAAGTAAAACGGAGACGGAAAAGTGTTTCCATAAAGTATTTTTTTATAATGAAAAAAACATACAACA
>PPXN03000041.1:0-92663 GCA_003708445.3 Grigorovia transvaalensis | reverse complement strand
ACCCCTTCCAATACCTGCAATATATCCTTCTGGTGGAGTTTGGTCTAGAAAATGAGGTCTTTCCATATCATTCGATATTATTATTATTTGGAATATTTACATTAGGTGCTGCCTTATTTATAGTGGAAAAAGTTTGTGATCTATTTCTTTTCAATTGTGATGCAGCTGATGTGTTAATGGATAATGATAATGAATGATTTCTGGAAAGTTGGGAATCTTTGCCATTACCACTATTATTGATCAAAAATTTTTTATTTTTTTTTAAAATTTCAGCTGATTTTGTGGATGGTAAACAATATATTGATGCTTCACTTTTATGATTTGATAAAAATGGCCTTTTCGGGATTTGTGATGATGAATCTGTCTTAGTCTTAGGTGACGGTATTTTGAAACATTGTAATTTTTTAGATATGTCTATATTTATTTCATTATCAACTTGATCTTCTTGAATTATTGTATACCTTTCTTTAGCGTCATTATCATTATTAATATTACTAACAGCAGTATTATTATCATAAGTATTTGATTGAAGCTTGTTGAATTTAATTTCGTTATCAATATTGAAATCAGAGTCATGAATATGTAATGATAAATTCTTAGTGTTTCTCCTTTGCAATAATCCAGGGAACTTTTGCTTTGTTAGCATTGGATATGAAGGTACTGGATCGTGAGACATTTTTTTCGAATTATGATCTTCTCTTGAGACATACAATATGGAAAATAGTTATAGAACTTTGAGGCAAAATGGTGAAACTAATGCAATGCTAAAAAGAAAAAGCAGAAATGTAAAATAACCACAAATTGAAAGTAGTGAACTTATTGACTGGTAACGATGAGACACTCTATTCTCTTTCAAACGGAAAGCAAAATGTGATACTATAAAGGTAGAATATGGAAGAGATTCAGAATGATGTTTCCAATCTCAAAGTTTTGCCTCAAAAGAGAAACGAAGATGAGAATTCCAGCTGTCTGAAAAAGGAAATGTTTCAAACTGAGATCCGTCCTGAAAGCTCACCTTGTACCACCAAATAAGGGTTGACAAAAACAATAACGAGAATAGATAGTGTGAACTACCGCAAGTGTGGGTACAATACTCGGAGAATTGCTCAGAATTTAGCAAGAGTGCAGCCCAATAAGTGGTTCCATGAGTTTTCACTAGGTCATTTTTCCACTTTTGTGTAACTTTTTTATATTGCTTTTCCGCCAGTGACGCAAACGCTAAAAATGGAAACGAAAATCCGGAACCGGAAAGGTGTCCCAAACGGGACATCGAAGGTTAAATATAATCCAGTGGTTGCTTCCAGCCCTTTCCGGAAACAGTAACCGCCTGCCTCATTAGTCATTAAGCTTGCACTGGCCTTATTGTGTGTACAGTGGTTACCATGTCGGAGATCAAGAGTTACATGAGGTTGGTGTGGTCTGACTTATTCAAGGACAACATAAATTTAATCTGTAGGCTATATACTCTATCGTTACAAACTTATCTACATAAAGATGTGTCAAAAGTATCACGTAATCAAGAATGCGTGATTCTAGTTAAAAGTATAAGATAGAAGAGATTTAAAATAGCCCAGAAGCAATAATGCTAATACTCTCATGTTTAACATCCTCCACGGAACGCCTTTCATCATTTTGAACAATATCATAATCTTCATTGACATTTGTGGTTTTCTGTACAGCTATTGTCTTTTCATTATTGAAAAAAGGTATCTTATATTTAACAGTACCTTTCACCACTAATTGATAATCATGTTTAATTAATTTTCTCCAAAGTGAATTTCCCTTATCTGCTTGGGAATCACCTGGTTCTAATATTTTCAAAGTGGTCATAGAAAATGAATAATGTCTATTTAAAAACCCACCATCAAATTTCAATGGTGCATCTAATTTATCTACAGAGCCTAATAACATCGCTTCTGTACCTAATATTACTTCACTCTTGGCAAAAACATCTAACTGTACATTACTAATCATAATGGCGAAAAAACCGGGATTGAAAGCTGTCGTAGTCATATCAAATATCAATTCATCAGCACTTGATATAATATTATCTAATAATAAAATTCTTAAATCTTGTAATTCCTTATTAGTGGCTAAAAGGAACCCAAATAAGAATCCTGTACTTAGTAAAGATAAAACGATGAAAGAAAAATAAACAAAATTTTTAAAACGAATCCAATGTGTTTTTTGAGTGGAAAAATTATGTGGTGATAAACTAATACCATTTCTTGATATCCTTTTCTTAGCATTGGGTCTTAATGGCGTATTTTCATTCATAAAATCGTTACTAATACCACCAATATTATTATTATTATGATTATTATTATTCTTTTTATCCTTCAACACCATATATTGATAATAATCATTATTTTTACCCATATTGGGATAAATATTAGAATGATTGTCTTTCATCGGTGTTTGCATATATAAATTATCCGCACCATTATCTAATAACATATCATCTTCATCATCTTCATAATCAGATATTTGAGGCCTAGCTTCTAAATCTGATCTAGTGTTATAATAAAACGTGGAATGCAAATCATCATCATCTAATCTTTCTCTATCTTTATCAATTCTATATTCAGGAAATTCTTGCTCTTCATCTTCTTCTCTAATTATACTTCCATGATTAAAATTATTTACATTTCCTGGTGAACCACTGACAGTATTATGTTTCTTAGGGTCACCATATATGAAACTATTCATCTTGATACTATTTGAGGGATAAAATGGTGCACCATTCAAATTAGTTGAATTAGTAGAATTAATATTCCCATTGTAGTATTTCATTGAACCATCATTGACATGATAATTGTTATTGTAATATTCAGGAAGTTTTTGAGAATTGAATGATTCTAAATTTGTCGCTTTATCTGTTAGTAAACCATCATCTGCTTGTTCAATATAGTCTTCTAAATTAACATTATCGGGAACACCAGAATATCTTCTTAACTGTGTACCATTGGTGTCAAAAATCTTAGATACTGTGGTACGTAAGACTCTTTTACTTTCTGGATTCTTATTCGGCCGTAAATTCGAACTGGATGGTACATTACTCATTTGAGATTGCCTATTGATTGATCCCATTGAGAAATTATTAGTATTACCATTATTATTAGTATTATTACTACTACTACTATGACTATTAGATTTACTATTATCATGATAGTTAATATTTTCATTATTGTTATTGATTCTAGTCAACGATATACTACTTAGTCGTTTATCTGGTGATCTAGTATGGTGTTGTTCAACCATGAATGAATGAACAGACTGTATATCATTTTGCCTATCTCTATGATTAATTGATCTCATACTTGATAGATCATCTATATGCGACAACGCTAAATTACTGTTGAGGTTTGAACTTTTATCCATGGATACTGATGTGACAATGTTATCTGGGTTAGCAGTAGTATTCAAATTAGAAGTGGCATTAATGCTACTTACTTGATTTTTACCAGTTGCCGCGGTTTGGAAATGGTGGGACATATTAGGAGTCCCACTGTAAGCTAGTATACCACCAGTACTAGTATGTCTACTGTTTTTCAGTCTTCCTAAGATTTTTTTATTAGTGTTCAAAAGAGGTGCACTCATTTTAGAGGATACTCCATGAGGTTTATTATTGATGGTGTTAGTATTAGCAGTCATAATGTTATTACCAGAAGTGGCCAGATTGTTAAGGTTACTAATACTACCAGTAGCATTGCTAATGTCAAATTGTGCAGAAGCATTGTCGTTAAGATTTATGTTATTTGAAGATAATATGGTGTTACTTGCTGTTGGATAGATTAAATTTTTAGTGGAATTAGCAGCTGATTCGTAAACAAATGTTTCCTCTGAATCACTAATTTCATTCTCACCAACAGCTGATGCCAATCTAGCAGCGAAAAATTCTGTCTTGTTAGGCTTCTGTGAACTTTCTAGATCATTTGGTGATTTACTTCCAGCATTTTCCTCAATTTCTTTTTCGTTTATCGGTGCAACTAAATCGTTCTTTTTTTGAAGTGCAATAGTACTAGTTATTTTTTCGTTATTTTCAGCAGAGTCAGGTTTAATCTTTCTTCTAATTTCATTTGACTCAGTACTCTTAGGAGTATTGATTGTATTATTTTGGATATTATTCATACTTTTTTTGTCATGAGTTGGTAAATCATAGTTTTTCGATGATGATCCTAAATTGGTTTTTGGAATATCATTTGCGTTAGAGACCACTTTATTCATCACGCGTTCTCGAATATTACTATTAGTTTTAGAATTTATGTTACTTTTATGTTCTTCGACGTCAAAAGTATTCTCTGCAGTTTGTTTATCACTGGATGCAGTGTTAGTTTCGCTGTGATTATTATAAGTGTCGATGCCTTCATCATTGTCACTATTTTTTTTAAAAAGTTCTTTTGGATTCTTCATGCCGTCATTTGTTTTCATTTTATTCTTATCAGTCAGTAATAAATCTCTTGAATTCATTGACGTAATTAGTGGTCTTTCAATGATTTTAGTTACGGGTCTTTTGGTGATCAAATTAGTTTCATCTTTTTCACTGTCTTCAGTGCTTTTGTCCACTACAGCAATTCTTTTATTTCCCTCTGTAGTGATACTATTATCATTAAGAGGAGTATTGAAATTCAAACTTAGATTATTAAGAGGATTATGTTCCGGTAGATTAATGTCCTTATGAATTATTTCTGAATGCTTTTTACTTAGTTTGATGTTTTCTAATTTTTTGTCATTTCTATTGTGATAATTTTGGCGCTTATCATTGATTTGGTCATTGCCTTTGCTAATAGTGTTATTAATAGTGTTTTTATGGTCTGTTTTACCTTTAACACTATTTGAATCAATCAATAAGGAACTTTTTCTATTCTTAGAGAAAATTTGCTTCGGTTGTATAGTTAAGGGTAAGGGGTTATTATCCACCAAGTTACTATTATTGTCAATAATATTTTCATGTATAGATTTATCGGTATCCACAACATTTGTTGAACTCAAAAGATTTGATGGATTGATTTTCAGTGTTTCATTGTTCGGTATATGCAATATTTGATCATTTTGGTGTTGAATTTTGTTACTTTTCTCTAGGGTAATATTGGTATGATTAGGATCATTAATGATATTAGACTCAAAATTATTATTACTAAAGTTATTGATTAAACTATCTGAATGATTGAGTTTTAAAGAACTTGAAAACGCAGGTTCTGAATTATTTGCTACACTATCTCTTTTATCTTCATTAATTCTTACGCTAATTATGCTGCTAGCGATATTTGTCGCGTTTGGCTTCATGCTCTTGTTATTGTAATTCATGTCTTCAGTATTTATCAATGACGATGCATCCTTAATCAAATCATTATTAGTATTAGAACTTGTGTCACTTTTCAATATTTGTAAATTGGTAGAGTGTACGTCCATTGGGGGAATATTATTTATATTGGTATTCAAAGCTGGTATTGGAATATTATTAGTGATGCTATTGGTATCATTGACGATACTGTTAGTATTAGTATTAGTATTACTTGTTATAAGAAGCGTGGATGGAACAGTATCCACTGTCTCTGTTTCCACTATAAAGTTGTCAATATTTCTGCTTATTTCCTTATTAGGATTGAGCAAATTAGAGTTCGTGTCATTTTTATTAGTAATTTTGATATCGTTCATTCTATAACATTTAGTTATTGACACTAATAACAAAAATGGTATATCAAATCGCTATTCTTTACTTTTTAGTTTCTAAATTTTGTAAAAAATGACATAGCCCTGATGTCTTTTCTTGATACCCTAATTTTTGAAACCTAAAACAATACCTTGTCACGAAAAAGACAAGCCCTAAGGGTGCACCCAAGAAACCTAGCGGAAACTGTTAGGGTTTACAACAAGGGTTGCGAAATTGTTGAATTTGAAGGAGTTCCACTTTGAATCTGCGATTTTGATTGCACCAATTGCATTTCAACTTTCTGGTAAACAACCTTTCCACGTTTGCTTGTTCGAGAAAGATAAATATAACATAAATTTTTCTTTTTAAAGCTTAGAATAGTTATTTATATTCAATTCTACACATAGCGTAAATATTATTAATTCTAGCAACTTTTTACTTGTCTTTTAAAAAATGATGCAACCTAAATTTAATGATATCTTTAAAGATGTTAACAGCTTATTGAATAACGATTTTTATCATCAATTACCCATTCAATTAGAATTTAATACTGTTACACAGAATAATATCAATTTTAAGATTAATTCTAAACAGGTATTATCTAATGTGGTACCAACTAGTAAAGTGGTTCAAAATAGTGGCAATGGTGTCATTGAAAAGCAAGATAATTTGGTGACACCCATTCCAAATTCATCTTTACAAACCACTATGGAGTCCAAGATTGTGGATTCCAAAAATGGTTTAGTTTGGACTCAAAATTGGTGTAATGAAAATAATAAATTATTAACAAAATTACAAATTAATGATTTGACCCCGGGGTTAACCACTGAATTATCCACTTTCTTCAATTATAAATCCAATAAGATTTTCCCCAATACAATTATTGGTAATATTAATTTTCAACAGAAAAATTATTTTAATTCAAATGGTATTTTTACATTAAATAATAATGGTATAACAAATTTTGTCGGTGATTTTACCACAAATTATTTTGGTATTGTATTAGGTTCTCAATTTGGTTATAATATCAATAAAGGTTCTATTAATGATTATTCAGTGGCTATGGCCTATAAGGCAGTGGATTATTCCGTGGGTGTGTTATTGAATAATAAAAATTTAACTAGTTTATATTTTAATCAATTGATTAAACCAAATTTAGAAATTGGTTCCAAGGCAGTGTTAAATAAAGATTTCTTGAATAATTCCACTTTTGGCAATAATTTTGAATTCGTGACAAAGTATTTACCTGATCCAAATTCACAAATGAAATTTAAAGTTTCTAATGTTGGGTTAGTGTCATTATCATATAAACAAATGTTAAGACCTGGTATTACATTGGGTATTGGTACTTCATTTAATGGTTTAAACTTAAACAATCAATCAGTTGAAAAATTCGGTTGGTCCTTGATGTTTAATTTTTAATGACAGTCTTTTTAAACCCTTTCCTTTTGTTTTATTTTCTTTCTACCGTTACTTTTTTGTTTATATATATATAAAAAGCTGGCTAAATACTTTTCTTTCATTCACAATGTTCTGTTTACCACTCTTGTACCTTCTAGCTTTCAATCTTTTTCTTTGTTTCCTTTATCTTAGTGAAAATATGTACAAATTTGGGTAATTTAGCCTCATCAACCACAATATTAGTTTCAAACATTGTGATAAATTCTAAATCATTTTCACCCTTTTGTGCACCTGAAAAGATACGATATTCTTGATAAATACCTGCAATTGACCAACCTTGTAATAATTTTCTAATGATACCTACAATAATACCTACTCGATGTTTGCCCTTATTTGAGTGTATCAACATGGGGTAATTATCTTTATTCAAGATGAGTCTTAAGACTGTATCCACTTTATCATGAATGTTATTATCATGACAAGAGTCCATTTCGATCTTAGAATTTTTAATCCTCTCTTTGGTCAAGAAGGCTTCATATTCCGGGAGGAAATCACCTTTATCACCAATATATATTACTGTAGTTAAATTTAGTTGATCTTTGATAAATGAATAGTTCAGTGGCATAGGATAGCCAGATCTGTACAGGGAAACATCTGTTGATATTACCGGTGAGAAATTCAAGGGCGGTATATAATTGGTCAATGATTCCATGATACTGGCATTGTTGCTATCGTCAAGTTCAGCAGAGTCTTTCATAGTGATGAGATAAACTGGTTGATATTTCGTGTTGGTCTTGTTTCTCCATGCGTTAAACGCAGTTTTTCACTTTTTTCCAGTGGGAACGGCGAAACTCCAGGCGGGACTTACATAGAACTGCCCGCAGGGGGGTACGCAGCCTTCCCGGAGAACTGCCAGGGTGGCCCCCAGCTGCCCCTGCCTGGAGAGTTTCTAAGTAGAAGCACACAGCCTCTGCCTAGTGGGCAGTACCCTACCGTGGGGCCCCCGCCTAAATCCACCGCGAATTGCACACACCACAAACCAGCCCATTACGCTACCCGATCCGGAAAGACATAAACACTTTTTTACAAAAACTTGTCACATATTAAATCAAGAATCCCAAAAGCATATCATCCATTCCTATAACAAAATATAACGAACTATTCATCGCTCTACAATGCTACAAAGACCATATATGCATGCCTCCTTACTGGTGAGAGATTTGCCAAAATTACAGGATAAAACCACTTCATCTTCTTCTTCTACTACTACTACTACTACTTCCACTTCTACTACTTCCACTTCTACTACTTCACTGACTTCACCAACTACTTCCTCTGATGAAGATGTTACCACACACTCCAATACACTATCTGCTACTGCTACCACCACCACTCTTTCAAGTACCACTTCTAAGCCTACATCGTTAGTGGCTTCCACTATACAACCACCATCTGCAGAGAATAATCCATTCATATATAGATCAAGAAATTTACCAGATGGTACTGTATTTATTGCTGTAGGTGCGGTAGCAGGTTTTATCTTCTTATGTATCATTATTTGGTGGTCAGTTACCAAATATTTGTCACAAAGGTATAGTAAATTGACGTCAAAATACTATAATAATCATAATGATAATTTTGTCTTCAAAGATTGGAATCCTAATAATAATGGCAAACCTTTCAGAATCTTATCGGATTCTTCATCAATGGGCACAGATAAAAGTGATTATGTCTATGTAGTGGATGAAAAATATCATTCAGGAAATAATAACAGTAATAACAAAAATAATAATACTAATAAAGATGGTAAGGTGAATGATGAAATCACAAATATAGATTCTTCATTCGTATCACAAGCACCATTTACTCCAATTCAAAATGAATATTATAATAATTATTATAATAACTATCCACATAATACGAGAAATTCTTTATTCATTTCACCAACTTTACAAATTACACAACAACAACAAAATGGTTCATCAATGACAACAAGTAATAGTATGGTAAATATGCAACAAAATGTTAACAGAAACTCAGTACTTTCATTGATCTCCAATAGTGATGAACTTGATGATAATCCTGACAACACTGAAAATAATTTTAGGAAACCGGAGAGACTAGCGTCACCTGAAAGACAGAAAAAATTAAGAGAGAGATCATATAAGAGAGATAGTCCACATAAGAGAAATGGCTCACAATTAAATTTCAAATCATCACCAAGTAAGCTTGATTTTAAAAGTGGTGGAAATCATGACGAACCTACAACGAACAATAATTCTAATAATAATTATAATAATATTCAAAATATGGAGAACTCTGTGTCCAAAAATCCTTCAGATTATTTGAATGAGCTTTTGGATGGGATAAGAGAATAAGCTTATGTAGATAGGGAAAAAGTATTATTTACCAAATATATATACATATATATATAATGATATAATGAATGAACGAATTTGTGTATGATGAATTGGTATATGTATTTTCAAGGGAATTTTCACAAAGACAATATTTCATTGTGCTATATTTTCAATACTATGAAACAGTATGTGTCTCAAAAGAAGCACAACCAATCTTTTACCGTGAGATCATACCTCCAGCCTTAGATGATATCTATATCTATATACTCCTGGTCTTTATTGAAGAAAAAAACTGTACTGCTCTATATCTCTCATATAAATTTTTTCAAACAATGTTGAATTCAAATTTTCACTTCTTGCAAACCACGCACTAATGTCATCTAGAGACTCATCCCTACCGCCTTTGAAAGTGAATATAATCGATGACTCCCCCTTGAGAGACCATGGTGAATCGTTTCTAGATACCGCTGATTATAATCCAGAAATCCCCATTGCTTTAGATTTTGGTTCATATAACGTCAGAGCTGGCTATATTAATTACTCTTCACCAAATTTTGTATTCCCAACTAAGCTAACAAGGCATCGTGATCGTAAATTGAGTAAAACCTTCACATTCATTGGGAATGATACATTGGTGGATCAAACAATAAGATCTCAATCTAAATCTCCATACGATGGTAGTTTGATTGTTAATTGGGATTATATGGAAGATATGTTAGAATATATTTTCCATCATTTAGGTGTCGTGGGTAATAATGGTATCTCCAATCCATTATTAGTTAATGAAAAATTAGCATGTATTCAATCACAAAGAACTAATTGGTATCAGACACTTTTCGAAACTTTCAATGTAGATAAAGTTGCCTTCGGTATTGATAGTATGTTTGCATATTATGGTAACAATGATAATCCAAATAGTGATGGGATTGTCGTAGGTTGTGGTAATGAAGATACTGATGTGATTCCCATTGTTAATGGTAAAGGTATCTTAACAGAATCTAAAAGAATTAATTGGGGTGGTAAACATGCTGTGGAATATTTAAGTAGATTATTAACTTTAAAATACCCATATTTCCCTGCCAAATTATCTAGTTACCAATATGAACAAATGTATCATAATTTTTGTTATACTTCTAGAAACTATTCTGAAGAACTGGATAAATATTTAACTTTAGATAACTTAGAACAGAAAAATGTTTTACTCGAAGTCCCCTTCACTGAAATTTTACAACCAAAGAAAACAGAATCTGAATTGAAACAGCAAGCAGAGAAGAGGAAAGAGACTGGTAAAAGACTACAACAACAGGCTAAACAGAAAAGAATGGAAAGATTAGTACAAAAGACAGAGGAATATGAATATTTTTCTAGAGTGAAAGAGTCTTTGATTGATCAACCTAAGAAAAATATCTTATCAGTTTTACAAAATGCGGGTTTTGATGATGAAGCAGATTTTAAGAAATATTTGTCCAATCTTGAAAAGTCATTGAAAAGAGCACAAATATTGGAGGCAGATGATGTGGGTGATGAAGAAGAAGAACATGAAAACAAGTTTGAATTAGTTGATATTCCTGATGAAGAATTAAATGAGGAACAATTGAAAGAGAAAAGGAAGCAAAGATTTTTAAAGGCAAGTTTTGAAGCTAGACAAAAAGCTAAAGAAGAAAAAGCTAGACTATTAGAAGAAAAAGAAAAGGCTAGATTGAAAGAACAGGAATGGCGTGAAACTGATCTAAGTGGTTGGGTAAAGGATAAGAGATCCAAATTGAATCAGTTGATTAAAAAGAGAAAAGATAAATTGAAATTGAGAGAAGAAATGAAGGACAGAAAATCTCAAGTAGCACAAAACAGAATGAAGAATCTAGCTAATTTAGCTGAAGATGTTCCTCGAACATCATCAAAAAGGACTAGACAATCGGCTACAATTGATAATGACCCAAATGATACCTTTGGTGCCAACGATGAAGATTGGTTAGTTTATAACGATATAACTTCAAATCCAGAAGCTTTTGAAGAACTTTTAGAAGAGGAATATAAAGAAATAGTGGAATTAGAAGGCCAACTTTTAGAGCATGACCCAAATTTCACTGAAGAAGACACTCAGGATGCACAATATGACTGGAGAAATTCTGTGCTTCATCTGTTTTTGAGGGGTCCCAGACCTTTTGATAGCGAAGATATGCATCAACAACACCAATTACATATGAATGTGGAAAGGATAAGAATACCAGAAATATTATTTGAACCTACAATAGGTGGTCAAGATCAAGCTGGTATTAGTGAACTTTGTGAAACTATATTGACCAAAAAATTCGATTCAAAATCATCACAACTTGGAGAAACTGCTTTAAGTATGGCAAATAATGTGTGGTTAACTGGTGGTAATGCAAATATACCGGGTTTAAGAGAAAGAATAGTTCAAGAATTTACCGAATTTTTACCATCCAAGACGCCGTTTGCAGTAAATATTAGTGATGATCCTTCTCTTGATGCCTGGAGAGGTATGTCGAAATTTGGTCAAAATAAGGTTGTCTTCGATAAAGCAGCAATTACCAGAAAAGAATACGAAGAATACGGACCAGAATACATCAAAGAGCACAATTTAGGGAATTGTAGCTATTTTGAATAGCATATATAATGATAAAATATATTACTGTAATTTAAAACAATGAGAAAGAAGAAAATTGAGTTATGGGAGTTATCGTATTGATGTTTTTTAAACTAATGTACAAAATTATTTAATCTATTTAGCTGGTTTACTACCACGTGGGTTAACACCTTTCTTCAATAAATTAACCTTTTTAGACTTGTTGATATATTTGTCATCTTCTTCATTTTCAAAATTAGCGAAATCTTCATGAATAATACCTTCATCAGCAGCCTCTTGTCTAGCAGCCATTTCCTTTTCTCTTGCACTAGCTTGGTTATCATCATGTGGAGATGGGCCAATTTTTTGGAATTTGGCAACAAAGAAACCATCAACATTATAAGTATGAGGGTAGTATCTTCTTGTTAAATTAACACTTGGGTGAAATTTCTTACCTCTGAAACTAGTAAAACCTTCTTTACCAATCACTAAACCTGTGTCAACTAATCTAACATTAGGCCTCTTTCTTAAAGCATAGTCTACAACAGCTTCGTCTTCTTCCACTGCAACAGAACATGTAGAATAAACAATAACACCACCCTTCTTGGAATTACAATCCACAGAATCGATGGCAGAAAGTAACAATTGCTTTTGTAAATGTGGAATTTGAATAAAATCCTTTTCAGTACGTGAAACCTTAACAGATTGATCCTTACCGATAACACCTGTACCAGAACATGGAGCATCTAATAAGATTCTATCGAAACCACCCATGACTTTTGGAAATTCACGAGCATCATAGTTACAAACAATGGTATTTGTACAACCTAAACGATGAATGTTGGCAATTAAAGATTTAGTTCTATTCTTGTTAGCATCATTAGCGAATACACAACCAGTGTTTTTCATCAAAGCGGAGATATATGTTGTCTTACCACCTGGAGCAGAGGCCATATCCAGAATACGTTCATTTTCTTGTGGATCTAAGGCAATAACAGGTAAAAATGATGAAGCAGCTTGTAAAATATATTGACCTGCTAAATATTCTGGAGTAGCACCAATTGGTACTTGAGAATCGAAAATTTGTAAACCAACCTTAGTCCAGTTACCAATTGGTTGTAAATTAACACCTCTATTAACTAATGCTTGAGCCAAATCTCTTCTTCTAGTTTTTAAAGTATTAGTTCTGATTGTAATTGGTCTAGCGACTTCATTTGCTTCAAAAAATTCTAAAGCCTCTGATGGTGAAAATAAATTGAATAATTTTTCAGCTAAAAATGGAGTATAACCAAAATATTCACAAATATCTTTCAATAATCTATCAACATATTCAGTTCTTGATCTACCAACAGCACCTAAACTCTTAAAATCTTCCAAGACTTTAACAATTTCGATGATACGAGTTCTCACTGCAGTCAAATCTGGATTTTGACCAGCAAGAGCCTCCAATTCTTCTTCAGTTGGTAAAATATCAGCTCTTGGTTGAGCAATATGTGCTTCGACTAATTCCTTTTCAGCTTCTTCAGCTTCTTCAGCTTCTTCTTCATCTAATTTCTTAGAATAATATTCCATGTTGGCTGCATTCAACTCTTCTAATTCTTCATCATCTTCATCATCAGAGAACATTGGTTTAGCAATGGCTTCCTCCTCTTCATCATCGTCATATTCTTGCTCTAAATCGAACTCATCTTTTAAATCCTCATCAGCAATATCTTCATTATCACTTTCGTCATCAAATAAAGATTTCTTAGCTTCTGAAAGAGCTTTCAAATCAACTTCAGGTAAATCGGCTTCTTTTGCTTTTGATTCTTCTTTTTCTTCTTCAATGACATTTCTCTTGGCTTTCTTGTGCTTTTTCCTAGATTCCTTCCCATCAGTGTCGTCTTGAGCATGATGTTTCTTTGATTTTTTCTTATCCTCTAGACCTTTTGATTTTGGTTGTTTCTTCTTATTAGCAATTTCTTCAACTCTTTTCTGTCTTCTTTCTTGCTTAGCTTGAAACTCATCAAAACTTGGTGGAGCTGCTTGCTTATTTTTATGACGTCTACTACCCATTGCTTAATTATCGTTCCAATATTTCACTTAAAGTACAGGCTTTAATTGTTATTTTTATCAAATTTTGCGATGAGCTTCATTTTTTTTCAATAAAATTTTTTCACTCATTTAAAACGAATCTCATCGTTTTTTTCATTAGTGAGAATTCGATTTGATACTTAGTGAATGCAAGCAGTTCGAAACAGATCGCACAAGTACTCATGAATTCGTTGGTGGAGACTAGTTTTAATCAGCATGTCGTGATTACTTTACCGTCTGACAAGTCCAAAATTGTCGAGTTGAGACCAAATTCCTCCATTTCATTGGGTAAATTTGGTGCATTTTATGTAAACGATGTGGTAGGTTTCCCATTTGGTACTAAATTTGAAATCTATTACGATGAAGAGACAAAATCTAAAAATGAAAGTGTTCCAGAGACTCCAAAGGAGAAAAATAGAACACCAATCGGGAAGATTAGGGTTATTGAACATTTTACAGCCAATGTGGATGAGAATGATGAATTTGAATCAAGAGAAGCGTCCGTGTCTTTGGAGAATTTGAAAAGTAGTGAAACTAATAAAGATTTAATTAATATTGGTAACGATATACAAAAGTTATCCACGCATGAAATTGAAGAATTGAAAAAACAATCATCCTCAACAAGTGAAATTATTTCCAAAATTATTGAATCTCATGGATCCTTTGATAAAAAGACAGTTCATTCACAGAAAAAGTATCTTAATAGGAAAAGACAAAAATTTGCTAAAGAATTTACAATCGAATATTTGAGTAGTTCAGCTTTATTACATTATTTAATAGAAAAAGGTGATATTCAAAGAGTAATGGATATGTCAGAGGAATCAATCGGCATGTTATTAAATCTAGCTAATATCAGATCTAATGGAACCTATCTTTGTATGGATGAAACTGGTGGGTTACTAGTTTATTTCTTGTTGGAAAGAATGTTTGGTGGTCATGAAAACTGGGATGAAAATAATGGTAAGATCATAGTCATTCATGAAAATGAACATCCTAATTTAGATCTTCTTAAATTTTCAAATTACGCTGAAAAATTTATTACTCAGCATGTTATAACAATTTCATTGATTGATTTTTTTGAACCCCCAACAATGGATGAAATCAATGACCGTTTTACGCCTTTGAGTAAAGAGGAAGTATATGAATTAAAGTCCAATAAAAAAAATACATACTATAGAAAATTGAAATGGTATAGTACTCAATTGGAAATACTTAGATATGTTAAAGAAGTCGAATATGACGCTCTTGTCGTAGCGACCACATTGTACTTACCTTCATTAATACCAAAGTTAAGTCAAAGGGTGCATGGTTCTAGACCCATTGTTTGTTATAGCCAATTTAAGGAAATATTGTTGGAGTTATCTCATACATTATACGATGATTTGAATTTTTTAGCACCAACAATTCTAGAAACACGTTGTAGACCATTCCAAACTATACGAGGTAAATTACATCCAAAGATGACAATGAGAGGAGGTGGTGGATATTTAATGTGGTGTCATAAAGTCATACCTGTCAATCCAGATGATATACCTGATAATATTGCACCAAAAAGTACAGATAAGGTTGAAAAACCGGATCTTGTTAAGTCTTAATAGAATAAAGCTTCATTTGGAATATCTACTTTGTGTATGGACCAGAAATTGAAATCAAATAGTTTTTAAGCAGTGTTCGCAAAAAAGAAGAATGATAGTAATGCAAGTGACTAGAATATGCTAAAAATATTTTTACTAGTACCAAAATTATTCAAAATTGTCATCATCTTGGTATGACGTCTGACACCCCAGACGCATCTTATATTTCTGTTGGAATCGTATTTCAGATTTACTATCCATTCCTTTCTTAAAGTGTCACTATTATTTATTTGTTTCTTGATATATACATATTGATTCCAATCACCTATTTCATAAATAAATGCATTAGTTGTTGTTAGCCAAAAGTTAATCAATTTTTCATAAAACTCTAAATTACCAAATAATGCAGAGTGTGGTTCAAAAAACTTTACAGATGGGTCAATTTGACTTGTTGCTGCTGTATCTTTCGGTATATATGGTGGATTACATGTGATCAAATCAAAACGTCCATTATTACCACTCAGATCTATGCCAAGTTTCTTCTTAATGTAATGCGTTTTCAATATGTCAAGTTGATGAATTTGTATTGGTGGATTTGAATCTAGATTATGATTGTTGTTAATGTTTATGTTTGATTGAATATTTAATTTTGTCAAATTTATTGCCTTTTGGGAAAAATCTATTGCAGTTAAATCGATAGGGATGCTGTTCCTCTGGCATTCATGATAAAGAGAGATGGGGATACAACCACTACCTGTACAAAGATCTACTATTTTCAAGGGTCTCGATGTGCTGCTTGAACGGTTATTAATTTTCTGATTATTTGTATATGCTTGCTTTATTGAATTACTAAGATCATGACACCATTCTTCCGTTTCCCAACGAGGAATCAGAACGCCTGGTTGACAATGCACTTCTATATCATTGAAAGGTTGAGTACCTAACAAGTATTGTAGAGGAACATGCCGTTTACGTAATCTACAAACTCTCAACCAGGTAACTTTACTCTGGAATTTCTCGAAAAGCCAAATCGATTCCTGTAAATTGATGCCATATATGCCCATTTAAACTGGAAATAGTGAACATTTCATTTAAGTAGAAATATTTCTGTGACTTTCTTTTTCGCAAAAATCGAACTTACGAGAAGATTACCATACGTGCTGACTAAAAATGGCTGCTTACACTAAGATTACTAATTGCATGACTAATAGAGACCTGCTTACATCAGCTTACGCTACCCATCACCATCGACGGGTCATCGCAGTGGGAAAATTTTTCCATTTTCAAATTTCCGAAGATTTCTTTTATTTTCCATTGCCTAAAAACGTGGAAAAAATATATAAATTAAAAAAAATGGAAAGTAAACAAATTGAAACAATTATTAACATTTGGGAAGACCACGTTACATTTCTTTGTTAGTATATCTCTTCTATAGGATAATTTTTTTTTGTCAAGATAAAGTTCCATTCAGGTAATTCAAAGCGTAAATACAAGAGACAAAAAATGGTCGCTGAAACTAAATTATATGATATCTTAGGTGTTTCACCAACTGCAAATGATTCAGAAATTAAGAAAGCTTATAGAAAATTAGCATTAAAATATCATCCAGATAAAAATCCATCAGAAGAAGCTGCTGAAAAATTTAAAGAAGCTAGTTCTGCTTATGAAATTTTATCAGATTCAGAAAAGAGAGATTTATATGATCAATTTGGTAGTGAAGGTATGAATAATGGTGGTATGGGCGCCGGTGGATTTGGTGGTTTCGGTGATGATATCTTTTCACAATTCTTTGGTGGTGCCGGTAGACAACAAAGACCAAGAGGTCCACAAAGAGGTAGAGATATCAAACATGAAATTAATGTTACATTAGAAGAATTATATAAGGGTAAGACTACCAAGTTAGCGCTTAATAAGCAAATCCTTTGTAAAGGTTGTGAAGGTTTAGGTGGTAAGAAAGGTTCTGTGAAGAAATGTTCTTCTTGTGGTGGTCAAGGTATTAAATTTGTTACAAGACAAATGGGTCCAATGATTCAAAGATTTCAAACTGAATGTGATGTTTGTCATGGTACTGGTGATATTATTGATCCAAAGGATCGTTGTAAAGAATGCAATGGTAAGAAGATTGCCAATGAAAGAAAGATTTTACAAGTTCATGTGGATCCAGGTATGAAAAATGGTGAAAAAGTTGTCTTTAAAGGTGAATCTGATCAAGCACCAGATACCATTCCAGGTGATGTTATATTCATTATAAATGAAAAACCACATAAACTTTTCCAAAGAAGTGGTGATAATCTAATTTATGAAGCTGAAGTGGATTTATTAACCGCTATTGCAGGTGGTGAATTCATGATCCCACATGTTAGTGGTGATTGGTTAAAAATTTCAATCGTTCCAGGTGAAGTTATTTCACCAGGTTGTAAGAAAGTCATTGAAGGTAAGGGTATGCCAATATTGAAATACGGTGGTTACGGTAATTTAATTATAACATTTAAGATTAAATTCCCAGAAAATCATTTTGCTGATGAAGATACATTAAAGAAATTAGATGAAATTTTACCAAAGAGAATGGAATTACCAAAAGTACCAAAAGATGTACAGGTTGATGATTGTGTCCTATCTGATTTTGATCCAACTAAACATACTTCCTCTGGTCGTGGTGGTCAAAATTATGATTCTGATGATGAAGAACATGCTCACGGTGGTGCTGAAGGTGTTCAATGTGCATCTCAATAGTTGGTTTTTAAATTCTATAAAAGATTTAACCTTGTACAAATTTTTAAGAGCAACAACATTATAAATTTTAATACTTAGATAATATTTTTTTTTCACTTTAAAATGGCGGTTATTTACAGATGTATAATATACTTACTTACTCACTCACATACTTATTTACTATGAAATAAATAATTAAGAATATAAATATGATAAATTTCTTTTACTAATGCAAATTTTTATTCATTACTCAACCTTTCTTCTTGTATGCAAATGGCTATGCAAATTTGTCAACCAATTAAAGACATTCTTTCACAAAACATTTTTTCATGCAAAATAAAATATTTAATATCTTAAAATATTCAACATCTTAAAATATTTGATATCTCAAAATGATTAAAACCTTAAAGTATTGAATATCTCACAATATTGCTTTGAAATGAAATATATTACAAAATAGCTTTCTATATAAGATTTGTTTCTAATGCAATCAAAAATTAATGTCTGTTTCGTATGATTAATGTATTATTACTGTATTATTAAGATATGATGAATGTTTATTCGCTTTTTATTTTATTTTATTTTTAAATAAATTCTGGTTACTCAACTCTTTGCTAACCTAGCCTTTTCTTGTTGTTTCAATTCTCTTTCACCTTTCCATTTCATACCATAGAACATTGGAATAAAAGTTAAGAAATTTGAACATAACAGAACCCCAGTTAGAAAACTGAAAGTACCACCAAGGGTCATTGCAGCCTTCATTTTAGCGAAACAACCCATAAAAATGGTAGATAATGAACATCTTACAAAATTGAAACAACTCGATGCTGTAGACGACTTACCTGGGTAGAGATCAACTAATAAAGTTGTCATTGTTGATAAAGTACTCATTGCACAAAATGAACTCACACAAGATGTAATCAAAACAGATGAAACATGCCAACCTCTATCCATAGCCCAACCAAATAGAAGGAACGATACAACTGCGATAAAGTTTTGTGGTAAAACACAAGATAAACGAACTTTGAATGTGTTAAATTTAGTATCCTGTGGTATGATACCATTTTCTTTATCGTCATGAAATTTCTTTAAAACACGCTTATAGTAAATATCAATGATTTTACCGGTGAAGAATGAACCACATAACCCACCAATACCTGCAGGTAAATAACATACACCAATAATGGTTAGTTTATAATTATATGGTGCGATTGCTAAATTATTTGCCACAGTAGATAACATAAGAGTCCACATAGCGAATTGCATACCAGCGGGGAACAAAGCTAACAAAATTTCTGGTAGTGAAATAATTTTAAATGCTGAAATTAAATCTAATTTAGGAATATTTGGATCTAATGTTTCATAATCTGGTTTATCATAATGGAAATGTTTCCTCCAAAATGGTGTAGCTTGAAGTGGATTGATATTTATTAATCTTTTTGGTGGTATGGATAAGTTACCCACAAGAGTTCTCTTTGTTTCTGGTAACAAGAAAAATGCTAGGGCAAATGAAGAACCACAACCGATGGTTAAGAACCAAAAGATAGCTCTCCAATCCCATCTAGCGGCAATCACAGCACCAATTAATGGACCAATACCTTGACCAATTAAAACGAAACCAGATGTTGCACCCACAAACGTTCCTCTTTCATGTTTTAAAGTATAATCACCCACGACACCTGAACTAATGGCGATTGTTGGTGAGATACCAATTGATTGAATACAACGTAAGAAAACAATGACACCGTAAGATGGAGCACGAGCTAACCCAATTGATGCGACGACATAAATTAACATACCACCTAAAATTATCGGTCTTCTACCATAAACATCAGCTAACCCACCAGAAACTGTTGGTGCTACACCTTGAAATAATAAATAAACTACCACTGTGACATTAACCATATTTTCATCTAAATTGAATTGAACTTCTAATTGTCTTAATGCAGGATAATAAATTGGTGAACCTAACGATGACCAAAACCCACACATTGTCATTAATGCCACCATCCCCCATTTCTCACCATAAGTTAATAAAGTGTATGGTGCAGTGGTCACTTCTTGTGGTGATTCAATGTCAGATTTATGCAAGTTAAATGTATCATTTATTGATGCTAGATCTTCTT
Source organism: Grigorovia transvaalensis (assembly GCA_003708445.3). NCBI lineage: Eukaryota > Fungi > Ascomycota > Saccharomycetes > Saccharomycetales > Saccharomycetaceae > Grigorovia > Grigorovia transvaalensis. The sequence goes on along the minus strand of PPXN03000041.1, from coordinate 72,180 downwards.
CATCCATAGAATCCACTTCTGTAGTCTTTACACGTGAAATGCTATGATGAAGATTGTTTTGGTAATCAGTATTGTCATCATCATCATCATTAACATGACTACGAGATCTTTTCAAATCATGATGACTCTTTTTCGTCTTCATACCTGAAGATTTTGATTTCTGGACATCGAGTTCATCTTCAGTTGAAGAATGGTATAATTGTCTTGAAACATCTTCTTGATTCATATTATTTCGTGTTTGTAGCTCAAACGATTCCATACTGGTATTACTGGCTGTATCCAGATTACTATTACTTTTGTATAACCCCATAGTTGTAGTAGTAGTAGTGGTAGTAGTAGAAGTATGATTTTTTTTTGTTTTTTTTATCTTGGATTTTCTTGATTACTATCCAATTTGATCTTACCTAAATCTCTATCGGTTATCTTTCAGTATGAATAATAATAATATAATACTATTGTGATTATTCTTATTAATATATATATACTGTATTAATGTCTGGCAGATGCGGAAAAAAACAGGAAGAAAAAAAAAAGTCGGAAATGTCATCGGCAGATGCCGTCATTTTTTCATCAACTTATTCCGTCAAAATGGGAATTCTCCGTTTTCTTCCGTCTGATCTTGTTCGAAATGAGTCGGGTTTGCTCCGTAATCTTCCGGTAGGGAGAGGATTTGAGTAAATAAGGGAAAAACAGTTATGACGGGAATCCCAATTGTTTTGACTTAATGAATGACCATACTATCTTTATGACACATTCTAATTAGGAGGCTATACTTATTTTCCCTTTTTCTTTGTGTTTTATTGTCATTAGGGATATAGTTGGTAGAACATACAAACAGATATGGACATTTCCAAGAATGGAAGAATTCGGACATTCGATCGGGTATTCTCGGGAATTCTAATACAAAAGAAGTAATGATATAATCTACTATCGATCATCAGGTAAGTTAGATAGACATAATAAATAAGTTTGATATTAGAGTCAATGAAACCGACAGACCATGGGTTTATGTAGGAGGTGGATAAATACTATACGCTAATGACATCGGATTCTTTGTCCCTTCAAAGGTCAAACCAACCACAGAAGAGATGGGGACATGATACCGAATCAGAACGTAACCGATATACAACAAAAGAAGGCGACATGAAGAGTGAGTGGGACACACAACCGACTCATTTGACAAAGTCTTCTAACAAAGAAGATCGAGACAAATGATTTTGAAATTTAAATTTGAAAACTCCATGGACAAATTGAAAATAAAAAACCTAAACTGAAAATTAAATAATGAAAATTAAAATATGAAAAAAAAAAAAAAAAGTTTATAGAATTAAATAGTAGAATTACGGTTTTTATAATTCACATAATATATTAGTGCCTGTTTATACAAATATAATACTGTCAAAATGACCATACCGGCTAACTTGTATCCAGGTTTGAATGATTTAACCGATACATTAGAAGAATTACCATTAGAAGCATCTAAATATTTAACTTTATTATATGAAATTGATGCCAAATGTAATATTAGTCTACCCATATTATTGAATAAGATTGATACTTTTTTACATAATGATAAGTACGGAACTAATAATCCGAAAGAAAATTTAAGATCGAATATAAATGATATTATTCATATGAATCATTTATTAGAAGATTTAATGCCATCATTAGAGGAAAAAATGCATGTCTCATCTATCATGTTAGAAAATATGGAAAATTTAAATAATAGATTACAATTATCATATGAAATTGCCATTAAGAATGATGAAATCGATAATAAATTAAGGTTAGGTAATAATAATCATCCAGCTATGCATTTACATTATGAATTAATGGATAAAATAAATAGTACGAATAATACCGCTAACAATAGTAATACAAATAATTATGTAACAACTAATCCGAACGGTAATAATAGTGCTAATAATAATCAGAGTAGTAATAATAATAATAATAGTACCAATATTAATACCAATAATAGTAATATAAATAGATCACAACAGTCATTAAAGAGTGAACTACGGAGAGAGGCAATGATTGCAAAGAAAAAAGTTACTAATAGTATACCTAATGGTAAGAATAACAATAATAACAGTAATAATATAATCACAAATAACAATACGAATGGATTTGACAATGATATGGATAATAATAATAGTAATATACTATCCAACAAGAATAACAGAACGAATGAGAACAACACTATTGTTAATGACAGAATTGCAGCCAGAGAGATACCACATATAAGTAATACTCAAATAAGAAGGAATGAACAAGGTGAAAGAGTCAATGAATTTGGTGAATTAGTGTATTGTTATTGTAATCAAATTGCATATGGTGAAATGGTTGGTTGTGATGGTGATAATTGTGAATTGGAATGGTTCCATTTACCATGTATTGGTCTTTCCAATTTACCCAAGGGTAAATGGTACTGTAATGATTGTCTCAAGCTTAAAAAATGATCATATATATATATTTATATATATAAATAAAATAGGTAGTTTAAATATATCTTAATTGATGAAATGTAAGCAAATGAAATGTAAGATCAAACTTGACATTATAAATTCACCCATTGCCTTATTTATGGAGATATGTTCATGAGGAGACACAATTTGTAATCTAAATGAGATTAAAAGTGTGAATTGCCCCACACATATTATAAACCCAGCCAAAAAGGCATTAAATGGGTAATTGTCTCTGATTAAGCAGATAAACACGAATTGCAACACACCAATAATGACAAGAACTAGGCAAAACAAATCAATTAGTTTCAATCTGGTATCCTGGTTTAGTTGTCTGCAATATTCAGCAGTAGCAATACGGTAAGTGTCCTGGAAATCCTTCAAGACATTTTGAACCGAAGGGTTGTTGGAACTGACGGAAGATTGTTTAGAGTCCTTTTTAACGGCCATGGCAGTACAAATTGGTGGTGGTGGTGGTGGGAGTAGACGTCTTGCTGGGTGCTACGAAAATCGTTAAGGTCAAAAGAAATTCGAATTTTTTTTCAATTTGAGATTTTCGTTTTGAAATTTGCATGAAATTTTAAAGTGAAGAATATTACTATAGTATAGTCCAGTACAGTCCAATATAGTCTAGTATAGTCTAATCAACATGGAAAACATCAATGAGACCATCAGGGAAATGTTTCTGGAAGAACATGCGCAACAAGTCGAGGAAAGTTACGAAGAAGACGACAACAACGAAGTGTTCAATGAAGAAATTGAACTTGGTGTAAGGAAAATACTCATCTCACAGCCACCACAAAGGAAGATTGTACCACCGTTGAATTTCTGTCCTGTAGAGAGATATCTGTATAGGTCAGGTCAACCGTCACCCATCAATTTCCCCTTCCTGTTGAATCTGCATTTAAAGACTATTATCTGGTTAGCTAATGATGAACCACAGGATAACCTCCTAGAATTCATGGATAGATACAATATCAACCTACAATTGGCTGCAATCAACCCTGATGGTGGTGAAGATGATAATCCCTGGGATGGGTTGACTGAACATTCCATCATAAACGCTTTAAACACAATCGTATCAAAGAAACATTACCCATTACTAATTTGTTGTGGTATGGGGAGACATAGAACGGGTACCATTGTAGGTTGTTTGAGAAGACTAATGGGGTGGAATTTGGCCAGTGTCTCTGAAGAATATAGAAGATTTACTGGGAGTAGAGGTGGTAGAATTCTGGTAGAATTGTTAATTGAAGCATTCGACACAAATTTGGTGGAAATTAATAAAGATGAGGCACCAGATTGGTTACTCACTGCTTTGTAGACAAAGATTTCAACTCATCTTACAACATGTTAACTTACAAGACTTTGATACGAAGTATATAACATACTAATGATACCAAACAATATTAAAACATAATCGAAATAACGTAACATCTGCAATTTCCCCTTTGGTGGTTCATCCTCCAAATCATGGACATTCACGTTACTTCTACCATGATTCAATTTGACTTGATTCTTCTCATGATTTCTCTGGATATTTTTCAAATGCAATAATGGTGGTACCACATATACTAAGGGTAAACAACAAAATGATCCAATAACGGCAACCACTTTATCTAAATAATCTATGCCAAAGTATGCATATAACACCACTATGGATACAATAATTGATCTAACAAGATTTTTTAACCATTTCACTCTCCAATTAACCTTACCAGAGTTTAAAACATATTGTGTATGCATCAGCTCATTTGTTTCTTCATCTGCATTCCTATCTGCATTCTCATTCCCATTCTTAGCACCATAATTATCCTTAACATATATCTTTGTAAATTTGGGGAATAATTTATCCTCAATTATCTTAATAGCAGGAAATAATTGTAATGGTGTGGAAAGCATTATAGCCATAGAATACAATAATTGTATCATATTGACAAATATACTATCTTGTGGTAAGTTTAATAAAATGACAGTTTGTACATCAGATCCAAAGACAACATAACCTAATGTGGCCATCAATATAAACATTATTGTCACTGTCACTATAACCAGAGCTAACACTTTCGGGAAATCCTTGGGATTTTTCATCGATTCTTGTACAGGTATTAATAATCCAATACCTTCAAATGCAAAGATTGCTGTACCTATGAATAATGACCAATGATCCCAATTTATACCATAGATTATACCATTGGCAGGTTTCAAATTTAATACAAAGATCAACTCTTTTAAGAAGAAAACCAAAATAATGGCTAATCCAAGCATGATACAAAAGTTGGCAAATAATGATGGTATAGACAATTTAGATACATTTCTAATAAATGATAACGGTATAAATACAAATAATTGGAAAATCATAATAGATCCAAGATTTGTCGTAGGTAATTGGAAAATGTTCTTCAAGAATGCATCTAAATTCTTAGCGGTAAAAATCATATAAGCACCTGCAAACCCTAATTGTGTTATACCCAAGGCAAATAATATAATTATCCTTAACCAATTACCATATAATTCTAATCCAATTTCACCAAATGATGAAACACCAGTATGAACTTTGCATTGAATTAGAATATAATAACACCAATATGAATATATACCAAATATGGCTAATAGTATTATAGATAATGTTAATCCACCATTGGCAAATGCTCTTGGTAAAAATAATACACCTGTACCTACAAATGATTTTAGTAATAATAAAAAAGCTCTCTTAGTGGAAGTAGTACCTCTTACGGCAGATACTTGATCTCTCGTTGATTTACTACCAATGGGTAACAAATTACCACGTTCGTCAGTCCCTGGTCTCTTTGGGAATTGTTCATCTTCTGAATTGAAAAAATCATCTACAAACGATTCACCAGCAAAATGACCATAAAGATATAAAAATTCTAAGAAATTTCTTGTTAAAAATGGTACACTTTCCAATTCATCCATCTCATTCATCTCATTCATCTCATTTAATGAAGTTGCTGAATGGTTAGATTCTAATAGAGTTCTACTACAATGCTTTGATGAATTAGTCACTGATGCTGAATCGTGCTCTTCAAACTCTTTCCTCATCTTATGAACAATAAATTCTCTTCTAAATCCACCGGGAACATTTAATCCACTCGCGGTTGATTTCCTTCTATTTCTTTCCATGGTTAAGGCAACATCGTCAAAATCTTTAGTTCTTTTCTTATCCTTGAATTGATTTTGATTCGAAGTTATCTTATAAATGTCCCTGGTGATATCACCAGCTGGTCTCTTCAAATCAGCATCTTGAAATTCATCATTTGTATCTTGCTTTTGAGATTGAACATCATTAAATAATTTTTTATGTAAAGAATGTGAATGAGTCGAAATTGTATCCATAGGTTTATAATTTTCATTCAAGTAATTTTCACGAACACTATTATTGATTTCTTCTCTATCATTTGCATCCTGTGTTGCAAAATTTGGTGAATTCATGTCTATAAGATAATGATTGGAAACATTCACTCTCTTGTCCATAGAACCGTACACATTCGGTGATCTGAAAGATAAAGATCTTCTAGACATCCCAGGAGTCACATTGATGGATCTCCTTCTCGATATGGGTACATTAATACTATCTTTTCTTAAGGATGGAGTTCTGGGATCATTCAGTGATCCCACGGTAAACAAATGTTTCCTATCAAATGGGCTAGAGGAAAATTTAGGAAGCCCATCATTCGACATTGATAATGTTGTACTCTAATAAAATATATAGCAAATATTGTAAGCACTTATCTCTTGCAAAGCAACTAGCTAGATTATATATTCAGGTGTTTAATCGGTATTGAAAATCAGAAGAAGAAAACAGTTGTTATTTTTTTTCACAACTTTGTTTACCTCTTATAAATTCCAGCTATTATGGAAAAGAATGCAAAGTAATATGCCAGTAGGTGATAGCTCTTTCGGATATTTAGACAAGACACCTGTTGTGTGGGAAGTTAGAAGAAAACTCCGTCTGCTACAGATAAGATTTTGGTTGAACGGTTCCAAATTTCGGTGATGAGGTCCCTGAATTACACACTTACTTTCATTCTTCAACTGTTCCTTGGCCCAACCGTGTCTGTACTTTGCTACAGAGGTCATAGACCGATTGCATTAGTTCATAGTAAAAGCTTCCATTTGGAAGATGTTAATCCTTTCCTCAACAGGTATTTCCCCTTTGGGGTATTTTGTGTTTCCAATCTTTCCTTTTTCGGTAATATGTCAAATTTGCTTCCAAATTCAAGACCAAATGTAAATCACTGCATAATGGGTTATATTCTCATAAAATTGTACATATTAGTAATTATATGGTTACATAGTAGGTGAGGTTTAATATGTTCTGGCATTGAAGAAGGATTACTCGTTCATGAAGTCAAAGAGAGACGTCATATTGACGTAACGACGACTAGAGTTACTTAAATATTTTTGCACTATCATTTGGTTGATCTCGAATAACTCCCTGTTCTGTTCTATCAAAACATTTAAAGTGGTTTGGGGAATTTGGTCCTTCGGGAAATCTTTGTCACCTGGATAATAAATTGGTTTTAATTCTCTGTTCTTGTTTTTCTGTAGATTGAAAAGTGATTCAAAATACAACAATTGATGGTACAATTGCTTATCAGAGTACCTATATCTTATAACACCAGTACATCCATCAACTAGACAACGTTTACCAAATACTGATATTTGTCTGGTGGTAACATCACAGGTACTATCATCACACACTAACCAACCAGCATAATACAACGATATATGCGCTCTAATGGTAGATTCTAATTGACTTGAAAGTTGAATAGCACTGAAAATAAATTCACATTTTTTACATTGCAAACCGTCAAAACATAACTGATAATAATTTGATGGTACAATACCTCCAAATGGAAATTTGGAACTACATTTAGGACATGTAACATGTAAATTAGATGTATCTCTAAATCTTTCTGAATCTGAAACTGTACTTTCTAATGGTTGTAATCCTGCATTACCATTCGCATTATCATCATAATCTCGTCTTAAGTATTTCTTACTATCAAGACCTAAAGCAGTACTTAAACGAACAACATCAAAACCTTCAATCTTCTCTAATAATCTTTCAATTGGTGAAAAAATTTGCTTTTCTAAATAGTATTCTGGATCAGGTTGATAAATTTCTCTATTCTTTAATACCTCAGTTAGGGCCTGTGCTCTCTCCGCTGGATGACCAGATGCTTCATCTTCCTTCTTATTCTTATCCTTTGTGATAATAAATGTAATAACGTTACCAGCTTTAACCATCTTACCTTCTTTCCTCATCCTTAATGCAACTTGAACCGCTGGCATACTCTTACCATTTGGATATGAACCAGGATCTTTGGATAATTTAGTATTGATCTTATATTTATCAATTCTCACCTTATTATTCTCCACTTTATTTCTAATATCTTCCAAATATTCATAAATTTCTTGCAAAGCAGTCTCCGGATCAGTATCAGAAAGAATTGTGTTCAAGACATGGGTAGATACTTCTTTCGATAAGGGAGAAAATTCACGACGTCTCATATCTAAACCTTTAACTTCTAAGGCAAGTTTTTCATTACCATTTTTATCAATGGTAACATTAAGCGCAGCATATTTTTTCTTGGCATGTAACAACAATTTTTTAAAGACATTATCAATATCAATCTCCAAAAGTTTATAACGTTCATTGACTAATCTTTTAAAATTTTCACCAATCTTAATGGCTTCTGCATATGTTTCACAACCAGTATCGATCATGACAGAATCTGTATCACCATAAACAACTGTTAAACCGATACTTTCAGCCAATTGTCTAGTATTCATTAAAATTTCTCTACCTTTGGTTGTAACCAACATAGCTAAGGGTTTGGCATAAAACCTACTGTTAACATAACCCAAACAACCATACATAGAGTTAGCGGTCAATTTCAAAGCTTGTTGTCTAATATCACATTGAACATATTTGTGTGGATCTTTTTCTGTCTTCATGATTCTTTTAACCTCACGACGACGCTCAACTAATGTTGCAAGTAATCTCGGAAGAACACCTTGTTTAAGATTGTTTGACGGAACATCAGGTAGTTCATCGATATCGAATAAATTTCGTTTCACAGTGGTGAAACAAATATTAAATTCCTGAATAATAGATGGATATAGAGAATTGAAATCCATGACTAAAACATAGTTCTTATGTAAACCTTTTTCTGGTTCAAAAACTAGACCACCTTGATATTTAGCTTTCTTTGATGGGCCTGCTGTGGCTGGTGTATTAGCATCATTATTTTGCTCTTGAATCCTTTGATTCCTTGTCTTTTGTGTTTCCTTGTCAGGAACAATAAAACCATTCTTAGCAAACTCGTGTAGTAAAATATATTCATTTCTACCAGCTCTGGTACCTCCTAATGTTTGCGACCAAGCGTTACCTGCTAAAATTGTAAGTTGTTTAGTTAATGATAAAAGCTGAATCCTAAAAGAAACTTCAGCGGCAATCATAGCACTTGAAACGTTTTCTTGTAAAGCCATATTAAAATTATTTTCATCTTCTGCAAAACTTTCATTAGCATAATTGATTTCTAATGGTTTGTGATCTTTACCACAGGTAACATGATGCATTTCTGATAATGTCCAACTTTGACACTTAGGTGTCAAAGATTGACCCATTTCATTAGCAATATCACAAATAAGTCGACCAGCAACCAATTCCTTAACAAAGAATTGATTCATACCTGAATGTACTTTATTGAATTTTTCTGGCCAAATCTTTCTAGCTCTACGACCAATGGTACTAAAAGTTGGTGTCTTCGAATCATACATCCTATGAATAATAACATCTAATGTGACTGTCTCTAATCGGTGACCAATCAAGACATCTGGATCGGAGACTTTGATCATGGCACCGAAACAAGCTAAAAGTGCTCTTTCGTTGTTAAAAGTACGTAAAGTACCATTTAATTTTTTCTTCGCTAATGAGGTTAAACCAACAGGGAATGAATTACCATGAGGGGGCCTTACCAAAGTAGTTATCTCATCAGGTTTTAGATCTTCAGGAATTGGAACATCTAATTGAATATTGTTGTATTTGGCCAAAGTAATTGAAATGATTTCTTGTTTGTTTTCCTTTGAGTTCATCATTGTTTGTAATGATATTGATATACAATTCAATGGTGGGACAGTCTTAATATTTAATAGAGAGACATCAGAGGGTGATGCGATGGAAACTTCAATTGAACAATGTGATGCGTTCTGCAAAGCATCAAAATCACCATTTTTGATCTCTAACCAACATGGACCCATAATTTTATTTTGTATGGCAAAGCTTTCAAAGAGTTTAGTGTTACCACCAAAAACACGAGAAAAAGTTTCACTCGACAAGTCTGAAGGAATTAAATCATATGCTGATTTAGGAGTATCAAACGGTAATAAAACTTTAAGGTATTCTGTTTCATATGGAACACCTGGTATTTCGAAGGCATATTTCATGACATGGGGTTTAGAACGAATATTAGAAAGTCCATACTTGTCCATTAGAAGTGGGATGATTTCTTCATTAACTTCAATAGCTGTTTTGCCTTCTTTGGGCAAGAAATATAGTTCTCTATAAAGACCATTGATCTGTACCATAGCAGATACGAAACTATTATCCTGTGCCTTAGCTTTACCAAATAATAACAACGTATTATTTACTTCAGCAAAGTCTAGCCAGTAGAACTGAAAGGAATCAGATTGAGGATTGATGATTTGATTTTTATCATATCTATTAGAAAACATTAATGGTTCATCTGTAGAATAGTGAATTGGTCTATTTAAAGTACCAGTTTTCTTGATACTACTAAATCCAACGGGCGTTCCTGGTGCTGTGACAAAGGGTGATGAACCAGTATTACTTTTTGAGCTAAATGTTATTTGTCTTGAAGTGTTGGCACTTCTAATTGGCCTTCTTCTATATATCAGATCATCATCACTGTCACTGTCACTGTCATTATCCTTTGCTTTTTCTCTCTGTAGAGTGTTGTCGATTGTAGAGTTCAAATCAATAACTTCCTTACTTTCTTCTTCAATTTCTTTTTTTAGAGCCTTAATGGTGGGTGATCTATCTATATCATTGATCAAGTCATCGAAGTCTTCTCCATATGTCTCACGTTTGTATGTTTGATTTTTCAAAGGCGAAGAGTTTATTTCAACCTTTTGTTTCTTTACAATATCAGTCAAGCTTGAGTTAGGATCCACATTTCTCTTCAATGAGTTCGGTGAGGAGGAGAAATTAGTTGCCTTATGTTTAATTGAGGATTTCCTGCTGTTACTCGCTTCGAAATCATCGAAAATATCATCAAACTCATCTATGGCAATGGTCTTTTTGGTTTCCTTTTTCTGCATCTTTAAAACTGATTTATTATGTTGAGCACGTAACATATTGTCAATTTGATCATTGGATGATTTATTCTTTTCTTTGCCTTTCTTTTTAGTTTTCTTATTGGTAATATCAGTATCACTTTCATCAGAATAATCTTCAGGTTCGTCATATTCCACACCGCGATCTACATAACCTAGTCCATCATCGTCAACCACAAAATCATCTTCTAACATTTCTTGACGTCTTCTTTTACTGTATTCCTTTTCATCAATCTCATCATACAATTTGCCATTTTCATCGTCACTGTTATCTAAATAGTCATTACCGCTCTTATTATTTTTGGCAGCTTGTAGTCTTTTCAACTTAGCCAATCTATCATTGCTACTCATCTTTGTATAACGTTCCCAAACAACCGCGATACCCAGAGTGCTGGAGATCAAACTTAGATTTAATAAATGCTTTTGAGAAATGTAGATTTTTTTTTCATTGAGATAATAAACGCGTAAATTCACGCGTTTCGATTTCGATCAGGTCGAAAAAAATTCATGTTGGAATAATATTAATATATAACCTCTAAGCTTATATGATACTCTATAAATACAAACTTCAATGAAAATGCATAAAGTGATTATCTTGATTCTTCCGTGAAGAAATTGAAAGGGCAAACGACAATGCTAAATAGTAGCATATTTGTCATCTTATTTGTTGCCATTGACTCTCTTTAAAAGATCTTGCTTGATGCTTTCAGCTCTTTCTAATCCTTTCAGTTCACCAGAATTGTTAACCAAATCTTTCAAAAGCTTGTTTTCTAACTCTAGTGTAGTTATCTTTTGTTGTAAGGTTGTAGCCAAGTTCGTCAATTCTTGTATGGACTCCTCCAGTTCTTTACCTTTGAATTTTCTCTTGGGGTAATTTCCGTTTAGTGAATTAGAAGCAGAGTTAGCTCTAGAGATTCCTTCATTATGAAAAGATGAGCTTGACCTTTTCCTATAATTTGTGTTCGACTCATCGTTTGGAAAAAAGTTTGAATTAACGATATTATCACTCAGCCCATGATTACTTAAATCATTTTCATGTTTCTGTTCTACCGATTCTTTATCTAGTTTGTTTTTCAAATTATTGACTTCTCTATTTCTTGATTCTATTAAAGAATTAATGTAGTCTGGATCAAGTTTGGATGAATTTGATCTAGAGGTGTTAGCATTTATATTATCTAACACTTCCTTGTTTTTATTTATTTCATTTTGTAACAGTGAAAAGAGTAGTCTTGATGTCTTCTTTAATGGATTAGAATCACTTAAGTTATCCAATTTTTCAATAAGTTTATTAGTATCTGCTAAACTAGTATGTATACCATTACTTTTATTCATTTTTTTCGATTGTGCCTTTTCATTTTCATTATAAGCAATAATTGCACTCAAGGCATCGATTTGTTCTTGTCTAAAACCAGACTTAATTAACGTTTGTTGAACATTTGGAGGTACAGTAATCCTTGGTAATGATGCTACTAATGATATTGTTGGGATAGATGAAAAATCTGGCATTTCGATATTTAGTCCAATGACATTGGGTGATGATACAGTTGATATGTTCAGGTTTTCATTGGTATTGTTTTTATCAGGAACCGCTTGTAGCAAACTCGACAAATGTGGTGAAATTGATTGTATATTTTCTATTGAAGTTGCATTATTTGAGTTTTTTTTATTATTATTACTACTGTTGTTATGATGAACATCCGAACTTATAAATCTGTCGTGGTTATGTGAATCATCACTGTCACTATCGCTGTGAAAGCCATTGAAGTTATGGTTATTTGTAGTGTTTTTATCAGTGGTATCGTTATTATGCAAAGATTCCATTGTTGATCTTAATTTATTGTTTTTTGAAGAGTATCTTGCCTTTGAGTTATCATATTGAGATGTCAAAAATGTATTCTTCCTTTGTGTTAGGAAATGTGAATTAGTTCTTTCAGAGTTCTTACCTGCTTTAGTAGTGGTATCCGAATTATGATGATCCATAAATTCAAAAGAATTATTGATGTTATTATTGTTAATTTTGTTATCTGTCCTACTATTATCATTAATGCCATTATTACTATTATTAGCTGGTTTTTCTTCATCAGCGAAGATAAATGCATCATCAGCAAATGCACTTAATTCTACCGCGAGTTGTTCATCTAACCCAAATGGGTTATTCGGCAAAAGGTTCAAAGTGTTCAAATTATTGTCACTTACTGAATCTAGGCTTGACACATTGTTGCTGACTGTATTTTGATTATGGCCATCATTCTTTATTGGGTTTTCCTTGTTTTTACTTGAGTTATTCTCTGATTCATTTAGTATCCAAGAATCTAAATTCATGAAATCCTGATTTATAGTAGGAATAAAATTATCAACATATGCCAATTGTTCCAGAAGAATATCAGGTGTGATTAAACTATTATTATTTGCTGCAGTAGAGTGAGTATTATCGCTATTGGTTGCATTATGTGAGCCATTTTTAGAAACTGAGTCCTCATCATCACCAAAAATGTTGGTGAAAGGATTCTTTGGAGCAGTATCATCATTATTGTTCGTAGATGACGTATTGGTAGTAGCGCTAGTGGTATGACTACTGCTACTATTCTGATTAGTAGTACTTCCAATCATCATTGACGTAAACCTTCGTTCCAAGCAACTATTTAATAGACAACTTTATTTTAGAGCAAACCAAAAACCAAATCTGCGTATATTGTTAAGAAAGTGTCAAATAAAGCGGTTAATTCCGTGTATTTAATCAATGACTATTCTACACAGTTTTGTTTTCGCTTTCATTGGAAAAAAAATGCAAAAAATGTGAGAAGAAGCTTTTGTAGTCACGTGCTGTTCACTTTTAGGGTTACTTTTCCCCTAAGACCTTCTAGATGTTTAGGTTTTTTTGTAGTTAAAGAAAGCAGATCAAGAACCCTACATGATACAAACCAAGCCCTAAGCCATTACAAATAGTTTCAAACCCTATGTTTTCCTTCAATTAGTCATTTTGATTTCCGTTTCAGTTCTCAAGAGAGAGACATACTTGATCTGGAAATGGACATTAAATTCCGACATTTTGAACAAACTGCCAGAAAAACTGAGAAAAAAGTCGGTTTCACTTTTGTTTTTCCTGGAAAAAATCTCCAAAATTTGAGCGTTAACGGCGATGACTCCCGCATTGCTTTTTAGCGACTTTTCCCCAAACGGCCTTGACGACTACTTATAAATATAATAGGAATTTCTCAGACAGCAAAAAAGAAATTTGGTTGTCATCCAAACAAATATTAGTCATTTTTCGTTCTGGTCTTATTCGAATCGACTTATTGTGCTTTGTTATTGACATATAAATATCAATCTTTTAGTGGGTTTCCCTTTAATTTTAGCTTATAATTGTTTGGTAAGAGATAATTCTTAAGTGATTTATTTTGAGGTAACCAAGATAAAAAGGAAGAATACAATTGTTAGAGCTAGATAGGAAAAATGGTTAGTAAAACATTTTTCTGCTTTGCAGAACATGCAACTAATACTATAAAATCATTTAAGCCAACTTATAAAAATATGCTTAAGGATCCATCCAAAAAATATAAACCATTTGCTCCAATAGATATAAAGAATAGGCAATGGCCAAACAATACCATTGTGAAGGCACCACGTTGGTTGTCTACAGATTTAAGAGATGGTAATCAATCATTACCTGATCCAATGTCTGTTGAACAGAAAAAGGAATATTTCCATAAATTAATAGAGATCGGTTTCAAAGAAATTGAAGTTGCATTCCCATCAGCATCGCAAACAGATTTTGATTTTACTCGTTATGCTGTGGAAAATGCACCAGAAGATGTTTCCATTCAAGCTCTTGTTCAATCTCGTGAACATCTAATTAAGAGAACAGTGGAATCCCTAAAAGGTGCTAAGAGAGCTACAATTCATACTTATTTAGCCACTAGTGATATGTTTAGAGAAATTGTTTTCAATATGTCACAAGAGGAAGCAATCAAGAAAGCTGTCGAGGCTACTAAATTAGTGAGAAAATTAACTAAAGATGATCCATCACAAAGTGCTACACGTTGGTCATATGAATTTTCACCAGAATGTTTTAGTGATACACCAACAGATTTTGCCTTAAAGATTTGTGAAGCTGTTAAGGCAGCATGGGAACCTACAGTGGAAAATCCAATCATTTTCAATTTACCAGCTACCATTGAAGTAGCTTCCCCAAATATTTATGCTGATCAAATTGAATATTTCTCTACACATATCTCTGAACGTGAAAAAGTCTGTATCTCCACTCATAATCATAATGATAGAGGTTGTGCCGTTGCTGCTACTGAACTTGGTTTGCTTGCCGGTGCTGATCGTGTGGAAGGTTGTGTTTTCGGTAATGGTGAAAGAACTGGTAACGTTGATTTAGTTACTGTCGCTTTAAATATGTACACTCAAGGTATTGCACCAAATTTGGATTTCTCTAACATGACTGAAATAAAAGAAGTTGTTGAACGTTGTAATAAGATTCCTGTTCCAGAAAGAGCTCCGTACGGTGGTGATTTAGTGGTTTGTGCATTTTCAGGTTCTCATCAAGATGCTATCAAGAAAGGTTTTGCTTTACAAGAAAAGAAGAAAGCTGAAGGTATCGATGATCCAAGATGGAGAATACCATATTTACCATTAGATCCAAAGGATATTGGTAGAGACTATGAAGCTGTCATCCGTGTCAATTCTCAATCTGGTAAGGGCGGTGCTGCTTGGGTCATCTTAAGATCACTTGGTTTAGATTTACCAAGACAAATGCAAGTGGAATTCTCTACTGCTGTTCAAAATAATGCTGATAAATTAGGTAGAGAATTGAAGGCTAATGAAATTACCACAGTATTAAAGGAATACTATAACTATAACAACGAATCTTACAAAGCTATTGAGTTAATTGATTATGATGTTAAGAAATTCGGTACTGAACGTAGAATCTTGACTGCCAAGATTAAAATCAATGGTCATGTTAAGGAGATTGAAGGTACCGGTAATGGTCCAATCTCTTCTTTGGTGGATGCCTTCTCTAAACTATTAAACTGTAGATTTGCTGTTTCCAACTATATTGAACATTCCTTAGGTTCCGGTTCATCTACTCAAGCTGCTTCATATGTTAACTTAAGTTACAAACGTGAATCTGATAACGAAAAGGCTACTAAATGGGGTATTGGTGTCGCTGAGGATGTTGGTGACTCTTCAGTCAATGCCATCTTCTCTACTATCAACAATATCATAAGATCTGGTGAAGTTTCAATTCCAGAAACCAAGTAGTGTTATGTTTTTACGGCGCTATCAAAAAATGTAATTAAACAGTATCATGAAAGCAAAGAATATCTTCAAACGATAAAAATGCTTACTTATTAACAATATTCAGCAATACAAAAGATATATGGATATATAGAAAACCTCTTTTAGATATATTTAAGCTTGCATAATAAAAGTTTCTTTGTTATTTGAAGTTCTTCTCAATTCTTCTGCTCTTTTTCTTCATCTTTTGAAAAAATCGGTAATTTGAAATATTTAGGATTTAGTTTAATAATTGATTCAACAGGTTACTGAGAATAAGTATACACCTCAGCGTCTATACCCGACAAAAGATGCAAATCTTAGTATCACAGATAAACGATACAAGAAAAATTGCTTTGGTTTCTGACAATTATGCCCTAGAATTCAGACCAGCTGCTGCTAATTCATGCGCTATTAACTTAGTACATAAAAGTGAGTTAAAGAGTCAAAATTATAAGATTCTAAGCAAGCACAACGTTTATGGATTTATAGGGTTGATTGAAATTGATAATAATATATTTATTGGTGCTATCACTGGGTTTGCTAAAGTTGCTAACCCTACACCAAAGGAAACTGTCAATAAGATTTATGCTGTAGATTTCTTCTGTTTAAACGATTCTAGTTGGGATTTCATAGAACTAGATGCACAAGGTAGACCAATTGATAGTACTAATAATTCTGTATCCACTACATCTGTGGGGAATAATTTGGATTCTGAAGAAATTCGTGAAAATTTACAACATCCGTGCTTTGCAATGAAGAAACTTTTATCAAATGGTTCATTTTATTACAGTTCTGATTTCGACTTAACTTCCATCTTGCAAAATAGACGGTTTGACAATTATTCCTTGAGTTATGATAATTTTGAAAAAGAGTTTATGTGGAATTCGTTTATGATGGATGAAATAATTACGTACAGAGATCAATTGAATTCCAAAACAAAAGAAATTTTAGATTTAGAAGGCTTTCTAACCACAGTTATAAGAGGTTTTGCAGAAACATTTATTACTTATGTCAACAGATTGAAACTAGCAATTACAATTATTTCAAAGCAAAGTTGGAAAAGGGCAGGTACGAGATTTAATGTGAGAGGTATCGATGATGATGGTAATGTTGCCAATTTTGTTGAAACAGAATTTATATTGCATTCTCAAGAATATTGTTATTCTTTTACACAAATTAGGGGAAGTATACCGATTTTTTGGGAACAAGATACAGCCTTGATAAATCCGAAGATTCAAATTACCAGATCAGTCGAAGCAACGCAACAGGCATTTGATACACATTTTACTAGGCTACTAAAAAAATATGGTCCAATTAATGTAATTAACTTGTTGTCAACCAAGACAATTGAATTGGAATTAACTAAAAGGTATAGAAGACAGATTAATTTATCGAAGGTTGTAAAACTGAATGAAGATATCTTTTTAACTGAATTTGATTTCCATAAAGAAACCGCACAGGAAGGTTTCGTCGCCGCGAAAAAAATTCTACCATATATTGAAAATGATTTATTACAAAGTGGTTATTTTTCTCATGATGTCAGAGAAGGTAAAACGCTATCCACTCAAAATGGTGTATTCAGAACAAACTGTTTAGATTGTTTGGATAGAACAAATTTTATTCAACAGTTGATTTCTAGTAGAATCTTAAAATTGTTTTTAGATGATTTTAGATTGTATGAATTTAATCGTAATTGTAATGATGAAGATTTCATGCAAAAGCATAATGTATTGTGGGCAGACCATGGTGATCAAATATCGCAAATATATGCTGGTACAAACGCATTGAAGTCTTCCTATACAAGAAAGGGTAAAATGTCGTTAGCAGGTGTGATTTCGGATGCCACGAAATCTGTGAGTAGAATGTATATTAACAATTTCATGGATAAGGGGAAACAACAACACATTGATTCGTTACTTGGTAGACTACCACATCAAAGACCTGTTAGACTGTATAATCCTGCCAATGAATATGCAATTAAACAGTTAGAAAATCGTTTGACTGAATTTACCTCCTATTCCAACATGGATTTATTTGTGGGTACATTCAATGTTAGTGGTATGTCAGATGAGAATGCTGATTTATCAGAATGGTTGTTCCCAATTGGGAACAAGTTCAAACCTGATGTGATGGTTTTAGGTCTTCAAGAAGTTATAGAACTGACTGCTGGTTCCATTTTAAATGCAGATTATACTAAAGGCTCACTGTGGGAGAATTTAGTAAGTAATTGTCTAAATCAGTATAATGAGAAATATATTTTGTTAAGGGTAGAACAAATGTCTTCACTGATAATATTACTTTTCGTCAAGGAAGATGCTATCAGTTTAATTAAGAATGTTGAAGGTTCAACAAAGAAAACTGGATTTGGTGGTATGACTGGTAATAAAGGTGCAGTGGCCATAAGTTTCAAATATGGTGATTCCTCATTTTGCTTTGTGAACGCTCATTTATCCGCTGGTGTCAATAATGTTGATGAACGTGGTCGTGATTATTTATCCATCAATAAAAATATAGTCTTTTCTGGGGGTAGAACCATCTCTCAGCACGATTCCATTATCTGGTTAGGTGATCTTAACTATAGAATATCGATGGATAATACAGAAGTTAGACGTGAATTGTATAATAAACCAGAGGGCTATATTGAGAGATTACTTCGATATGACCAACTAACAGAAGCGATAAATTCTAATAAGTATTTTGTTGATTTTAGTGAACCAACATTACAATTTCCCCCAACCTATAAATATGATTTTGGAACAGACTCATATGACACTTCTGAAAAAGAACGTACACCATCATGGACTGATAGAATAATTTATAAAGGTGAGAATTTAAATCCATTAGCATATTCTGATGCGCCATTGCGTTTGAGTGACCACAAGCCAGTATATGCTGCATATAGAGTGAAAATATCATTAGTTGATACTGTGAAAAAAACTGCTTTAATGAAGAAGTTATCGAAACAATATACTAATGAAAATCAAGATAAGCTGGAAACAATAGATTACTATACTCAAGTGGAAGAACCACGTGGCACTTCAAATGATATGGTTTCAATGGTTTCAAATACCGACATCTCAATTGAGACAAGATCATCATCAAATAATCGAGAGAGAGTTCCATCTGCTCCGCCAACACCACCTCGTGGAAAGACTAAAACTACTCCTACCGCGATAATTGACGCAAATAAGAGTAGAGAGAAAAAGCCACCTAAAATTCCAGCGCGCAAGACTCATGTACATGATAAACCAAATTCAGCCCCTGTAAAGGACGGTAAGGTTTCGAATTCGGCAATCTCTTTGAATAGCTTGTCTACTAATTCGTCCCAAACTTCACCACCTAGAAAGACACCGACTGCGACTCCACCGCCACCACCCGCATCGCGTATGTCTGCATATAGTACAATTGAAAGTAATAGAACAGGGGCTACAAGCAAATCAATAGAAATGCAAAGTCTTTCTGATAAATCCGCTGACGAATCTAAGACAACCAGGAGACCTTTACCACCACTTCCTTTGCCTAAAACAAGAATACCACAGTCATTGAATGAAGAATTGCTTATTTCAGAAGGGGCAGAGGACAAAACAGTGAATTTCTCGCCATCAATTAGTACGAATAGTAGTAGAAAACCAAGTTCTGCGTCAGTGTCGATATCTGAAATGGTTATCGATTCATCGACCTCACTGAAACCAAGTGGAATTAACATCAATTCAAGCGTGAGCAGTAACTCTAAAAAGTCCGTTCCTCCACCAATTCCGAAGAAGAAAATTGAACTGAGCAAGATATAGAAAGACTTGAATGCCTTACATGGCTGGCATCTCCCAGAGCACCATAGGGCAAGCTAGTGGAAGCAGAGATAATGCCAACAATACCAAAATCAAGATTCTCACTTTCAACGTTCCTTCTCGAAGCTTTTCTGACACATTCGAGAGATTTTTGAGAATTTCGAATTTCATTCCGGAAAAAGATTACTCAGGCGGAAAAAAAGATCTTTTAATCTGAAATTAGACATTTCAGTTTCTTTAACACTCATTTATAGACAATTACATTAGTCAAACCATATAGATAGTACATATCAAGATAGATATTTATACGGCTTTTCAAAAGATAATACATTGAAGCAAGAAATTAAGTGTCTAGAAAATAATATAAAATAAATAATATAGGTAAAAATGGCTATCAAGACAATTTATATCGCTAGACATGGTTATAGATCCAACTGGTTACCACATGGACCATATCCACCACCACCAACTGGAGTTGAAAATGATGTTCCCCTAGCTGAGCATGGACTTGAACAAGCAGAAGAATTAAGTAAATATATGTTAAATGAAATTGAACCTAAACCAGAAGTATTATTTTCATCACCATTTTATCGTTGTATACAAACAATAAAGCCAACCAAACAGAGTTTAAATATTCCACTGTATATTGATAGAGGGTTAGGGGAATGGTTTAGACCAGATAGACATGAAATTTCTATACCAGTCTCTAATTACGTAATAAGTAAGTTCTTCCCTAATTTAATTGAATTGAATTGGGAGGATACTAATATACCATCCTCTAATGGTGAAACTGAAGAAGAAATTTTTAGCAGATGTCATGAATTTTGGCCAATTTTCATAAAACATGTGGAAGAAAAGTATCCGAATGTTAATACAATTATGTTGGTGACACATGCTGCCACTAAAGCTGCTTTAGGTTCAAATTTATTAAAGCATGTCAATGCTATTCAACCAATCGATAAAGAAGGTAATTTAATAAGAAATGGTAGTTGTTCACTGGATAGGTATGATTGTATTGCCCATATTGGTAGTGAATCATTTTATGATAGAGAATGGTCCATTGTAATGAACGGGGATACTAGTTATTTGAGTCAAGGTGAAGAAATGAATTGGGATTTTAAGAACAAATATGAAGCTGGTTCAGATGCTGATATCAAGGCAAGAAAATTGGCTGATGCTGCTGTTGTGGCTGCTAAGAGTAAATTAGAGTGAAATGTAACCTGATCACGGCCGGAAGATGAACCAAATTCGCCCAAATAGTTCAATTTTCGCAAGCCAAAAAGGTGTACTGCAATTTCATAATCATTGAGCCCTCGTACCTTTACTTACTCTACCCACGTTGTGTAAGCATTATATAGATTGTTTTGTAGTGTGAAACGCTTGTCGTGCAAAGCGATCCAGAAAATTTTTCAAGTGAAAAATGAAATTTCATGCCCATCGCAAAAATTGAAGAAAATTCTTATATTAATTGTAGTGCTGTTTAACGGGAAAGTGAAGTAACCTCAGTGGAATCAGTGTATACAAGATGGCCAAGAGTACTGCCCCAAAGAAACAAAAGAAGGAAATTCTAGAATCTGTTGATGTTTCATCATCTTCGGAAAGTGAAGCAGAACATATTGAAGGTATGTCAGATGAAGAATCTGAACATTCTGAACAAAATGAGGATCAAGATGATAAAGAGATGAAACATAAAGTTAAGAAATTGAGGAAAAAGAAGAAAACTTCCTCTAGTGATGATAAGAAGAAAAATGGTAAAGCTGAATATTCTGGTATCATTTATGTAAGTAGACTTCCACATGGGTTCCATGAAAGAGAATTAAGTAAATATTTTTCACAATTTGGTGATTTAAGAGAAGTTAGGTTAGCTAGAAATAAGAAAACTGGTAATTCAAGACATTATGGGTTTATTGAATTTGTTAATAAAGATGATGCCAAAGTGGCTCAAGAAACAATGAATAACTATTTACTAATGGGACATCTTCTACAAGTACGTTTATTGAACAAGGGAGCCAAGATTTCCAAGTTATATAAATATAGAAAGAGAGCTTTCATGGAGCCAGTTATCACTAAAGACGCTAAACAATTAAAGAAAGAATCTATTGATAGACATAAGGAAAGATTTAGTAAATTATCGGATGCCGGTATTGACTTCAAATGGTAAAGGAATGAAAATTCTTATTACTCTGGCACTATAATCCAAAATATCAACATGGTCATATATAACTTACTTGTATAATAAAAAAAAAAAACAGAAAAGATACATTTCATGTCTCACTTTTAACCAAAACAGGATAAACGTAATATACGAAAGGGGAAAGAGATCTTACTTACCTCAAAGAGAAAGTTCCCTGACAAAGCCTTATCTTAGGGACAAATTACATCATAATATAAATCTACATTATTGTAAGATCAATTTTTGGTTACCCATTCGAAGCTTTAGAGATCAACATTCTAGAAGTGATGGAAGTTAATTCAGTTTCCCAAACCGATATTAGGACATTTCTCGAATCTCTTTTGATTCGAAATTTAATTGTCGGAAATAAGGACAGAACGGTAATAAAGTTGCTTTTTCTCGGTAAAATCCGTTTATACCGCAAAGATCTTAAAAAATTACCGACAAGTAACTTCCGGACATTAACTTCATGGCAAGAATCCTAAATTTTAAAAACTAAAGGCTAACTTTCCGACAATCTCAAAAATTAGCCTTTGCAGTAAATTCTGTCAATGCCATTTCTTTTTCCCTTTTTCATATTTCTTTTTTTTTGTAAACCGACAAACGGACAATTGTCAGTTTTAGAAATTTATCGTTCGTTAACTCGAAATGGAAATATCGTAAATTTGAGAAGAAAAAGCAAAATTTGGAAATTATATTTAAATCTTTCAATATATTTTCCTCCAAGATACTGAATTTTTCCATTTAGATCATCGTTTTGAATCTTTTGGAACGTAGTGTTTGAACAATGTCTACAAATTTATATACTTACGAAGAAGTCGCTAAGCATAATAAAGTGAAAGATGCTTGGATCGTGATAGATAAGAAAGTCTACAACATCACAAATTTCTTAGATGAACATCCAGGTGGTGAAGAAATTATTTTCGAAAATGCTGGTGGTGATGCCACTGATAATTTCTTAGATATTGGACATTCGGATGATGCATTGAAAATCTTAAAATCAAGATTTATTGGTGATATGGATCCAACAAGTAAACCTGTCCCCAAAGCAAGAAAAACTGAAGAGGTTAAACCGGTTAAACAACAAGGTAGTGGCTCATTAGCTATAACCGTTGCCCTAATCTGTTTTATTATCGGTTATTACTTATTAAATGATTAATTTGCATATTTATTAACTTTGTATCAATTATTTTTTTGTCCTTCAGGGAACAAACTGAAGAAAATTCAACTTTATTCTTGAGAGCTAAATTATTATAAGAGGAAATTCATAGCTTCGATGACTAATTATTTATTCTATCCGCCGATATAACTTTTGATTTTTTATTTTTGTGTATTAAAGATATATCTATATATATTAAAAGATTTGATTTTTATTTCAAGAGTTATGCTATATTTTAAACTCATAATGTATTGGTTAAAGGTTGCTTCTTCTACATCTTATCCTTGAAAAAATGTGTGACGAACAATATAGTAGGTTGAAATGTCTCAAAATTATATTATATTATTCTTGTTTTATATATTATATGGTACACATAGAAAATACAATTTTGTCTAATGTTGCATGATAAATGTATCTTCAATGAAAAAATAATGACAACGACTCTATCAGAAAAGTTATACTAGTTTTAACGTCTGTTACCCCAACCAGAGTCTCTTGATCTGTAACCACCGCCATTACCACCACGACCGCCAAAACCACGACCACCACGACCACCACGACCACCACGGCCACCGTAACCACGGCCACCACCGTTATATCTTGGATGTGGACCTCTTGGTCTTCTGTCATATTTCAATAATTCTTCTGGAATATTTTGCTTAGCTTCTCTCATAATGGAAATTAATGAAGCACCTAAACTTTTATTTTCTTCAGTGAAGAAAGAAATAGCGGTACCTGTGGCACCAGCTCTACCAGTTCTACCAATTCTATGGACATAATCTTCAATATTACCTGGCATATCATAATTGATAACATAGGTGACACCTTTGACATCTGAATAAAAAAAATGAGTCAATAACACTCATAATTAACTGTTAGTAAAGAAAAGTTATAATTTTGGAAACTGTCTTTTCCAATTTTACAAGAACTTGCTAGATTCGTTATCTCTCGAAATTTTAATCACTTGGAAAACAAAACAAAATACACAATGGTTTAACTGGTCAAGAGAAAAATGGAAACTTATAATAACAATGATTAATGTGAAACCAAAAAAAGCATCACTGTTGTCATGAGTTAAAGTTATTTCATTCCTTTTCTTTCGAACGATAAGAAGCAAAAAAAGAGATTTTTATTACAGTGATCTGAAAAAGTCATATTTGTAACCTTAACAGATGATATTTATTGAAACTATAAAAGCAAAAAAAGATCAGAAAGTTAAATTAAGCTAAACCAGAAGCAGTCCTTTCCAATTCTAAAAATTATCTTAGAGTGAAATTCCAAAAATTTATTCAAAAGGAAAAGTAGACTGAAAGTTATCACTTGTTAGTTTAACCAAAAACAACTTATTGAAATTTTCTTTTTTTTAAAAAATTGTATACTAAAAGATTCTCTCCAAAATGCGAACATATATTTTCCCCCATCTAACCCAAACATTTACCCAATACCAAAATTATTGATTGGATAAATTTTAAAGACAGTAAATCAATGCGGAAAAATATTATAGTTAATGAAAACCTATCAAAAATTGTCAACAAAAACCTTTTTTAATACAATAAATTTAATATAAAATCGTTTCAATACCATGTAATAATCTTTACACTGTAAAAAAAATACTTGATATCAACTTTCCAATGCAAATTGAAAAGATTTGATAACAAAATAAAACTCTCTTTTGAGTCTCAAACAAAAAAAAAAAAAGAAAAAAAAGAAAAAAATTCATTTCCATGTCTCTTTAGCAAGCAATTGATTGCTACTAGTAGTGTCATTGCAATGCTTTCTCAAAAAAAGTAAAAATTGAAAAATAAATCAAACAAGTTAGTAGTTTCTTATAAAAATGAAAAAAAAAAAATATTCGAAAATAAAACAATATTTTCAAATAAACTAAAACAAACATACCAATACCTCTAGCAGCAACATCAGTAGCAACCATAATTGGAGATCTACCGTTTCTAAATTCATCTAAAACCCAATCACGTTCTCTTTGATCTTTATCACCGTGAATGGCTAATGCTGGCCAACCATCTTCTCTTAAATATTGAGTAATATTATCACAAGTTCTCTTAGTAGAAGCAAAAATCAAGACTTTACCATCTTGATCCTTAGAAGCTTCCACAACATGTTTAGCTAAACGGTCTCTCTTTTCGAAATCTGAAATAACTTCGACTAATTGAGTAATATTATGAGAAGCAGATAATTCTAAAGAACCAATTTGAACTTGAATTGGATCAGTTAAATAATCAGCAGCCAATTGTTTAACTTCTTTTGGCCAAGTAGCAGACCACATAAGAGTTTGTCTATCAGGTCTAATTTGATCCACAATTTTTCTAATTTGTGGTTCAAACCCCATATCTAACATTCTATCAGCTTCATCTAATACTAAATAAGTAACTCTCTTTAAATTAGTCTTACCTAATTCTAACATATCAATTAATCTACCTGGAGTAGCAATAACAATTTCAGAACCACGATGTAAATCTCTAATTTGTTGACCACGAGGAACACCACCATAGACACAAGTGTTTCTAATCCTAGAAGAATGACCAAATTTGGAACATTCTTTTTGGATTTGAACAGCTAATTCTCTTGTTGGTGCTAAAACTAAGACAATTGGACCATCACCTGGTTGTAAAAGTGGTTGAGCATTAATATGAACAATACCAGGTAAACAGTAAGATAAAGTTTTACCTGAACCAGTAGCAGCAATACCAACCATATCTCTACCGGATAAAGCCATTGGCCAACCTTGACATTGAATAGCAGTTGGTTTATCAAAACCTTCAGCTTTCACTTCAGAAAGAACATAATCTGGGAAACCAGCTTCATCAAAAGTAGTAATTGGTTTAGGGATATCATGACCAGAGATAGTCATTTCATTTTCTTTTCTGAATTGAGCCACTTCAGATTCATCTCTATTTTTCACTGAATCATGTTCAATATAAAAGTTTTTTTCAAAAGTGGGTAAATTTGGTAATTCTTGTTCCCAATTTGGTCTAACCAATTCCACAGGTTGTGTTGGTGGTGGTCTTTGACCATACCCACCACGACTAAAATTACCACGACTACCACCAACATTATTATGTTGATAAGAATTTCTATCAGAAGATCTATGGAAATCACCACCACGAGAGTTGTAGTTTGATCTATTATATTGTTGGTCTCTGTTATGTGACATTATTTGTGAATATGTTCTTTTTCTTGTCTTTGTAGAGTATAAGAAAGAGTTAACTCTTTCGAAATGAAAAGTCCATTTGTTTTATATTAATTTTTTCTTACTTGCGAAGAGTTAAAGAGAAAAATTTTCCAGCGATGAGTTTCCATTTTGGGAAGTGGAAATTCTTTTTATCAATTTTTGTCCTTTTCTTTCTTTTTTTCTGACGTCTTTATTTTTGTCGGGTTCGAAAAGTTCCGGTCCGGTTTATTTGTTTCACAGAGGCTCTATGACAAAGCTTGACGGCTTAATGTCCAACGACGATCTGGATATTGCTAATTTATTAAAATGCGGTAATATACAAATCCAACTAAATAATAATATATGAATGTATCTTATATATACAGTATAAGCAAAACGCATAGTGTAAAATGACAGTTAATATTGCTTAATTGTGTGATGAGAGGGATGGATCTTGGGTTTTGTTTATAATTCTTTGATTCTTTCAGTGAATTTGTCCTCCACCACATCACAAAGATCCATCAAGTCTTGTAAACCTTTCTTTAAGGCATCTACAGCAGTGATCTTGCCGTAAGTTTGGATTCTGATATTCAAGAAGTTTTCTGATGGATGTGGGATAGAATACCCACAAAACTCTACCTCCGGGTTCTTCATGATGATGTAACGTAAGGTGTTACCTAGTGTATGATCTTCATCTGTGATTTGGAAAGATGCACTGGTACCGTCTTCTGAGGTGGCTTGTGGCAAGATTTTGATCTTGTTGGTGTCGAACTGCTGTTGTTCTTCACCGTCGCTCATCTCTACGTCCATTTCCGTGTCCTCCTTGGGTGTGTTGCTCATTGTGTATGTCTGTTTTGGGCTGCGATGAGGTAGTTTAAGTCTGTTTTGAATCTCGTTTCCTTCTATTTTTGCTTAATTTTCCAATGTGAAAAATTTTAACGTTCAAAACGATTTCATTTTGACCATTCCTTACATTCCCATACAAAGCAATACCATCGATCACAAAGGGATCTCGTGATAAGGCCAGTGTGCATGTGTTTGGGTGGTGTGTGCACAATATGACTGGGTCCATGCTTACATTTTTGAACGACAACGATAACAACCATGCCAATACAAACATCACTGCTGCTGCTACTGCTACAACAACAACAACCGGTATGCCTAGTAATGCCGCAATGAACAATATTTCGGCAGTTACACAAACAAATTCGGTAAACTTGCGCTCTAATAACGTATCAAACTCTAATGCAACTACAAATAATACTAGTGCTAATAATAATGTGGGAACCATGGAGGCTCCAAAAAGGAATTCGGATTTTGGTACTATAACAAGAGGTATGTCTATCTTAAGTTCAGGTGGTACCAATTGGTTCAATCCCTTATTCACATTCCAACAAAGAACATTATTAAATAACCTCAATAATAATAATAGTAATAATACTAATAATACCAATTATACCAATAATACTAATTATAATGCTACTATCAACTCAAATAGTAATAATAATAATATTCTAAATAATATAAATAATACTAATTTCTCACACTTACAATATAATAATACTAACTTTAGTAAGAGAAATTCGATTTTTTTCAATAATATTGAATCAAATGATATTGATTATTTCAATACTTCAAGCAATAGTATAACAAATAATACTAATACTAATACTACTAATAGCAATAATAACAATAGTAGTGGTAATAATACTAACAATAATGGTGCTGAAAGAGCTAACAGTCCTGCAAGTATACCTCCAATCGCATTACCATCCACGTCTGTTCGAAATAGTTTATCTAATCAAATTAACAACAATAGTTCAAATAATGCTAATTATAACAACAACAATACCAATTCGAATACACCTTACAACACAAACTTGATTAACAGCCATAACAACTCTAATACTAACCTAACAAATGACTCAAATATTGTTTATTCTAATAACAACAAGAATTCGATATTAAAGAGACCATCCTTACTGTCATATAACCTAAATGAAAATAATATTAATAAATTCTCAAACAATTTTTCATCTTTTGATTTGGATCCATTTTTCAATAACACCAATAATGCAAGTAATACAAATAATTTAAATAATAGTAATCCTATATCAAGGAAAAATTCATTAAAATTTAATAATGATTATTTTAGTGATTTCTTAGTGGCAAGAAGTCGACATTCTTCTATAAAAGTTTTGCCAGATTTTCCAATCAATTTTAATGGCAACAATATCTATGGTAGTAATAATAATAATAATACTAATAATAACAATAGTACTAATAATAACAATAATAATAACAATAATGCTAGCATCAGCAATACTAATAACAATTCAAATAGTATAGGTAACTTTAATAATGTTACTGATAACTTTAATTATCCATCAACTACTTTCAATAACAACAGCACAAATAACAGCTTAGGTGTCTCTAATAATGGCTCATTTTCCTTGCCGATGCCATCTACTCAACAATTATCACAATCTAATGGCTTGATATCAAACTCTCCCACAATTGGACCTACTACTAACGTATCTTCAATACCATCACAATTAACATTACATGCAAACTCTTTTTTACAATCAAACACAACTTTCAATTATCATCATCATCCACAACCTCAATCTCAATCACAACATAGAATTTCGTTCAATAAGGGATCCTTTTTACCACAATCTAATTTACCCACTTTCCCGTCAAGTTTATCTAGATTATCGTCATCAATTAATCTAACACAATGGAATAACAATTCGTTGATGAATAACGATAAAGTATTAAAGGAAAAAGATTTGAAAGATATTGTCGCTAATACTGAAAATGATTCTGTGACTCATTCTAACGATAATAACACTACCAAAGATTCAACTACTGATAGCATCATAAACGATAGTACAGCAATTATTGAAAAGGAAAATTCAAATATTAATACTGATAAGAAAAGTAAGAAGAACAGCAGTATTAATAATGAAGCTGATGCTACTGGAGATCATGATGCTCAAAAAAATACTAAGAAGAGAAAAACTTCAAATACAAAGAGGAAGAACAGCAACAAGAAAACAGATAAAACTGATAATTTGAAGGAAAATAAAGTTGAGAAGAAAAGAAAAACTAGTAAAAAGACTTTAAGTAAAACTACTTTGCAATCTATTAAGACAGAAATAGTTGATAATAGTAGTAGATCTAAAAGAAGTAGCTCAAATTCATCTAGTGTCACGTCAACAATTACACCTGATGAAGATACTTCTGACAAGAGAAATTTACTAGGCTCCACTAAGATTGATCAATTAATGTTAATCTTGGAAGCTAGAAAGAAAGGTGTTACTGAAAAAGTTCGCACTACAGTGGATGGAGAATTATTATTAGAGGAAAATTCATCTGTATTACCATCTCGTGCAGATTTAGTGGGTGGTGTGGAAAAACCTACTAGCAGTAAAGCATTAAAGCAACATGAATGTGAAGTTTGTCATAAAAAATTCATTCAATTAACACATTTAGAAGTACATCTTAGATCACATTATAATCAGAAGCCTTTCCAATGTAAATGGTGCTTTAAGAAATTTACTCAAGGTGGTAATTTAAGAACACATGAAAGATTACATACAGGTGAAAAACCTTTCCATTGTTCACAATGTAATAAAAGATTTTCTAGAAAGGGTAATTTAGCTGCACATGAGAAGACACATCAAAACATCAAACCATTTGTTTGTAAATTAGACAAATGTGATAAAACATTTACACAGTTAGGTAATATGAAGGCACATCAAAATAAATTCCATTTAGAAACATTAACAAGATTAACGATGAGATTGGCAAATGTTGGTACTAATACAATCGTTAGCGGTGAAGAAAAAGAAATGTTAGATTATTTTGCGTCGTTATACAAGAATTCTAATAAAGGTATTAAAGGTAGAGGCAGGGCGACTACCCCCGTAGTAGTACCAGATGTCAATAACGAACTGATTACAAACGCAACAAATGAGTTTATTAGTAACAGCAATACTAATAAGACTAATAATGACCATGATAACAATAATAACGGGAACGTTAGTAACGATATCAGTCAACACAATAGTCAAAACGGATCACAAGTTGATCTTTTAATGACAAACGATAAGCAACCAACCATCGTGATGAATCTGTGATTCAAAATGATGACAAATAAATGTAGAATTCAAAGTATTTTCAAGGCATTCGTCATTTATAAACTTATTTATTCATTATATAGAAAGTAATTGATCTTATTTTTTTGATTTTAACTTAATGACATTGTCAATGTCCGCAAATGTATTACAGACAAGTAAAGGCAAATTAGGCACTAAGGCAAATTGAGTGGGGCAAAAAAGAAACAAGACATAAATGTCCCAAGAATATGGAACTTTATCCCTTGTTCGGACAATTTACCGCCGGAAAAAGAAAGAGGCCTGCTTCTATAAATTTGGGTTAAAGAACGAAAAAAAGGGTACCCGACAAGCTGATGAGCCGCTTTATAAGAAGCCGAATATTTTGTTCCCTGAAAGAAGGAAAACATACAATAAGACATGAGCCATAATCTATCAAGTGCAATACCTTCTTCCAATATGGACATTCCTGACACGGTACCAGAAGAACATGATGCCAATTTACATGAACATGATGAAACTGATCCATTATTCAAAGATCCTAAAAAGTTCAAGAACCCAGATAAATCACATAGAAAATTAGGTAACTCGAATGATGCTAACACCACGAAGGATAAGAGTAATCTGCCTGACGATGAAAGGTTCAGATTTGACAACAGTTTCGAAGGTAGTTCTAATAACTACAACAGTATTCCAAATAGCAACAACAACAATGTTGTTAGGAATAACAACAATCTGGTTAATACAGATCTAGAAAACAGTACATTTGGTAGTAGGGACTATATTATTTTCTTGAATAACTGGAAACTATTAGTGAAGATTATGTTGTTTTTAAACGTCTTAGTGCTAGCTTGCTTATTCGTTTCAAGTTTTTATGTGGAATTCATTTTGAAAGTTGGTAGAAATGAAACTTTTAATAACCTAATTCTTGTCTTTATTTCACTTTTAGGTAACTGTTTCAACCTATGGTTTAGCGATATTGGACTTTACTCTTTGGAAAATTTCCATTTGGATATCATATTGACCGTTTATCCAGTAATTAAACTTTTCATCTTATTTTGGACCCATTATACAAGGCATAGGATTAGTTTTCTAGATGTTTTTGTTTTATTTTGGGTATCTCTCACGTTTGGTGTTAGTGCATACCAGTCCTATAGATTAAGACAAACTATATCTGATACAAATTTGCAAAATTTAAAGGATAAACATACTTTGAATGAATGGATTAAGATAGGTTTCAGAAATATTACTAAGATAATAGGTTGTATTTTGATATTCTTAATGATTCTAAATTCTCTTCTTTTCATGTTAGATACTCATAACGTATCAAGAGAAGCAAATTTTGTCCATACTGATTCAAAGAATTCTAGAACTATCAATATCAAATGTTATGGACTAGAAAATATTGATTCCAAACAACCAATTGTACTTTTTGAACACGGTGGTGAGGAGACATCATATACTTCAGGTAGATGGATTGAAGAATTATACCATTTAGGTGAAATAGATAAATACTGTGTATACGATAGGTTTGGATACGGGTTGAGTGATTCAACTAGTGCTCCTTGGTCTTTGAAAAGTTCTAGTGAAGCTCTAAGATTTGCTTTGGTAGAGAGATTAAAAGTGAAAGGCCCATTCCTAGTAGTCGGATATGATTACGGTGGTTTAGTTGGTAGAGTATTTGCTGCTGAAAACAGAGAATTATGCTCAAGTTTGATGTTGGTGGAGTCATGGCATGAAGAATTACTATTGAAAGAATACTTCAAAAAACTTTTCCCTGGTGATGACGATGACGATGAAGATGATGATGATGGTAGGTACTATGATGTTAATGAGATTTTGAAAGCTGTTGATTCTGTTGATGTACAAAATTATTTGTTAAGTAATGATAAATTGGATTGGAGAGTACCAGAAAGAGAAATTAAGAAAAGAAGTGGGTTAAAAGTTTGGTGGCATGGTCTTTGGTCATCAATTGGGTTAAATTTACATTATTCATGGTTAGTAAAACATCGGAATTCCTATGAAAGAATTTTCGGTAAAGATATGGAACATCAAGGTAAATTTTTAAGAACTAAGTTTTTAGAGATTATTTCAAGCTCTTTATTAAGTTATAAAGATATATTGGAAACTAACAGCAAATTGAAAAACCTTAAATTGAGTGTGGTAAGTTCAAAAGAAATGATCAAGCGCTCGTCAATTTGGGGTGATTGGCAAAGAAGACTGACCAAGTTATCACACAATACAAAAGAATGGAAAATTGTAGACGGTGAACATGAGTTCTATAAGAATGGTGTAGGAAAAGAATTAACACAAGAAGTTTTATTGCGTTTGATTCATAGTTAGATTAAGAAACTTGTCCTTATTACATAAGTTTTTCCTCCTAAAATGTAATTTATCTATGGGTTCTTAATGCCAGGAAATTTCTATCAAACAGTTTATATTCGTTTTAAATATAGTACTAAAACTTAAAAATATCTAAAAAAAATTATTCATATATAACGTCAAATGGAATATTAAAAACTTTTGAACTATGTGCTTTTAATGAGAACTTTCAAAGTATTCTCCTCAAAGGTGTCTCATCAACTAGAGTTTTTCGTTCATGAGATTCTTGCTGCAGTCTTTTGACAACATTCTCATTTGCCCTTATCTCAGTTTCCTTTTCTGTATCTGAATCTGAATCTGAATCTGAATCGGAAAAATCCTCTTCCATGTCAAAAATTGCTCTACAATTAAGACAAGTAAAATTACGGTAATTTTCATTCATATATTTCTTGATACAATTGTAATGCCAACAATCTGCACATGGGGCAAAGAACAAAGCTTGAGACGGTTTACATTTATAGAGGCAAATGGTACAAATTTCATTATTGTTCATTAAATTTTTCATTCTGTCTCTTGCAGTTATTTTCAATTTCTTCAAATTTAATTTCCATGAGTCGTTTAATTCCACTTTCATTCTAACACATCTAAACATAGGATCTTCCCCGGCACCCATATTTTCTATTGTAAGACCTAATTGAATAATGTCACCATCTTTGAGATATATATCATTTGATACTTCAGAATTTGCACTAATCCTTTTGTGGTTCAAAAAAGTTCCACTAGCAGATTTAAAATCTTGAATAAACCAATTACCCATTGAATCCACTTTAAGATAACCATGAATTCTGGAGATTACATTAGAGGCAAAACAAATTGGTTGATAATCGTTTGGTATATCTTCTATAGTTTTCTTAATTTGTCTACTACTACGACATATAATGATTTGAGAATTTGGTCCAACCCTTCTAACTATTTGATTGAAACTTATTGCCTTTATATTATTTTGAGATTGTACATATGGTGTTAACCTAATTGAATAAAATCCATGCTTGTCGGGTGTTTGCTTGTATAAATTAGAGGAATTGAAAGTTGTAGGAAATTTCAAGTTTATTGGTTTCAGATTCAACTGAGTGGAAAGATTACCATAAATGAATTGAACCATTGTTTTTGAAAATTTACCCTTTTGTACTTGTTCATTGATGTTAGCTAGTAACGACGAAGAGTTTAAGTTTGAACCTATATAGCAACGTCCTTGTTTAGTGAAAGTTAGTAACAAAGGGAGTTGGAAATTTTTGGAGTCTGAAGTAGGAAATTTATTGTCAAGTGGGATAGATGGGAGGTCTTGTTCAGTATTATCTAGTTTAGTAACTAAACTTGACCTAATTTCAGGGACTGATCTTGGAATGTTCTTTTTGGATGACGAATTTTTGGAGAAAAAGTTAAACGATAAGAAAGAACTGTTTCTTGAAGTACTTTCAAAATTGTTAGTTTTGCTATTGGTATTTGATTCATTATGACGGTAAGGAATATGCAAGTCAACTGAGTTAATTGATGAAGTTCTTGATTTATTATGACCAATTGTTGGTATAGAACTACTTGTTCTAGTTCTTACCCTAAAGTGGAATGTGTCTCTCTTATCTTGCTGGAGCATTTGTTGAATAACTAACAGGTAAAATTTTGGTCACCTCTGAGGATTTCAGAGGAGGTAATTCAATTGCCGACTAATATATTCTATTATAAAGGAAATGATCACCAAAGTAACTTATTCATCACTCTTTGATAAACTGGAATTCGGCATTCTTTGGCTGTCTGTTTAAAATTGGCCCACACAACTCTTGAGTACACAAAATCAAATATCCAAATCTGAATATGCCTAGAAACGGTCGTACACTTAATTTCTATGGAAGCGTCTAATAGACCCTATAGGAATTCCACCTTCAGTATATCCTAAAACGGAAATATGATTGTGTGGCTAAAAATAAGTTGCAATTATAGATTTGAAAGTAGCCCAAAAAGAAATGAAAAGGTAATAAGCTGATCTGAAATGGAAAGTTCATTGTTGGTACACTCCCCGTAAAGGTACATGTTCGGAAAACTGTAGTCCGTGCGTAATTCTTATGGACTTTTTTGTGAAATTGCATTTTGTCCTTGTACGGTAAACAGCAGTCCGGAACTGAACATTCACAAAAAAAGACAATGCAGACATTTTGTATTTTAAACAAAAATGACAGAAACTACAAAACGGAAATACTCAATAATAGTGCTGATTACAGAAACTTTCTGTTAGAGAGCAAAACTTGAAAAGTTGAAAACTCCCTGTGGATAGAAGGATCAATCAAAATTAGACTTCTATATTTCCTGATCTTTTGTCCTTGAAGATGAAGAAGAAATTCAGCTTATAAGACACTTATTTTGAGGTGTCAAGAGCAAAGATCATCATGAATTTAAGAGCTTGTTCAACGACAAAACTTGTAATAAACTGGAGGAAGACTGTTTATAGTTCTATGTAGACTTGTACAGTTTCACTACTAGATTCCATTTTGTTTCCTGTTATTTCTTGATTGCTCCCTTAATTTTCAATTTCCACATTTCAATTTTTGCATAATTTTGAACATCTCGCTAGAAGAACTCTTCAGACTCGCTGAAATCATCATTTATTAATGGTACGAAACTTCCGAATTTATATAGGATATAATTACGACCTAACAATGAGGGAGTATTATATTGGTATATATTATATTTGAAATATGATTATCAAAGGAAGGGGGTATAAATACTTTGAAGGGCCGGACAAGTGTAAGCTAAATAATGATGTTCTACACATAGCCAGGTTTGCAATCATATCAACTTTGGTTTTTTTATAAATATGAATTGAAAAGAAAATTGAATGACTGCAGAATAAACAAAATTTCAAAGTAAATAACGATATTACATAACGAATAAGTAAGGTTAAGCTAAGTAATAAGTTACTATATAATCTTATATTTAATGTAATACACATAATAAGTAGCTACAAATACATTAGTAGATCTAAATTATAAATTAAAAGATCCATAACCCAGTCTGCTTAATCAACCATGAAAATTCCAAGCTATTCAAATCGTTCTATCATTTGGTTGCGCTCGATTTTACTCACGATTAAGTAATTTTCAAAGATTATTGATAACACAATGAATATGTCAGAGTAGGCTAATTTCGATCAAAAAAACATTGTTCTTACTAAAATCCATTGAGGAAGAAATATCTAAGATCGTTGAAAAAGTCAGTCCAAAAAAAAAATCAATTCTTCAAATGAAATTATATATGTTTATATCTTGAACTTTAAAACTATAGTTTGCTGTAATCAGTAAGATTTGATATGTAATCATTACTGGTATTGTTGATCGTGACAATGTCATCATATAATAAAGTCGTTAAAAATTCATTGAAATGTTCACCAGTTATTTCAGGTAATAATCTTTTCCCTGCTAATTCAAATTTGTTATCACTAACCTTACTTTCCTTCGATAATTTCTTCACTTCTTCTTCTAATAATTTTGAAGTTAATTCTGGAGTAACCTTTTCGCCTGTATCATCTAAAGTAACACCATGCTTCACCCATTGATGAAGTTGACAACGTGAAACTTCTGCTGTGGCGGCATCTTCCATTAAATAATTAATGGGTACACAACCAGAACCTCTCAACCATGCTTCCATATATTGTAAACCAATATTCAAATTTTGTTTGATACCCTTTGAAGTAATCTTACCATCTGTAATATTTGTGTTAATAAGATCTGATTCATTAAAATCTTTCAAATCTGGAATATGATAAATTTGATTTGGTGTTCCCATATTAATGAAAACCTCATTACAAATTTCTGCTAAAGCAGGATGAGCAATCCAAGAACCATCATGACCATTTTGCAATTCTCTAATCTTGTCGTTACGTACTTTATTCATTGCAAGAGCATTTGCCTTTGGATCATCTTTAATTGGAATATGTGCAGCCATACCACCCATAGCGTGCACACCACGGCGGTGACAAGTATTAATTAATAGTTTAACATATGCATCCATAAATGGTGAAGTCATAGTAACTTGATCCCTGTCAGGTAAAATATGTCTTGGATCATTTCTTAATCTTTTAATTGTGGAAAAAATATAATCCCAACGGCCACAATTTAACCCACTTGAATGATCTCTTAATTGATAAATAATTTCCTCCATTTGGAATGCTGCTGGTAATGTTTCAATTAAAACTGTAGCTCTAATGGTACCGTGTGGTATACCAATATAATCTTGTGCCACACAAAATATATCATTCCATAATTTAGCCTCTAAATGATGTTCCATCTTTGGTAAATAGAAATATGGTCCCTTACCAATTTCAATCAATTTTTTAGCATTATGATAAAAATAAAGACCAAAATCAAAAATTGATGCACTAATTGGTTCACCATCAATTAAGAGATGCTTTTCTTCTAAATGCCAACCACGAGGTCTTACAATTAATGTTGGTAAATTACCAATTTTATCTTTCAAACCATATTTCTTACCTTTGGAACTAACAAAATTAATTTGATCCCTAATAGCATCATAAAGATTAACTTGACCATAAATTATGTTCAACCACGTGGGTGATAAGGAATCTTCAAAATCTGTCATGTAAGTCTTTACATCAGAATTTAATGCATTAATTAACATATTTCTTAATGGTGGACCAGTAATTTCGGTGGATCTATCAATTAAACCTGGTGCTAAAATTGCACCTTTCCAAACAGGATCAGCTCTAATAGATTTAGTTTCTTCTAGAAAATGTAAATTATATGAACCAGAGTCTAATCCCTTTTGAATATCATTACGATTTGATAGCAACTGTTTACGTGTTTCATTGAAAGTTCTATGTAATAAAACAATGAATTCTAAAGCATCTTTAGTCAAGATATCCTTTGGAGTTGTTGTAGATGGTAAAAATTCTGGTTTTGTATCCACGTTAACTAATAGTTTAACATTTTTCAAATTTTTTCTAACCATTTTGTTAGTTTTAAAGCTATTTTGTTATTCAATTGTTCAAAATTTTAGAGAGGAAAAAGCTAGTTATTTATTCAAATATTGCAACCCTTTATATATGGATGTCCTTGCCAAGTAAATATTCAATTTGCTTATCAAAAAGTCTTAATTTGATTCGCTAATTTGATAAGACACTTCGATTACCGGACCCTTAAATTTGCGGAAGATAGCCCACTAATCCGGATTGATAACGTCATTTCCACATTTTTTGCAAAATGGTTCCGCTAAACCGATAAGAAAGGAAATCCCGCCGGAAAAACTGCTGATTAGGTCTTTTACATGACATACAGTTAGGTTGAGTTCAGAAACTAGGTCTTTAGGTGCAGCTTAGGGCTACAAAGAAATCTTTATCCGGGTAAAGGATTTACTCGTACAAGATGACAAACATAGACCTGTTTTTCAAAATTGAAGTTGCTTTTATAAACAATTGAAAAAAACAATAAAAAGTTAAACAAGAATAGACTAAAAAGAATCAGGGTTAAATAACCTACATTACTATTGCATTAAATTATTACTATTAAAGTAATAACTAACGTTTAGACTGTTGATTACGTTTTGCATTGAATTCATTAATACAATTTCAACTTTTTTTTTCTTCTGTTTTTGATTAATCATACAATTGAATAGAACAATAACTCGAACTCAATTAGTTGAGTATAGACTTACTTAGATTCCTTTGAAGAAAAAGAACATTGTTCAGCTAAATTAGTAGTTCACATTTAGTCTTTTCTTGAAATTTTTTTTTACCAAATTTGAAACAGCATGTCATTACCACTACGACACGGACTAGAAAACGTTACTTCCTTAGATAGAGCTTTAGAAGATCTATTAGTACGTTTTATAATTAATTGCCCGCCCGAGGATCTTTCCAGTGTGGAAAGAGAACTATTTCATTTTGAAGAAGCATCATGGTTTTATACAGATTTTGTTAAATTAATGAACCAAAATTTGCCCATATTAAAGATTAAATCTTTGTCACAACTCTTTATTAAAATCTGTCCCCTGATCTGGAAATGGGATATCAAAGCTGATGAAGCCTTGGCTAAATTTTCAAGATATAAGAAAACTATCCCCGTTAGAGGTGCTGCAATATTTAATGAAAATTTGAATAAAATTTTATTAGTGAAAGGTACAGAATCTGATTCATGGTCATTTCCTAGGGGTAAAATCTCTAAAGATGAAGATGATATTGATTGTTGTATTCGTGAAGTGAAGGAAGAAATTGGGTTTGATTTAGTTAATTATATTGATGAAAATCAATTTATTGAAAGGAATATTTCAGGTAAAAATTATAAGATTTATTTAATAAAGAATGTTCCAGAGGATACAAACTTCAAACCACAAGTAAGAAACGAAATTGATAAGATTCAATGGTTTGATTTCAAAACAGTTAATAAAAATATTTATAAAAACACCTCCTCTTACAAATATTATTTAGTTAATTCCATGATTAGACCACTATCAATGTGGGTGAGACATGAGAAAAAGATTAAGAATGAAGATGAATTGAAACAATTCGCGGAACAACAATTAAAATTATTACTTGGTATAACTAAGGAAGAGGAACAATTGGATCCTGGTAGAGATTTACTGAATATGCTACATTCAGCCGTACAAACAAATAACAAGAACCATAATAATGACAAATTACAAAACATGGAATCATCTACGCAACAACGTGTTTCTTCTTCAAGTTCTGTTGCTAGTTCTCAACCAACTGTTCCAGTTCCATCGGTTCATAACAACAATGATTTAGCAGCCCATAATTTCAATCAAGTACCATTTGGTCAAATTACTCCAATGTATATGCATCCTTCCCCATCTCAACCTCAAGGGTTCAATCCTATTGCATTTCAACCATTTGCCCCCTTGGCTTATGCAAATGGTTCCATTCCAATAGGTATTCCTCAACAGTTTATGATGAATCGTCTACCAATTCAAACTGATCAAAATCAACAACAACAGCAACATCAAAATCCAATGGTAAATAGTCTCAATCTTGCAAATTCTGCAGAAATCGCAGCTAATAATCGTAACAACTTTCCAACACAAGGTAGTAATTTTACAACCATGGAAAAAATTCCATCTACACCTAATGTTCAATCATTGTCTAAGCCATCATTAGCTAGTCATGAACAACAGAAAAATTCCAAAGAGTTATTATCATTGTTGACTAAAAAATCTGCTTCCAATTTACATAAAGAATTAAGTGACAATGATCATAATATTCAAACTAATCAAGATTACCAAAATAAACACGAAAAAAATCATACAATCTCACAGCAACATATTTCAAACACTCAAGATAATGAGATAAAACCAAAAATCAAAATTTTGAAAAGAAATCAACCTTTACCCATCTCTTCCACAACATCTGATTTGAAAAATGACTCTCATGCTTTGCTGAATATGCTAAGGAAAAGGAATGAAGATGTTGATCAACCCATTGAAACTAAAACAAATAATGCTGTACCAAGTGGCACTCATACTGATACAACTGAAGAAAATATCGACGAAGAAGATGAAGATGATTATGAAATATTTGAATCATCTGAGGAAGAATTTGAAGAAGAGTATGATGAAGATGAAGATGAAAATGAAGATGAATTTATTAATCAGGAGGCTAGTGCCAACATAAATGGAAATATCAAAAATGATAAATATAGACAAGATCCAAAAATCTTGGAAAATAGTGAGAGCAAAACTTCACATCATGTAACTCATCAGAAATATCACTCTGATTTATCCAGAACAGTTTCAGATATTGAAGAAGAAGAATTGAAAAAATTAAATAAAGAGGATCATTTTGTTCCAAATGAATTGTTACAAGAGAATAATTTCGAGGATTCAAATGAAGTACCACATAAAGATGTTAAATCTGATAGTATCTTATCCACCAATAATAGCATCCCATCTAAAACAGTTGCAATTAGTCCACCTAATGCAACAAAACCGAAATTCAAATTTTTAAAGAGAGGCGAAAAAATTGAAGATTTCATTCAACAACAATCACCTGTCAGTGTTGCAGTCACCGATGACGACAGTGATAAGAACGAGGTACCAAATATCACTTCAAATACAGTTGACTCCACAAATAATGAACTATTAGCCATGTTGAAAAAAAATTCCAATACACCAGCAGTTTACAATTTGGAAGTAATTGCTAATGCCAATAATAATAATAATAACAATTCTAATGATAAAAACAATTTAATGAATTTACTAAAGGGTAATTCATATACTAATAAGGTCCAAGAAAATGAAGATCGTAATACGCAAGAGCTTTTGGGTTTCATAAAAGGCAATAATGTTACAGCCCCCCAATCACAATCAACGAATATTGATAATCCCCAAACTGATTCGAAGGCATTGTTGTCTATTTTGAAAAATAAGGCACCTCCAAGTCCTTCGATGAATATTAACAATTATACTGCTATGCAAGCTCCGAATTATGGATTTGTGAATCAAGCTTATGGACCAACACCACTACAAAAGAATGATCAAGCCAATTTTCCTGGTCAAATTAATAACAGGAACATGCCAACACAATTAGCTAATAATGAAACATTATTCAATGCGAACACTCAACAACAACAGCAACAACAGCAACAGCAACAGCAACAGCAACAGCAACAGCAACAGCAACAGCAACAGCAACCGTCACCATTACCCGATTATCACCAACCACAATATCAGTTTCAACAGCAGATGAATCAAGTGAGAATGGCTGGACCACCACAACCACAAGAAGTTCAAAGTGATTCAGCTGCACTTTTAAATATTTTGAAAGGTGCAGGTTCATCTAATGTTTCAAAACAAACTTCTGGTTCTCATGAATTACTAAATATGTTACAGACAAAATGATCTTTTAAATTAATTTTATTATTTAACATTATCCCTTATATAACTATTATAAAACACTAAATATTACCTACTAATATGAAGAGATGAAGATATATTTGATGGACTTAACGTACACTTCAGAATAATTATTCTGTATCTGATAGTTCAAATTCATTCAGAATTTTCTCTAATTCATTTTCATCCTTTTTCGGCCAAATTATATTTTTCATCTTACTATTGTTAAGGTTTATTATACAACCATAACATAATGATGCAGTTTCACCATGAGAGCCAATTTTTTCTTTCAAATCCATATATTTTTGAGTTTCAATACCAATCTTAGAGTCTTTCCATAAGTTAAAATATTTTTCTTCTTCCTCGTTTTTAATTGGATGACCTTCAATTATAGTAATTGCCTTTAACCATTCAGAAGAATTATCATAAATGGTAGCTGAACATATTGAACAGTTTGCTGGAATTGGTAAATTTTGTTCTGGTGATTGTAATTTATCACCAGTTCTCAAGACTGTGGCGACAATATTGGAGTAATCATCTTCCATATCATCATAATATTTCCTTACAATTTCATTAATTGTCATATTTTTGATTATCAGATTGTTATTATTTCTCATGTCATCGAATTCAGAATATTTTTCCTTATTGATCATTGAATGAGGATTTATCTTGTAATTAATTATGAATTTATCTAAGTTAGTAATGATACAATAGGCGTCAATTTCTGATAACAGAATATCTTTCATTGGGTATAAATTTTTGAAGATATTATTACCGAAATTCTTATCGAATGATTCATCATCTAAGTTTTCAGCAATCTGTGAACCTCTACCTTTAATCACTAAACTTAAGATAAGATCTGCTAATTTGGTCATTGAATGGGCCCAAATAATTACTTTAGATTTCAATTGATAGGCTAATTTTTTCACAATGTGAGTTACCATAAAATGCATAAAATCTTCCTTTGTGTTCCTATCTGAGAATGCAGCCAATAGTTTATCAGCTGTGAAATCTTCCATATTGCCACTTTCAAGGACAAACTTATCAGCCATTGAAGTGAAATCTACATTATGAAGAACAATTTGCTCTAAGTCGACACCTTTGATAAAGTTATTGACATCAACTAAATGCAATTTAAAGTATTTTGAAAGATCATTTTCCAGATATCTTTCAGTCTTTAGCAAGTTGTTCCAATTTTGTTGAAAAAATTCACGTTCTTCCTCGTTCTTAAACACAGAAATAGCGTCTACAGTAAATCCATATTTACCTCTATGCTGTCTTAACTGTTCCTTTAAAACTTGGGTGATGATATCAAAACACACCAACGAGGAAGATTGGAAATCCAGAGCAAATGCAATGCTGTCGATATTATGCGACCCATCCTTCTGGTACGAAACTTTGAAGATGTCACGATAGTAATCATCACCCATCATTCTCTTTCTTTGTTTCAAACTAACAAATTTGACAAAACAGTCACCACAAAATGG
The DNA here is from genome assembly GCA_003708445.3 of Grigorovia transvaalensis. Lineage (NCBI taxonomy): Eukaryota > Fungi > Ascomycota > Saccharomycetes > Saccharomycetales > Saccharomycetaceae > Grigorovia > Grigorovia transvaalensis. Next base: position 28,918 of record PPXN03000041.1, on the reverse strand, counting down.
TTCCTTCCTGGACTTTACAACAGCAGCATTTTCCTTACACCTTTTACAAGACACATCCGCAGATTCAGCCATACCAATTCTGCCAACCTTTACTTAAACGTAGTGTTTGTAATTAAATATTGAAGAATTTTGAAGCTCATCGCTTTTTTTTCCAAAATCTCAAAAAATAAGAAATAAAAAATATAAATTTTCGAGGAAATACAGGAAACACCCCATAGTAAATGATCAGCATACAATCCATAAGGAATGGACTCACCTCTCTGGGCCGCGGCTCCGTCTCGCTGACGCTCACACGTGGATTGATGAAGACACGGAAAGCCGCTGCGAAACGGTGGTTGAAGAGCGCACACGGCTTCAAGAGGGGTATACCTGGTAGACAGCACGGTAACGCCGGTTGGTCGCAGTCGTATTTGAAGGGACTCACGGGTAGAATGTATGCCAATTCGATGCAGACGCGGAAGTTGAAGAAATTGCTTCCTTATCACTGAGTTGTGCTTGTATTCTTGTAAAAAACATGAACTCACATAAGGCTAGTTTATATTCCCTGTGTTAGATATAAATGTCAATAAATGTATGTAAATATGTCATTCCTATATAATATAATGGTACGATTAGGAGCAGCGAGTCTCTGTAGTATATAAATAAAAACAAAGAATGGAAAACGGTTGTTAGAGAAAGGGTATATTCTTGAACCCATTATTGGTTAATGGCTTCTGTCTTATTATATTCATGTTCCACCCATTTATTCGTTTCATTGTTCCTCCTTAATTCGGCGGTGGGAAAATAGTGATAATTTGTCTTCAATGAAATGGCAAAGGGAACATTATCATACGACATCAATCTTATCTTACAGTATGAATTATCTGGGATGTCTTTAATGACTTTCAAGAATTGATCCAGATCCGGAGTTTCAATTTCATCCACATGTGTAATGAAATTTGTGGCTGATATACCATATTGTATTGCCGGGGATGATTCTCCTCTAAATGTACAATAAACACCTTTGGGCATATCTGTCATAGTTTGGAACACGGCATGATGTGGTTCTTGTAAAATACAACCAGCAAAGACAACAAGACGATCAGTTTCTTTCACATTAACTGTTTTAACATCCACTTCCACTAATTTACCTTCACGAACAACTTTGAACTTTAATACGGGTTGTTCGATGGTATTATCAGATGAGGTGGTTAAACCTTCTAAATCATCCATCTTGGTAACTAATTTATCATCTACAGATAAGATAACATCACCAGTTTCTAATTTCTCATTTTCTGTACTAAATGAAACTCTGGAGACTGTCATAAATTGTAAACGACTCTTGGATTCCAATTCCATCTTTTCAATCCATTCTTCTGGAACTCCTCTAATTCTAGCATTTAGAATTGAAATTGATCCAAAATCTGCATCCACAATATTAACTTGTGGCTTACCACCATTTTGTAAAATTTTTAATACACTCTTAATACCAACAATATCTAAACCCATTAAGTAAACTTTTTCTTTACTTTCTTGTAGTTCCCCAAGGAACGATAACCAAAGTGCTTTGATACAACCATTATTATCAGTTAATATACCTGAATTACATCTGGTGCTGATGCTACAATCCACTGCAATGGCTTCTAAATTAGTAGCTCTATATCTAGGAATAATATTACTAGGAATACTGACAGATGAAATATCTGAAACGTTAGTTTCCGATGTGACTAATCTATTATTTTGAGTAAACCCAATAAATTGCAATTTATCACCACGTTTAACTTTTTCATCAGATAATGTAGGTGTAATAGTATCAGCGATAACTAAACTTGGATCATATTTCACAATAGCATAATTTTGTGTTGGATGTAAGAATTCAATTGTTGCTGGCACTACAACAGAATCTGCAATAGTAACAAAACAATCTAAACAATCATGTGGTACTATTCTTCTTGAGACGACAACGTAACCATTTTCAGCATCGATGATCAAACCTGAAGTTTTCAACGTGGCTGCACCAATCGAATCTAATGGGATGGCAGCTGTAGTGGTTACCAAACATAATGAATGTGATAATTTAGTTAATTTTGCATTATCGATGGCAATATCAATGAATGTTGCTCTGTGTGCCCTTTCTGGTTCAGCAGGGATAGGTTCACCAATATTTGTATAATCCCAAATACCAGTAATATCATTTCTCTTATACATCCTAAATTCACTGCACCAATGGCGGTCAATATATATAGATGTCACTATAGGAGAATGATGATCTGATAGATGATGATATCTGACGGTAACACGTTTACGATCCGGTATACTTTTCATAACTTCAATAAATTTATCCAAGTCTGGTGTTTCGATATTATCAATGGCATCTATAACCCAACCGACTCTTTCCTTTGAATCAAAGTTGAATGAACCTGATGCAGAACTCAAGAATACACCCCTTACCGGTAATGCATAGCATCTTGCCATTTGATATGATAAATCATTGAAAGTGGCACCACAAACTTCCACATATCTATCGGGACTAATGGAATGTAAATCTTGAACATTGATAGTGATTGGCTTATCAATACCACCACGTTGTACCACAATCTGTACATCTTTATTAACTGAACTATCGAAGATATCATCCACTTGAATAAATGATGAAATAAATTGACCATTAATAGAGATTAGAACGTCACCTTCTTTAATTTTATTATAACCTGGACCATTTTTCAATACAGTCTCTGCCACTAACAGACCGATCTTATCTGGAAACAATTCACGGGCTTTAGATTCATGATTCGATGTTAGACCTAACCTTCTACATTCATCAAATGGTTTAAGTAACCACTGTACTTGTATAGTACCACGAGTAATCTTTTCATTAGTTTGTACACATTTTAATGCCCTTAATACTCTATTAACTGGTAAGAAGAAATCTGTAGATGCATCAGTGGAACCACCAGCTTGTAAAGCAACAGCATACCCGTCGATATTTACCACTGGTGAACCACTTGAACCACCTGATGCTGAGGCAGCTGCTTGAATATATTCTGTATTAAAATCGTTATAAGTTAATTCTCCATAATCAGGAGCATTTCTATCTAACCTACTTATAAACCCAGATAAGATAGATAATTTTTCACCAGCATCATTACCGACAACCCTAATTTCCGAACCAATTTTCGCTAATGATGGTCTTAACTCTAATGAATGAATTTCACTATATTTGATATTTTTCGGATCAAATTTCAAGAACCCAAAATCATGCACCGGATCTCTATAAATTGGTATAACATCACATTCTTCATGATTATCGAACACGACATAACCTACAAATGGTCCTGGACCCACCACATGTCTATTTGTCAAAATGATACCTAATTCTGCATCCACTACAAACCCGGTAGCCTCTGATACTAAAGCAGGATCACAATCAAATGGTGCCACTTGCGCAAAATGAATAGATACTACAGATTTAACCACTCTAGAGATAGTGTCTTGCCATTTGGCATAATTACTTGGAGAAGTGGTCAAAATCTGTTCATCCTGGTTCACATTGATCTTTTTATTGTTTAATTCGATGCTATCCGCATCAGAAATCTCAGAAACTTCAGAGATGGTTCTCTTCATCGTAGTGTTACCCATTTGTGCACTGTAGAATCACCATAAAAGTGGAACAAAAATTGGCATTTAACATTTTTCAACTCATCTCAAAATTCGTGCAAGGTGATCCGAGAGTACATTTGGAAAAAGAAAAGATTCCTTTGAAATCGGCCACAAAAAGAAGAACCACCATAGAGAGTAATTTGTACTATTGAAGTGATAAAATCGTGCAAATGTATATAAATGTTTATATGATATAATTTAGTTTAGTATGGTACAGTATCATCTTGTTTGCTATTGTCAGGGCTACCATCTGCATTAGCATTATTTGTGCTATTATTAGTAGTATTATTATTTTGTGGCATCTGTTGTAAAAGTAATTGATGTAATTTTTGAACGTCATTCATATTTGGAGTAAATTGTTGGTTTTGTTGTAGTGGCGGGTATTGACCATTATTAAATGGTATGTTTTGTCCATTGACATTATATTGGTTACCATTATTGTTTGGAATTATCGTGCTATCATTGATATAATGGCTATTATTACCATTGTAATTAGGAGGATATTGATTACTATACCCTCCATATGATTGACTTTGTCCCTGTATGGATTGGTTTGGATATTGATTACTATAGTTATTTGGATAAGGCATGTGCTGTTGCTGTTGCTGTTGATAAGGTGGTTGTATTGATGGACCATAATTACCGTACTGTTGTTGAGAGGGATTATTGTACTGCTGTTGAGAGGGATTATTGTACTGTTGTTGTGTTGGATTCCCGTACTGTTGCTGAGAGGGATTAGGTGGTGGTGGTGGCATTTGAGAGTAGCCGTATTGATTTGGATAATATTGTTGGGGAGGATATTGATTGTTCAATGGATAAGTAGTGTTTTGGTTATTGAAAGCTGTGTTAACAGTAGTTGCTGAGTGATTATCGTTTCTTTCCTTTTTCATGTTCTTATTATTATTGTTATGGTTATTTTCACGAGAATTTCTTGATTTATAAAAACTTTGTGTTGTACCATGACTTGGTCTTACATTTCTCATACCAATCGGTATTTTCATTTTCTTTACGTCATTTGGAGCATTAGTAGTAAATTTCTTGTCAGTACCACCATTATTATTATTATTATTATTACTATTGTCTAATTTTTTCCTCTTCTTTTGCTCTTTTTTCATTTTCTTGTATCTTGCCTCTTCTTCATCATCAGAAAATTCTTGTTCCTCTTTGGGTAATTCTTCATCAAACCCATTGGATGCATCAGTACCTTTAATTTTTTTCAATTCAAAAGTATCTACCCAGTGAGCGTCATGTGCTACAATAAACACTTTTTCACCAATCTTGGATTTTATCTCATTTAAGATTTCATTATTTTCAGAATCTTTATTTAAAGTGATTCTATAAAATGGATTAGATAATTGACCAAACACTTCAGTTAAGGGTCCAATAATTTTCCGATCACTTAAACAAAAGATAGATCCATCCCTTAATACCCTTTTCTCACCACTTGTGATACCCTTTATGATAATATTGTTATCTAAGATTGATTTAATCATACCAATTTCTTGTATGGCTGTATTGGCATCAATCTTATAATCCTTTGGAAGTTCATTGATTGGTTCAGAAACTATTTCATTTTTCGATCTAATAGGTTGATCAGAAATTATTTCATCTTCATCTTCATCTAATAAGTCACCTTGTTGTACATTATCTTTAAGTTCGTTATCATCATCATCACTATCAGAATCATCAGATGTGCCCGATAGATCAGAGTCTGAAGCAGAATCAGAATCAGAATCTGAAGCTGAAGTATCCTTAGAGTCTGACTTTTCATTTGAAACTGTGTTTGGAACTATATCTTTCTGTGTCACAGAATCTACTGGTTTTGATTCCATAGTAATCTTTTGCTCATCGCTTACAGTTTTCTCTGTGGAATCATGTTCTACAACTTTGGACTGTGGCGTATTGGAATCTACTAAATTTTCAGTCTCTGTCTGCGTATTTTTACTGTCCTGTTCAATACTATCCTGTATAGCTTTACTGAACAAATCCATCTTGTCTGCAGTACTTCACTATAAAGAAACTTTTCACCTCTTTGAAAAAATATTTCATCTTTTTCTCTTTTCACTTCCGTCTGCAACGGCTCCGAAACAATTAACCGGACGGAAATCCGTTCCGTTTCTCTTCCGCCGATCGTTTCTTTTTCTTCTAGAAGCTTTGCAGAAGTTTCGAAACCCTTCCGGGAAACACCCGGGAAGAGTTACCCAAAACAGAAACTGTCACCCAACCGCTTTCCGTGTCTAGCCGGCGCTTACCGAAAATCGGATTGGAGGATCTCGAACCATGTGAAGTTTCCTACTAAAATTTTCCTTTGTTTGTACCCGCTAAACCTTTGTTACCTAGTAAGTGAATATATATATAAGGTCTCTACGTAGTTTACAACCAAACTGGTTTACATTATATAGTCCTTAATACCTTCCTATAATTTCATGCTCAGATTCTAAGAAAAGATAAAGATTCATACAGTTACATTTACATAGATATAGAATTACTATAAAGAAAAGAAAATGTCAACAACATCGTCCAAGATTTCACATGAAAGTGTAGACTCTTTTCGGGTAGAACCATTTAATAACCCAACTCATGACTCCATTGCTGCTAATACGACTACTAAGAATGGTCCAAATGACAGTAAAATAACTAATGATGAGATGCCCTATCACGTGGCAGCAACAAAGAGTAATGACTTACTCAGTACAGTGAACTCTAAGGCGCCATCATTGGCAAGAACAATTACAAAGACTGTAAATACTATTTGGAATGCTGTACAGGATGATAACGAACAGACCAATAAGGAAATGGAAAATGATGAATTGAATAAATTGTTAGAATCAAGATTCGATGTGGCTGATGCCTTTAGATTACATGACAATACAAATACATCGTTGGATAATAATGTAAATGAGCCATTGGATAATACACAGGATACAAGTTCAATTTTAAATCCAGATCTGGAAAAGGATAATGCAGAAAGTTTGCATAGTGTACCAGAAGATCTAGAATCCACACCAAACTCAATAGATAGCTTACATTATAAAACCACACACATTGCAGGGGAAGAAAACCAGTTATATGAAGAGGGTAGTAGTTTAGAACATATTGAAAAACCTGAAACTTTAGATAAAGTTTTCACTAATAAATCGAATGGTCAATTAGATTTACCACCAGATAAAGGTTATGCATGGGTTGTGGTATTTACTGTCTTCTTAGTAATGTTCAACACTTGGGGTTGTAATTCTGCGTTTGGTGTATATTTATCTTTTTATCTCTCGAATGATGTATTCGTTGGTGCCACTAAATATGATTATGCTATTATTGCGGGTCTTACAGTGGCATTGGGTCAAGGGTTTTGTCCAATTGCAATGTTTATGTTAAGAGTCATTGGAATGAAACGTACTATGCTGATTGGTTGTGTATTCCTGTTGGCTGGTGAGTTGTTAGCTAGTTTTTCCACAAGATTATGGGAACTTTATTTAACTCAGGGTGTAATGAATGGTATTTCAATTGCATTAATTTTTGCGCCAGCAACGACAGTTTTACCTGGTTGGTTCTTGAAGAAAAGAGCAGTGGCGATGGGTATCTCATTATTAGGAACTGGTGCCGGTGGTGTCACATTTGGGTTAGCGTCACAAAAGATGATTACAGATAATGGTAACGCTCATTGGTGTTATAGAATGTTGGCTATTGTTTGTACAGTATCGTGTTTAATCTCCATTACCTTCATTAGAGAACGTATTCCAAGTAAACCTGTTGGTTTCCATTGGGGGAAAATAAAATTAGAATTGAAAAGATTATTTGATTGGAATGTCATTAAGAAACCTGCTGTACCATTAATCACAATATGGTTTACATTAGCATTGTTAGGTTATAATTTGATGGTTTTCACTTTAGCTTCATATGCAGTGGCTCGTGGTATGTCAGCTCATCAAGGTGCCTCATTAACAGCAATCTTGAATGGGTCTCAAGCTATTGGTAGGCCAGTAATGGGTCTTATGGGTGATAAAATTGGTAGAGCAAATATTACAATTATATTAACTTCTGTTCTTGTCGTCTACATGTTTGGATTTTGGATACCTGCACATACTTATGTACAAATGATTATGTTTTCCATATTGGTAGGGTTATGCGTTGGTGTGGCCAATGTCATGAGCACAGTCCTAATCGCTGATATGATTAAACCAAGTGAATTTTTACCTGCGTGGGCTTTTGTCAATTATGCTGGTGCTCCAGTTTTATTTTGTTGTGAAGTTATTGCACAAGCTTTAACTGTACCAGGAACAAGTAACCCGTATTTTCATACCCAGTTGTTTGCCGGTTGTTGCTTTTCATGTGCTTTAATAATGATTTGTATATTAAGAGAAATTTGTGTTAGATCGAAATTAAACGCTAGACAAGAAGAAAACAACCGTAAATTCATGGAATTAGATGATACTTCGTCTGGAGGTGGTGACAAAATCAATAATGAAGAATGTAGTGTTCCTTCTATGGAGGATAGAACGATCATTGAACACCGTAGAGAGAAATACAACTTACTATTAGGCCCCGGTGCTAAAAAATACTTCTTGAGAATGACATATCCAATGAAAGTTTGATGTTAAGAGTTTTCAGTTAGTATTAATATCAGCTTTGATGTAATTTTCATTTTGCTATCCAGGAAAAAGTTCATGAACTGCATTCATTTTAACTTTTGCTCTTTAAATACAAAAAGGATACCGTATTAATCAAGGATTAATCGTACATGTATTGCTTGGTGGAAAGATTATTTCCGTTGTTCATTTCAGCATCTATTAAAAGCAGACATATTTCATAGAAAAAAACCTTATACAAAAGATTTAAACCATAACATGCATAAAGTAATTTTTATGAAAGGTGTCCTTGCTGGAGAACAGTCATTTGTTTCCCATCGTCTGGATACCGTGAAATGAAGAGGCACTACCACTAAAAAGAAGGTGTTCCTCTAGTCCGATAGAAGAGTCAGTTATGTGACACTGTCGTTCTAGATCTGACACTGCAGGCCAAGATCACATTTCAGGCTGTACACAGACGGTCCCGTAGAACACCCATTTGAAGGTGTGAGCCCTAGTCTAGGGCTCACAATCCTGCCGGTTGGAGTCACCCACAGTTTTAACGTTAGGGTTTCCAGAGTGGGAATTGACTCCTTCATAAAGATTGGGATCCCCAAAAAGGAAATTTGTGATAGCCAACACGGCATGAGGCCATGGAGTGAAGAAAAAACGGAAAAAGAAACAAAATGTGTTTTGAAAAAATCTCGAGATGAGCTAAATACTCATACCGAAACAGCTTGACTCATCGGTAAATGCAACTCTTGGTAACTGGTATAAATACCCATATTATCATGTTTCATGAAGATGGTGTTCCAGAGAAAACAAGCCAATAGATATTCTTGAATATTTAAAATTGAAGTGAAATGACTGAAAATAGACAATCGTCGATGTTTCTGACAGCATCAAGCACAGATTTAAGTAGTAGTTCTTCCTCCTCAGTTCAAGAAGTACAATATCGCCAACATTTTGGAGGGTTAAATAATAAAGAGAATAGTGATTTGGATAGCAATGATCCTGAAGTTTTGAATAAAATCTTAGAATCCAATTTCGAACTAGGTGACGCATGTAGATTAGCTTCTAATCAGCAACCTGGTAGGATTAGCTCAAATCTTTCTGACAGAGATTTGGAAATTGGTTCATGTTCAAGCAAGCTTGATAAATTCGATGACCACACACACGAAATTATTGTTGCTGAAGATGATGATAATGATGACTTGACTCTGAATAAAGTTTTCACTAACAAAGAAACTGGAGAATTAGATATTCCACTGGATAGAGGTTACGCATGGGTAGTGGTTTTAGCCGTTTGGTTAACGATGTTTTGTACGTGGGGTTGTAATTCTGCCTTCGGTGTATTCCTTTCATTTTATTTCAAGAAGGGTACTTTCCCAGGTGCTACGAAATATGATTACGCCATTATTGCTGGTTTACCAGTGGCAGTATCACAATTATCATCACCATTCTCTATGATATTTATGAGAATCATTGGTATAAAGCAAACAATGTTTTTCGGCTGTGTATTAATGTTTGTTGGTTTCATGTGGGCATCATATGCTAAGCATTTGGTAGAGTTGTATATTACTCAGGGATTGTTAACTGGTATATCTATGTCATTTATTTCTACACCTCCAATGACTTGTCTACCTGGTTGGTTCTTGAAAAAAAGAGCTGTTGCTGTAGGTATTTCATTATTAGGTACTGGTATTGGTGGTGTGGCATTTGGTATGGCATGTAATAAATTGATTGAAGATTATAATGGCACTGGTTGGTGTTACCGAATGTTAGCTATTACTTGTACAGTAGGTTCATTAATTGCTGTTATATTGGTCAGGGAAAGAGTACCAGCGGAACCAGTTGGTATAAGATCGAGAAAACTAATGGTCGCAGAATTCTTTAAAGTTTTCAATTTCAAGATAATTACTAAACCACAGGTTCTATTGATTACTGTTTGGTTTAATTTAGCATTTTTTGCCTATTCTTTGATGCTTTATACTCTTTCATCATATGCCGTGGCTCGTGGTATGACACAAAAGCAAGGTTCTATCCTAACCACACTGTTAAACGTAGGTCAAACCATTGGTAGGCCAAGTATGGGTTTAGTAGGGGATAGATATGGTAGGAGAAACGTTACTTGTGTTTTGACTCTAGTTTTATGCATCTTAATGCTTGCATTTTGGATTCCAGCCACTACATATGTTCAATTAATTTTCTTCTCTTTGATGGTTGGTTCAACAGTCGGTGTTGCTAATGTTATGAACACTGTTATGATTGCTGATACAGTGAAACCAGAAGAATTCTTGGGTGCCTGGAGTTTTGCCATGTATGCTGGTACTGGTCCCATTTTATGTTGCGAAGTCATTGCTCAAGCTTTGACTCAACCTAATAAACAAAATCCATATTTACATACTCAAATATTTGTTGGTTGTTGCTTTTTCTGTGCTTTCTTATTAAGCTTGGTACTTCGGGAAGTAGGTATCAAAAGAAATATAAAACGTCAGCAACTAGAATTACTATCTACCTTGAACTCGCAAGATAAGACTGAAAACGTTCAGATAAAACAGAAATACGAGAAAAATAGGATATTATTGAGTAGAAGTACAAAGGCATATTTTAAGCGTGTTTTCGAACCTTGGAAGATATGAGATTTACCTTCTATACTTGCCAAAGCTTGATAAACCTTTGTTTAATTTTTTTGTAGTATTCATTTATAGTTTTCACTCTGCATATATTTTCATTAATCCATATAATTATCGACACATTTGACGTGAATCATCTTCATTGTCCTAATATGAAGATCCCTCATGTTTACGTTTTCTTTATGTTTGTAATATTTTCTTTGCCGGTAAGAAAATAGAGAATCACCCACATATTCAAAATTTTCACGTGCATATGTGATTCTGATATATTTAATTGAAACTATATCTGATAATGACTGTATAAAAATATAAGCAAAAGGTTTCTTGAAGTCCAATAACGTTTTGCATTTGTTTGCATTCTGAAACTAATGCATAGTATATAACTCATCTTTACATGATGAGGGTGAAATGCCGTTTATTAGGAGATTCTTCAATTCTATTATTACAACATAAACTCAAGATATATAGTTTATGAACTAAAGTTTTACCGGTACATAAATTATCGTAAAATTTTACTTAAAATGTAGAGATCTGTGTCACCGTCCTCTTTGAGATCCCTAATAAAGATATAAGTTAACTTTCTGAAGTCTTTGTAATATCGCACCAACTTCAAGGAGTTTTCACTGAATTGGTTGAGTAGGGTTTCTAACTCTTCATGGTTCTCCAAATTTATTTGAATGTAAAAATTATGCGCTACATCATGTAAGTCAGATAAACAGTTCATAAATTCTGTGACTAGTTGTAAACAGTTAACTAAACTTGTTGGATATGGTTGTCCTGAGAAATGTCCATTTACTTTTCCTGATAGTAATTTATGAGCCAAAATGTTATTTAAAAATGTGTTATGAATGTTATCAATTTCTTCAATATTAAGTAATTTTTTGTTTTTACCTCTACCGGTATATAATACTAAATTTGCATTCTTACCTAATGATATGATTTCAGATCTAGGTTGCAGAGGCTGGCTTAAAACCAATAAACCCGTTTTCAGTTTTTCCATTTCTGAATTAATGTTATAGCTGGTACTATCATTTTTCAGATTTAAATCCTTTTCTAGTTTTTCAAAATTCTCATTGATAATGGATTGAAAATAATATGACTCTATTTTGGTATTAAACTGCTGCAACTGGGACCTCAAGTTTGTCAATTTGGTTAGTTTTGTTAGAATATCTCTTGCTAAACCATTTGTATATTTTATTTTCCTAAAAGAATGAATTAGTTCTTTAGCCTTCAACATTTCCCTGTTGCCAAAATAGTCGTTCTTCTTAAATCTCCAAAGGAAATTGAATATTCTCAAATATTCCTTCCTACCATCATTTCGATTGACATTCAAAAGAATGGAAAGGGGAGGTTGTATATCATATTCTAAAGTAAAGATATCCCATCCTAAAGAACCATGACCAAAATCTAGCACTCTAGCATCCAACTTATTTACTAAAAAATTTTTATCCGATCTATCAACAAAATTGCGAAGACATGATTGATGAACAGAGCTTTGTAATATTCTAGTTGAGTTGTATGTTAATTGAGGAGAAGTGCCACTCAACAAGTCTTTCCCATTATTGATCAAAGCATCTATCAGATCATTCTTACCCATCAATAAAACATTTTTTAACATCTGAATTGATTCCTTATAGTATAATTTATCATGTAAAGTTTTATTACTATACTCTACAATTTCAGTGTATTGCTTATCGATAATTGAAAGAAAGTGTCGTATGTCTCTTGTTTGTGTAATGTTACTATATTCGGCGGCATATTTTTGTGAGAAATTATTAGCCCATTCTAGTTCTTTACAATAGTGAGTAAGAAAAATGTAAGTCTTACCTATGATATAAATTTTCTGAGCAATTTCTCTCGGTATAAAATCTGGAATTCTTTCCTTTTTGACAGCATATGGTATAAATAGTTTGTTGTTATCACTAACAATGAAATACTCATCAAATGCAGATTCTAATTTGCTGTATAATAACCACTTCACATTATAATCGATATAAAAAGATATCAGAGAGTTATAGAAATCAGTAGCCATCTGATTAATTAATAAGTTACCATGAATTTTCAAAGCATGAAATTTGGAAGCATATTCATCACCTCTCAGTTGATCGAAATCCCTTAGAAATTGATCACATATTCGTAATCTCAAAATGTTATCGTACAGTTCGTTATAGAGAAATTTCACTGATGTTACTTTACTCGAAGAGCTTAAAAAGTTTACTTTGCTTGTGTAATCCGATAATTCTTGGTTAATTTGAGTCAACAATGATTTCTTCATCGGCGATAAGCGTATACTTTTATATCTTTCCAAATTATCAGATAAATGCATATATAATAGCGCTACTTCAAAGAGCAAATGCAAAACACCACTAGATGAGTTAGAAATACCATTTGGGATTTGGATACCTCCATCTTGAATAGGAAACATGTCAGATGTGGTACCTAACAAAGTAAAAAAAATATATTTCAAGATATCATCTTCCGCAATGTTATTAATGTAAAACTGATCTGATAATTCTTTCATGGTCATTGTACTGTTCAATCTTGATGGTATATACGCACCTGAAGCAATAGATCTTCTATCGGAAAATTTATCTATAGCTTCAAAAGATTCAGCATATAGACTAGGTCCTAAGCTTAAATGTTTATTTTTAATAACTGGGGAACCGAAATTGTTGTAAGAATTAATGTTTTCCCTATTACCATCAATGGGTCTGGTAGGAGAAAGCATGGGGTTTTCTTGCAATTGCAAATAGTAATTGTTAATAAATCTTAATTTCTCGTCAGCTGAACTTATCATAAATAATTGGCGTACCATATTATCGAATCTTTCCCAATTGAGGTTCAAATTGTTTGGAATCCCATGTTTAAAAGTGTTCACAATTGAATCTAATTGATCAGGTGTTCTGTTCACCGATTGCAAAAGATCTACCAAACTTCTCGTAAAACCGCGTAAAATATAAGTCGGTATATCATATGGTATCAAAAATTCAGTAATTGCAGTTATTTTGTCCTCCAATTCCGCCTTAATCATTCCTCACTTCACTCGTACACCTCATCTAGGTTGTTTTGTTTACATTTTGAAATTATTTTTCGTTTTTGAGAAATGGAGAGAAGGATCACGTGCTAAATAATTTCTACCAATAACCACTGCCGTCGTCATGGTTACCGGCTAGTCTCACCAATATAGCCTGGGCTGACTTCAGAGCGTAGAGTTACATCGAGGCATAGTCTGCTTCATTCCTGTAGCAGTCTCTATTCAGGTCACTGTTTTTGGTATAGCCTAGCGCCTCCATTGCGTGCCCATAGTGATGAAAATTATAAAATTGAAGTAAACCTCTTAATGCAATCTCCTGTGCAGTAGCATCGTTCAACTCTCCAGTAATATCCTTACCTGTTATCCAATTATCTACCAGATCTAGCTTTTCGTACAGGTATACACCTGATATCAAATCCATGTATTCCGACTTCCAACGCTTATTCTTGAATGGTGTCAGCTCTTTGATTATTTTCAGCATCGGATGGTAGATATCCAAGTTGAACAAGCAGTAAAACTTCTTGAAAAGTAAGCCGATCGATAGTGGTAAAGTTTTCAATCGATAAGTTTTATTACCTGTTATTTTTCTTAAAATATTCAACAAATACGCAAATGACGATAACATTGTAATATTAAGGGGCTCCTTTGATTTATGCATGGAAAATGTCTGTGAATATGTTAAATTGCTGTTCGAACATTCTTTCCAAAAGGAATTGGGCAAGAAAATAACTTCATTAAAAACTTTAGCGGAATAAATGTCAGCATATTTGCCCAGTACTGATGAACTGATCGCCACGTAGCGTGAATCATTTATCAAAGAACTCAAGTACTCATATTTTAGAATATGGTTTAATTTAAACCATTTTAATAAATTTGATAGGATGCCTGAACAACAGCGCATCAATATTTCTTTGCATCGAACCACTTCTAGTTGGCCACTAATAGAAGCCAAGTTTGTGTTTTGATTTGCTTCATCATTCAACATATAATCCACATTGGATAAGTTGGATTCAATACTTTGCAGTAAGACGAAAACTAGAGAATTGAAACTTCCAAGACAGTCACAATAAAAATTATCAATCCGCTTCATTATATTGATTTCTTCCAGATTATCGACATTATCAATTTCGGGATAATTTTTCGTTCTTGTTTTATCATCTGAAGTTAATTTTTCACTGTCGTACCAACCACGTTCCGTTTCTATAAATAAATCACGTTCCTGCCATAATTGTTTAGTACTAAGTGTAATTTCTATATTTTTAGCCAAAATTTTTGAAGCTTCTTCAATACTATATGGAATATTTTTGTCATTCTTTGTATTTTCATCAGCATCATCTGAAGGGAAAAGTAAAGGGAACGCCATATTAGTTTGGAATGATTTTCTTGGTTTTATACCATTACCAATGTAATGAGGAGTTGCCACTGGTGATGAAGGAGGTGATGGAACTGGAGTCGCCAGATGCTTTTCAGGTATTGGTAGTGAGTTATTCATGAAACTTCTTGATCTTGGCCTCGGAATTTCAAGATATTGTGACAGTGATTTTGAGTCATCACAAGGAGCATCGAGATTAGTCTTGGGAAGTTGTGAATTCGGATATCGAGACTTTAAATCTTCTCTGAATGCTTCATATTGTAATGGAGAAATGGACAATTTATTGGGAGGATTGGTAGAGCGATGCAAGCCATGATATTTGTAAATTTTTCTCTTTGTATCATTATACACCTTCCTATCTCCAAATTGTAGTATGAGCAATTTGAACAAGAGCATTATAACATTTCGTATTCTCATGGATAGCCTGCTATTCCATCGCCAATGATCGATATAATTGGTAAGAAATTCCAACAATTTTGAATCCTGGAAAATGTTGATACAATCACTTATCTGAAGTTGTATATCTGGGTTCTCATCTTTGGGTTCCTGCCTTAATTCAATGCAAGTGCAAGTAATGCAAAATAAAATTGTGGAAATATAAAGGAAGGATATATTGGAATGTCGTAATCCATGTGTATCATCTCTGCATTTGGTTGCAATTTTAATAAACCAATTAGTCAGTTGTGGTAAATATTTAGCCATTTTCAAGTTATTTTGTCGTATATTGATCAATTGTTGTTCTAAATTATGACAATGACCAAATTTACCAAGTGATAAATAAGTAAGTGCTTCTAAAGCGTTATTGGTTTTATTTTTCAAACATTCAGTAATTATTTGATCTAATTTTACTGGGCCTGTAATTTGTTTCTGAATAGTATTCGTAACGGTATCATATGAACAATGGGAATTTTTGATATAACAATAATCCACTGTGGTGAACCAATCTGGCAGTTCCTTTTTGAAACCATAATAGTCCTGCAAAGACCAATCTATTCTGGGTTTCAGATTTGACTTGAAACCAGAGCCATCGACAAATTCACTTGCCTTTTGATCTAAAATTTGTTGGAAACTTTCACTTGCAGAGATATTATAATCCTTCTGATTCTGATTGTTGTTATTGATATTAATATTATTATTATTACTCGTCTGAAGATCAATTTCTTTGAACTTCTCAGATAATGGTGATTTATTCTCATCAATCTTAGGCGAGTTATGAATGGGTGTAATAGGACCGTCAATTTCATCCACATTAGCAAAATCTTCATCTTCCTCCTCTAATATAACTTCATCTGCCTCGTCACCAATGTTATCCTCACTGTTATTTGAAGAAGTGTGCAACATGTCTAACTCATTGTGTAGTCTTCGATTTGAATTTAAGTCAGTTATCGAATCCAGACTTCTACTCTTTTGCATCTTGGTTCTCACTGAGTTGAAACTGTTATGCGACAGTACGGGAGAAGAGTTGATGGCCCCCACTGATTCACAATGTTTATTTTGAGCATAGTTATGTTTCAACCTGTTATTCAGATCGTTTAGCAACTCCACATTGATCTTTGAGTCCTCTAGGACACCGTTTATCCTGCTTCTGTTGAGACTAATTTCTGCAGCATTCTCATGACCATCCGAATCCATGTTGCTCTCAGATCTCGCGGCCAAATCGTCTAATGTAGGAGATCTAAGAGTATTTGAATACATTAATTGTGTATTTTCGTACTAATTGAAAAATTATTCACACTCTACAGAAAGATAGATGAGCCAGAATCTGGAGAATATAGTGGGTTTCAAAGTGCAGATCGTCAATCTGTTGGATGTGGCCACTACGGGGAAGATATACTCGATCAACTCGTCGAACAATACCATCACTTTGCAGACAGGCGGGAATAATGGGTCCTCGGTTTATGATTTTAAGATAATTAAGTGTTCTTTCATCAAATCTTTGATCGTCGTCGGGGAGAAACCCAGCAACAACAGCTTCAGGAGACAGCATTTGAAACCACAGTTGGTTCATTTGGATAGGGTGGAACAATTTTTGCAAGAACGAATCTTGCAAGCTGATAGAAATAAACTCCTGCTAAATGCCAACGTGAGTAAAGAGGGACAACAGGTCTTCGATTCGCTTCATAAGACAGTTCCGGGCACTAAATGGGTCGGGAACGATATTGTAGTGTTAGATGATATAAAAGTGGTTGCACCATATAAAGTCAGCAATATTATCAAGCTTCATGAGTCTCAATCGATTGGATTAATTGAGAAAATAGTTCAGAAATGTTGGCAGATGATTGGAAATGAAACAGAAAGCAGAGAAGATTCTGACGATGGTAGGAAAGGGGGTTAGAAAAAGCAAACTTATATCATAGTAAGTGTACACAGTAGGTATACTATTACTATTATCATTATTATTATTATGTGAGACACATATATATATATATATTTATTTAATTTATTTTAATTTCATCATATACAACAACGACACAATAATTCCAAGATATCTTACTTTCCACTGAATTAAAATTTGAAGTTTATGGAGATAGAATCGAAAAGTTTTATACCTTTACTTTTCCCACCATTTGAACCATCAATATCAGTCCATTCAATTGTAGTTGTGAATTCATGTTTAAAAGTTGAATCATTTCGATTTATAGGTATTCCCTTTAACATGTATTCGCATGCAAAATTTAACCAGAAAAAAGATGCTGTCAAAGATCTTAAATGATCTAATTTCTTGGCGATTTTTTGCTTGTAAACGTTATTCATATTTTTATAATTTTTAGGCTTTATGAGAAGTTCTAATCTAATATCTGTTTCTTTCACAATTATTGACAAATTTTCATCCAAATTCGTGTTTCTGGGTACACTTCTTGGATAAGTGGGAGTTGTATTATCCTTAACGTCATTTCGCTCATTTAGAGTCTTACTTTTTAGAGATTCTGATTGAGCAAGGAAAACTTTATACAAATCTATTTCATCTATGTCAATCAGTTCATTTCTTCTCTTATTATATTTTTGCAATTTTAAATATATGGAAATGCTTCTGTTGAACAGTAATTTATTCCCATTACTTATATGGATATTGTTGATGATGAAAATGGTAGGATTATTTAATAAATCGAGAACAATATTTTGTGTGAGTAAATCTTGCGCTAAGAAACATTCATGGTATTTTAAGTATCTCAATTGTGATAAAATTGTCACACCAGGTAAAAAATTATACCTGAAGCGATTTTGATGGAAGGTTTCCAAAGCCACTGACATTTTCATCTTTTCATATTTCATCAAATATGCAACACAAATGGTTCCAGAACGACCGATCCCCATCTTACAATGAATTACCGCTACTTTCTTATTTCCTTCAAATTCAATAAAATTATGTATATCATCAATTATTTCTTGTATTAACAGAAATGGTGGCGGTTGATGATCTAACCAACCTTTCCTTGACAGGATATTGTCAAGTTGTACATTTTCCAGATTTTCCACCGAGCTTTCATCAGTACTACTACTAATGATGTTTTCTACAATCTCGATGGGTTTTTGGGCGGCAGAAATTAAATCAGAATCAGAATAGTCGCAGGAATCATTTTCCACCCTCAAATTATAGATTTTCCAGTTGTTTGTACCATAATATGTGTTTAAGAATCTGATTAAATCTTCAAGTGAGTTTCTGTATAACAATTTTGGATAATCAATAACTGGATATGAGCAAACTATAAGATTATCTGTAATGTGAGAAAAATCTAAAGAACTGAAATGGATTATTGCTTCACCCCGGTTAGAAGCGTAAAACATTACTTTTTTCAATAATTTACAAGGATTTAGCTTTGAATGGCCATGTAGTGTCATCATACCCCAATTGCTTTTATTTTATATCTCTTCTGTTTCTATTTGTTTTTCTGTTCGATTTTGTGTCTTCCAGAATTTAATTGTGTGTTTTTCGCCAGCTGCTATATCAAGTGAATATGAACTGAATAAAGAGTGTTTATCAACTCCCGTGGCAGTGAAAGGGGACTCCAGATGTTGATGTAAAGAGACGTCACTTAGAAAAAGAAACAAAAAAAAAATTGAGCTCATAGCAAGAATAAAACATGTAAAATCCATCTTTTTAAAGTACAACACACACTATAAACAGTAATTATAAATTTGTCTTGTAACCCAGTCTAGCGTAACACTGATGGGAGTGTCGTCACAGTTCATAAAATCTTTGATATCGGATGCTTTCTCTTGATCAATTACACCTTCCACATCATTGTTTAAGAAAAATTTACCATGACTTGAAGCATAAGATTTATAAACAAACTCATCAAAATAGTATGGCGGATCCACCCAAAATGAATCCAAAGTTTGATAGCCATTTCTGTCATTTCTTCTCTTTTTCAATTGTTCATATGGAGCTCTAATTAAAATCTTCAAATCAAATTTTGATCTAGTTATATCATCGTTATACAACATAAAGCCATCTACTAGAATTAATCGTACTCTATCAGTAATTTCTTTGAACATGGTACGCAATCTTTCAATCAACTCTTTATCTAGATTGAACTTACTTATATCGTCGACGTTATCCATATGTATCAAATTAGTAGATATCGAGCCCGTTTCTTTGATTTGTGTCAACTCCTTCCTAAATAGAGGAATGTCTAATGATTCTATGCAGTCCCAGTCCTGAATTTGATATTTTTCATTCACTGGTATATCTTCATCATGTTTATAGAAATCGTCTTGGTGGATAAGAACAGTATCTTGGGCCAAAGTAGCTATCAGCTTGGCTACAGTAGTTTTACCACTGGAAGAACAGCCACTAATGCCTATTAAAACTACTGGTTTTTGACTGCTCATTCTTTTGCTTCTGCTGAGTTCTTCGAGAAACTTTAATTATAAGAAGAAGAATTCGTACTGTTTTCCAGATCAGTGTTTCTCTCTGGATGCAAACATTTGGCAGTGTTACAGCAACTTCTGCATGGAACCTTCTGCACCCCCTGCAAGGGAAGGACAAGAGAAGCTGGCCCCACATACCGTCTCCTCGAGACAGAACTACCTCTTTGGGAGCCCTCGAGAACCCTACACTCTACACACATGTCAAGACACAGCCAGCCAGCCGTTTCACAAAGCAAGAACACCTCAACCACCACTCAAACACAGCAGCCCTCAACAAGAAACACCCACTAAAATGCCACAACAAAACCGCAGTGGCCTTTCGATGACCTTCTTTTCTCACCATCTGAAAAAAAACCCTATACCTTTAATTTAACCACATCGAAAAACTAAAAAGAACTTATACATCATCACTAAACCAACTGGACCAAAATGGGTTTCTTTGTACCTGCAAACCACTTGAAAAATCTTAAACTGTACAGATATCAAAGTGAAGATCATTCGCTTTTGTCCAATTATGTTTTGAAACCATTCTGGAGAGCCTTTGCTAACATCTTCCCCATGTGGATGGCACCAAATTTGATCACTTTAACTGGGTTACTATTTATAATTGCTAACGTCCTTACTACACTATACTATGACCCAACTTTAACACAGGAATCTCCTCGTTGGACATATTTTTCATACGCTTTTGGTTTATTCATGTATCAAACTTTCGATGCTTGCGATGGTATGCATGCTAGAAGAACTGATCAAAGTGGTCCCTTAGGTGAATTGTTTGACCATTGTATGGACTCATTGAATACTACTTTGTCTTTGTTCCCTTTTTGGTCTGCTACAGGTATGGGATTTTCATATTCGTTCATGTTAGCTCAGTTTACTTGTTTATTCAATTTTTATTTAAGTACTTGGGAAGAATTTCATACTCATAAATTATTCTTGAGTGAATTTTCAGGTCCAGTGGAAGGTATTATTATTCTTTGTTTCTGCTTTGTGATAACTGGTATTTGGGGCACACAGACTATTTGGCATGCACATATTTTATCAATTTTCGATTATCAAATTGAAACTATACATATTATGTTGACATTCTCAGGTATCGGTGTTTATTTCAACATCTTAACCGCTATCCAAAACGTTAAGAAACATTACGAAAATCAAGAAAATGGCACTGATAAGAAGCATATTGATTACCAAATTAAACAAGCTTTATTCGGATTGATTCCTTTTGTGACATATTTTGCAACCATATTGATGGTTATTTTAATTGAACCACAATTTATGGGGCTACCATTTGTATTGTCCGTCGGTTTAACCATGGCGTTTGTAGTGGGTCGTATGATTGTTAATAATTTGACTTATCAACCATTCCCCTTATACAATATTCCAATGTTATTACCATCAATACAACTTTTAGTTTATTTATTTTGTGCAAATATCTTAGTTTTCCCAGAGGATGAAATAATCACTGCATTGACTTGGTTGGGTTGTGGGTTATCTGCTGGTATTCATTTCGTGTTTTTCAATGAAATTATTTATGAATTTACTACTTATTTAGATGTCTTTGCATTAACTATAAAACATCCTAAAAAATTATGAAACAGAGGATACATTAAATAACCATCTGATAAAGAATCAGATCATGCATTGACGACTCACCTATGATAAGTTGTGTAGAAATAGTTTTTTTACAATTGTTTACAATACGTATATATATAGATGTATATATATACTACTACTATGGAAATATAAACAGGAAATTCATTATAAAAGATATATTGGTTAATACTGAAAACGAAGGGACCAGTTGACAAAGGATTAGATTTGTTCTTGTTTGACTTCTTCACCTTGACCTAACAAATCGTTTGCATCCTTTTGTAAGTCAAAAGTCTTCTCCATCTCAATCAATTGTTGTTCACTCAGTATAGACAACGATAATGGGACACCTAATAACAATGCTGTGGTGGTTAAAGCCCAACCTAAATTACCACCTTTCAAGAAAAGTGTCTTTAAACCTTTCTGAGCATCGTGGAACATATTTGAGATAGCACTTCTCTTAGTAGGTGGGATAATATCTTTCAATGCAGCAATTCTCTCCAAAAATGTTTCTTCTTCATTGAAATCATCTTCAAATTCACTATCGTCTTCACTATCTTCATCTAGATGGGTTTCCTCCTTGTCTTTGTCATCCACTTTATACAACTCTTTTTCTTCAGTAGTCAATGGTTCAGCAGAAACTACTTGTGGTTCTGGGGTGGCATTTTCTTTAATCTCAGTTAATTCAACCATAGTATGTACACCTTTTCTTAATCAATTGCACTCATATATGATGATTCAATATTTTCAATTGGCATTAAAATTCAAGATATTTCGATATCACTACAAACGACTGTATTGCACGTGATGCTTCAAAATGGAAGGTTTCCCTTTCGGGAATTTTCCTGCTTTGGTTTTCTTCTTAGCTAGGGTTTGCTTAGTACGGTTCGGCTGACCCTATGTTGAAAAGAACTGTAGTACTAACTTTGCAAATAGACGTCATGTAATGTAAAAAAGAATGTATATCTTCTCGGAAATACATAACGGATGCTTAAACTTAAGGCAAAGAAAATGAATTCTTTTTTTTTTTTTGTGCTTTGCTCGATATTTAACTAATGTACAAGTTGAAGTAATATTATATGACTATTTATATGGTGGTCCCATTGTTATCTATTTCTTGGATTTGGACTTTTTGCTCTTTTTGTACAGATTCATTTCATTCTTGAAAATATCTTCTGCCTTTTCAGTAGTTCTTTTTTTACCAGTCTTAACACTGACAACACCACCATTGCTCTTTGCTGCTTTTTCCAAAGATTTTTGAGATAATTGCCAATCATCATTATCATCTTCGATATTATATTTGTCTAAATTTAATGAATTGATAATTTCTCTTTGTTTCTCCTTCATGGCTTTAACAGCTTCATTACCTGCCTCTTCTAAATCTTCCTCCATTTGGTCTAAAGTCTCAGCTGCATTGAAAGTCTTGAGTGAATCACCATTCATTTCATCAACAACATCATCTTTCAACATTTCACTTGGTAATTCTTGTTCAATGGATTCACTGATAATCTCTTTGAAATGTATAGATATCTTTCTCATGATTTTAGCAAACATTGCAATGGTTTGATTGGATGGTAAGCTTAATTCTTTATTAATATCATCAATAGATTTGTGTTGTAACCCAATAGCTAATAATATAGCACTTTGAACACTTGATAAATGAACAGATGGGCCTAATCTACCAGAAAAGTATAAATAAGCAATCATTGGTAATAGATCAACAATGACATGATAATCTAATAAGTTATTAGCATAACTATCCAATCTCTTCAAATCAAATGGCGAAAAAATATCATCTAATTGTGATTTATCCAATAATCTAACAGGAGATTCATCACCACTTAATTGTTGTGCTTTTTTACTACTTTCTAAAACATTCAACGCTTGTACAGTGGTAAATTTCTTGAAATCATATGATAACAATGACAAAAATCTTTTATGGAAATCATTGGCAAATTCAATCAACCAATTAGACTGTCTACCTTCTAAAACATTTAACATAACACAGGTATGTTCACCAGTCAAATCATTTGCAGTTTGACGTAAGTAAACAGGAATGAATTTGTTATTCTTCCAAAATTTATGTAATGATTGAGTTAAACCGTATGAAACACCTAAATAATGTAAGAAATGAGGTGGTTGTTCGGACAATTTTAATAACAATGGGGGTAAAGTTTTAGCATCTCTCAGTTTAACATTATCCTTCAATAAATTACCGTTGGCAATTTCATTATCATCAACACGTTTAATGGAATAATCCTTAGGTTTAATGTCTTCAGACATATCTGTAAATTTACCTTCAAAATAATCTCTTAGAAGTTCAATAGCACGAGAACCATAACCCATTGAAGCATATTCTGGATTAGTTGCAATTCTAACAACACGGGCACCACTTAATCCGGCAAATTCTTCATCTTGGAATTGTTGTGAAATTAACCATGGAATTAAATCCCCACCAGCTCTTTGACCTCTAGATAATGAATTTCTGACGCTATTTTTTGAAATTTCACCTTCCAATGCAATTTGAATAACACATAAAGGATCTGGAATTCTACCTCCATCTTTTGGATCAATTGGTGGTAATAAAACAAATAATTGATGTGCTGGAGCATCACTCATTAATTGAAGATCATTTGGGGAATTCTTATAATGAGAAGCCACATATAATGCCATCATTTTTTCTAAGAAATTTTCAGAAACTGGATGATAAGAAAATAAAGTATCTCTATTGACAATGAATAAATTACATTTAGAAGGATGTGGAGTACCCTTGGCTGCAAATCTTGGATTTTTAATCAGAGTAACATCCAAACATAGCAATTTGTTTAACCATTTTTCAACTGGATCACCTTCAGCGTACCTAATTGGTTCATCTAAGGATATTTCACGAAGTTGACGGGCTGTATGGTCACTAATACCATGCGTCTTCTTGTCTCTTGAGATAACAGCAGTTTGAGAAGTTTCACGGCCAGTACCATTTGCTTGATCACGTAGCTGTTGAATTAACTTTAATGATAAAGATCTACCTGTACCTTCATAACCATTGATAGTAGATGCCATAAAAACTAAGTAAGGACCTAGTAAATTTTTGACAATTGGTAGTGGAATGGCCGCAGCTTCATCAATGACAACTAATTCAGCTTGACCCAAGACTTGATAGTCTTGTGGAATAATATATTGAATAGTTTGTCTGTGACCTCTCTTGATATCAACTCTGACAATTGCACCATTAAAATCAGGATTTGTAGATTGAATAATATCATAATCAATATGCTCTTGGTAATCTAAGGCATCAAAGGCTTTAAAAATAAACTCAAATAATGTCTTCAAATTTTCAGGTGAAGGAGATGTAACAAAAATATTAGAATAACCATGGGAAACAGCAGCTGCAATAGCAATACCTAATGCTGCAGATTTACCTCTACCTCTTCCTGCTGTCAATGCTACAGTAGAATTCAAAGTTTTCTCAGAAATGGCATCAATGAAACTCAAAATGGCATGAGCCTGATTAACTGTTTTTGATAATGCAACAAGTGCACCTGCTGGTTTAACATCTTCCAAAGACTCTTTCAAATCTTTTAATTCGACTTCTTTTGGTGTTAATTCATTTGAATCCTTTGGTGGTAATGCTTTAACATTTTTTGCACCTGAAATAGGCAAGACATTTAATTCATCATCAACAACAAGACAGTTAGAGTTATTACCCAAAGAAAGAATGAATCTTTCGTTGAATCTGGCAACAACATCACCGTGTGCTTCAGTTCTGTAACGAGAATGAATATCCATAGACATTGTATACAACTGTTTCAATGATGACATAGTCTTTAGTAAAATTACCACAATACCACCACCTTCGACAGTTTCAATCGTTCTAGCTAAAAGATTTGGTGTCAAAGCTTCAAAATCTTGCAAAATACACATACCATAAGTATTACCTAAAATTTTTTCAGTTTCCTTATAGTAAACGTACCTAATATTTTGATTTGAAATAAAACTTTCAAATGGGTCCCTGTCGTTAGCTTCTCTTGTACCTCTTTTAATTTCTTTTTTGATCTTGGCCTCTCTCTTTTTTCTGTGAGATGTAAAACCGAGTAATTTCTTCTTATAAGCCCAAAGGACAGATTTGTTCATCTTCAAATCGGCACTCATCATTAAATAATGTAAATTAGGTAATTGATTACGTGCTCTGTCCCCCACAATGACAAACACGGATCGCTGGTTAGTTTGCACACCATTTCTAATGAGTGATGGAATACGAGAATCAATAGCCTTTTTAGCCATCTTGTTTTTGGTTACTTAGTCAAAAATTAGAGCTGCTAACTATTAATATAAGGCCCATCTCATCTCATCTCAAATTTTTTTCAATAATTTGAGAAAGAAAAATTTTCGAACTTTTGTTCGGGTAAAGAAGAGATTTTTGGGCGGCTAGAGCTAAACTTTCTACTAGAATACCGAGCCGCCATGGAACTTTGTATAGCCTCTTGCATCATCCAATGTGCAGCATATAAAGAACAAAACAGTAATATTTTTTTGTATAGATGTTAACAATTCTTTCAGTGCTTAAAGCTAGTTCAGATAGAATTGAAAGCAATTACATACATAAGAAGGAGTAACCAAATATGACAAGTGGTGGCAAAAACGGATCCACTTGTGGGATACTGAAACGATAGTATGTTATTGAGTTATATAAATCAGATGAATGCTAGGAGGCTATTTGTTCTAAAAAAGACTGTATAGGTTATTGTCAACCTTATTCGTTGTTCTCCCTATAAGCTATAAGTTTTCTTTCTGTTATTTTCTGTCGTTTTTGTTCCGAACTAGAACGTGCAGGTACCGCTGGCACTTGCTTAGATGCTGGTATGCGAAACATCGTTACACCACTCTGTACATGTATTACTGATTATTACTACCATTTTGACAAAAATTTACCAAAAAAATTTTACACAGCAAAAAAAGGTCGTACCCGGATTCGAACCGGGGTTAGTCGGATCAAAACCGACAGTGATAACCACTACACTATACAACCGAATAATTTTTCAAAAATATCCTGTTATTCTTCAATCACAGAATCCATCATTTAATTAAAAGTATTACCCATCGTGCCCCACAATACACTCTACATAAGTTGTAAGTGGGGCAATGTTTTAGAAGTTAAAATCTTTGCCATAAAGCAAAATTCACTTGCTTAATCAAAATGGCGAAATTTTAAATACAAGTCTAGTTCTATGTTAGTCATTTGCTTTGGTGATCTTTTAACATAAGTCTAAGAGATTTTAGAATATTTATTCTTAATATTCAAAATCAGGCCCTCGCAATTTTTCTAGGCTCTCTTTTTGATAAGGAATAATATTTAATCACGTTATATATTAGAAAACGCAGTTTGTTTGTTTTTTTCACTTCAAATAAAGTCCAGTCATAAATTATTAGTAGTAAACATCATGACTAAGAGAATTTGGTTTTTTAGTAGTTCTGTTATTTTTCTCAAAATACGAGAAATTTTCAGCCTTGGATTTTAGTACTTTTCAACTCATTCTGATGGAAATATATATCCGTCATATTAAGAAAAATTCGCCTGGAAATATAAATCTAGAACATTAGAATATTTTGTTATGTGCACAAGCATAATTAGAATACAGTAAAGTCTAGAACAATTTTCAGGCATGTTCGAGATAAACTTACCACATCTGGTAAGCTATAATGAACATCTATTGTTTGAGGCGAAAATTTTTCACTTCAACAATAACTTTTATTACTAATGACAGTAAAAATTTTATCTTTTACTGTTTATGGACACAAGAACATTTCTTTTTGTCCACCAAAAATCTATTTACACTTTTATATAAATACGACATCAAACAGAGCTATTGGTTCTGATTGTTCGTTACTCTTTATTTTATTCTATATAATTTATTTAATTTATAACACCAGAAACAAATATATTTAAAAGCAGTATATTATATTTTCTTTCATACGCCAATTAATGAGTAACGTAACAAGTTCTGAACCTACGCCAACTGTTAACATTCTTATAACTAATCTAGGAAGAACTCGTGTGATAATACCTTTTTTAATACTTAGCCTTGTTGTAACATTGAAACGTAGCTCTAATATAAGGGTTATTAGTACTTCTCTCCAACATAGAGATTGTACCGCTTGAAAAGGAACATGTGACATAATAATTGATTTCTGAATTCCTGGAGAGTAGAACCAACCTAAAAATCAAGAATTTTATAAACAAAATATAAACAAGAATTTTTTTTTATTAAGCAGCGAGGAGGTTAATAATATAATTAGTATATATTGTAATAGAAATCGTAACAGCATTGTAACAGCTTCTTAAGCCGGTTTACTTTCAAAACACTACAGATTTAATTTATACATCACTAACAAAAGAATTTACATCTTTGTCACGAAATGATGAAATTCATTACATTTCCTTAAGAATTATTATTCAATACAAGAAGTTACAATGCGCGCATATATCTCCCATCACGCCATTGGGGAATATATAAATATCTGATATCTCTTGGATTCAGGATCGGGGATTCCAACTAAGTAATTACTAAGAAACGAATATACTACGTATAACATTATATATTTATATACCCATATAATATATAATAACTAGGTACATACATAAACAATCATATCTTAATAATAATACTGATCCAGGACTCAGGATCCCATATTATATCATACTATCTCAAGTGGCACAAATCATTCCTAACATTTTCGTATATTAATTAAATTATACTTTTATTGTCTATCTCAACTTTGTTTCAATGTAACTTTTCCTTTAAGCTGCCTTACCTTGACTAATCAACTAGAAGTCAAGTAAGTTTCTATGTTTTACTAATAGATACTACATGTTCATTTACATCTTTCAATCAATACTTTCGTTCACAGCAGCGGCTATTACCTATTCGGGAAATTCCGAAAATTAATTGAAAAATGAAAATACGTCCTACACACTTTTATGTGGAAAACATACAGACCCCGCTCTGACTATGTCCACAACGTTTTAAGAGAAGCCTTCAATTTCTAATGTTGTTCCTATCAGACTTTCGCTCTGATAGAGGCGTACTGCAAATTACAATGTTCTCTTGTTGACTTTCGCTCAGCAAATGACAAGGTTTTGTATCAAGTGGCCGGTGCGCACCGCAACCGCTTTACAAGCCTTGGCCCTCTTCGAACATCGTTTACGACGTTG